>OY744529.1:61139079-61224079 GCA_963556195.1 Sepiola atlantica | reverse complement strand
CGGTATTAAAGACCTGCTCACGCTTGAAACTGAATTGAAGACTTAACGTCGGGTATATAAACGGTTATACACCCGTGCCCTTTCTGTTGTAACCGAGGTTGTTGATAATGAACGCGCTCCGAAATTCGGCTGTTGACAAAACCATGTGGACGCTGGTTTGGTTTTAAAAGGTTTGATTTAAACAGTGTATGAGGAGGGAGAGAGAGACAGACAGACAGAAATATCGACCGTCTAACTACTCTTAGTTACACCGTACGGGACTGCCCCCCCCCCCGCCCGCCACGGGAGCGGCGACGATCGTGTCCGTTCAGTTGAGGTGTCAGCGGGCAAAGAGAATGAGACACTCTCCTGTTTTTCGACTTCCGCTTTTAGCATCCTCAACTAGGCAGCCCTGTGCCCCCCTCACCCCCTCACTATCCAACAAAACTACGCTTTATAACCAAAACCTAAAATACACCTGACTAGCAGGACCACGTGGGAATTCACGTTGCTGTCTTCGTCTATTTTCATAATTTACTTTTAATGATATTTCGTTTGAACGAATGCATTTCTGTCAGATTTAATAACATTAAGCAAAAAGTATCTTTCTTCTCCCATCAAAATAATTGTCATTGTCATTAAAATATTTTTAAATAAATAAAACTAATATGTAAAAAAATATATATTTTCAAAACAATAAATATCCTCTTTCTTCTTTGCGTAACGAATAGTGTTTAGCAAAATATTTTCTTTTAAATAAAACGAAATTATTAACCGTTTAATTTCAATTATTTTTTGTTACAATTTAAATCGTTTCAAAATTTATTGTCTCGTCCTTCTTACTCTAAAAATAATTGTCAGTTAAATAATAAAAAAATATATACTAACTAAATCTTCGTCGATCGGGCGATTTATTGTTTTAAAATAGAGATGGCAAGTGATAACGTACGTACGAACATGAAATTACCTGTACGTATTATTATATCGATGTTACAAGTCACCGGATAATGAAAACCATTTGATTGAGCCGATGGTAAACGGAAAGTTTACATTTTAATGAAATAAAGCTGAAATAAATATCTTCAGTTTCATTAAGAAAAAAAGTATTTACGAAAAGCAAAATTGTCTTTCATGAGAAGTAACATTTTGGCTAGACAGAAACGCAGTATCTGTCTTTTATGGCCCCGTCCTCGCCTTTTTTTATTGTTCTGATTACGAATCCGTTTTATTGTTAGACACTCGGGAGTTCTATGACTGTCTCTCATCCACGTACATATAAACATAAATGTTGTTAAAAGAGATGATCGATTCATTTCTCATCTCAAGAAGTAAAAAAAAAAGACAGATCCTTTGAAAAATGAATGCAACCGTTACAATGCGCCCGTTTCAACATTAGTTTAAGCAAAGATTAAAATGGCGGACTTGTTTCAGGATAAGTCGAAATGCATACTCTATTAGATTTCCCTGTATTTTATGCTACATAATCTTTAATTAAAAGCATAATTGATTAATAAAAAACTACAATATTTAAATCACGTAAAGGCATCGTTGTGTATATTTATTGAAATGGCTGACTTGTTTCTGAAGAAACCGAAATGCATATTGGTGGCTTCTGTAATTAAGCAATTGTTTTAAATAGAAAACATCGAGAGAATATTGGAGCACCAGCTAACAAGTGCTAACTTAACATAAACATAGTTTTGTAAATTAAAAAAATCAAGGAAAACATTAGTAATTAACAAAACATTCATGAATCTATAAATTTACATGAATATAAAAATCATTTTTAGTTAGAAAATATTCATTTAACAAAGTTTACAACTCGTGTTTTGGTAGGAAAATGTTCAGTGAATAAGCGGACACGAAGATTAAGGATGTGTATGTCTTTATATATATTTGTGAGTGTGAATATGCGTATGTGAGTAATAGACAATGTGGCACTGTGTAAATATGCGTTGGTTTACGTTGTTCTTCTAGTGCGTGTGGCTGTGTGAGTAGCAATTTGTTTCTGCTCGCCTGGCCTTTTGTCAGTGCGTGTGTAGATGTGCGCGAGATGAGGAAAGCTTGTGCATGAGTTTTGAAGTATTCTTTTTTTTCTCGCATCATCGGCTAAAGGCCCGAGGAGGGGGCGTACGTTCTTCTGGGTTCTTTCGAGGCGCGCCGGGTTTAATTTGTCTGGAACTCTGTTTATTTCACCGTCTCTTATAGGAGATTCTCAGTTCGCATCGGCTTATTAATTTGACATAGACTTGTTAGATTTTGGGTTTGAAACGATATTCATTGGTTGGAAACATTCAGTTAACACGTTCCTGTGAAAACTCAATTGCTTTTGGAAGTGAAAAGGAAAGTGTATCCAAACACACAGGAGAAAGAAAGAGAGTGGCTATACAAACCATTCACTTTTTGGCGTTCGTTCTATTCGCATCTCGATCCACCACCGTACCATAGTTCTTAAATTAAACGCTCAGGCTTTTAAGCTATTTAAGATAGTAACAGTAAAGCTAATTGTATGTTCTTGTTTACTTTTCATTTCATGTAGTTTTATTACTGCAACTAAATCGCCGTTATCAAGACGTCGACAAATTAGAAATTAATTTCTGTAGTGATTTCAAGTTTGAAGGCAAGAAGTCAAAGTTTATGGACTGCTAAATCTGTAATGGGTAATACAACCTCGAACAACTTCTCTTATCATATAAAAAGTCAAATGTGTACATGTCAACGTACCAATCCTTGAATTCATTCTATACGATAATACTGAAATGTAATGTAATGTATAGAGGCACTTATCCATAACAGTATTGATCAACTCCTCTCCAGGAGTTAGGCACAAGGCCAGTTTTTTTTATCTTACTCCCACAAGTAAGATGTGACCCAAGGTCGGGTCGGGAAAGTGGGGTTTAAAAATTGTCTGGGCAGCCCCGTCGGCATTCCCCGGTAGGGGCGCCTCAGGCAGTAAGCCATAAACTTACTCCTTCCCAAAGAGGGGAGGCGAAGCCTGGGAGGGTGGACCTCCTAGAACTGCACAGGACAGACCCATAGACCGGCGTAAATCAAGCCCCGAAGGCCAAGACAATACCAGTCTATGGGGTGCAGTATACATCGGAACAGATACTACACTTTGATCTTAGCCAAAGTAGCTGTAATGGTTCATATCTGAAAGAAAATCAGAGTTTACTTTTTATGGGTTTTTATTGTGGCAACTATATTGCCGTTATCAAGCCGTCGACGAGTTAGTAAGTAATTTCTATCGCTAATTAAAGTTTTAAGGTAAGAGGTCAACTATCATGGCCGGCTAAATGTTTAATAGTTGATATGAACTTGTTTATGAAAATGATTCTCCAAAGCTAATTAAGCGAAAAAGAATATTAAGCGAAACGTTTACATGTCTGAGTGCGAAAATCGCTGAAATGTAATGCAATGTATGAGGCACGGATCTGTAACAATAGTAGTAATTATTTTATTTGTTGATCTTATCTAAAATGCATGAGATGTGTACCCTTAATTTTTATAAAGTTAAAGAATGAACAATTATGAGTAATAAACAATCGGTGTTTGCTGTAATCTAAAGTCGTGGATCTTTGAAAAAAAAACGTAAGTAATATGTTTTGATGCTAGAAAATGTTAAAGATTGTTACTACAATTCGCAACAGAGGAGGCGAAAATTAGTATCTTACTAAATACAATACCACGGTATAATGGGTGACGGGCGTAGTAATGTTAATGAGAGGGTAAGAACTCCGGTAACCTTCTATTAATAAGACGAAAAAAGCAAACAAACAAAGAAACTAAATAATTGATCTGTAGTAAATAGCGCAATCGATTAATGGGATTGAAAATGAAATTTTATTTTTTCATAACACGAACCAATTACGGCATAAGTGAATGACGAAACAGATTTTTGTGTAGCTTTTGTTTATTAGCTATTCCGGTAATTGACGTAAGGGGGAATCTCACTTTACTATATCTATAAGATAAGTGGTTAATAGCTCGAGTCGTAGTGCCATGTTCAACATTTAAAAAAAAAAAAATCTTATTATTTATTAATCTATCAGACTTTTGAAAAAGTTATCCCTATTTGATTTTATTAAACATTGAATGAACTCCCCGGTGTCGCCATCCCAATTTCCGTAAATTACATAGATTACAGAAAAAAGTAACAATAAAAAATCGCTTAATATTGTAATTTGAAATTCAATTTTGGAACAAATCAGAGAAAAAAGTAAATACAGCTCGTGGAAGGTTCTATCTCAGAACACCTGTCTCTAAGTGCTGCTTGCTGAACCATTCGCCAAATGTGTCAAGTTTTTAATTTTCAATTCGTTTTAATATACAAACCATAAATATTTTGTCTTTCTTCTTTTCTTCTTTCTTATTTAAGAGTCGAAAGGTGGCCAGATTTGAGGAAGAAGCGTGGGTCGTGAAGAGTTATTATATGTGTATATTTTAGAGGCGAGATAAACGTTGGCGGCGAAAGGGGGCTTATTTATACTTTAGAAACAAAGGTACTTATATCGATCTTGACCCAGTTTTCACGAGTTTCTCGTCGGAAGCGCTCGGCTATCCTACGCAAACGCTCGAGAGATGACGAGCCGATTTGTACCAGACGACAATTTTGATACGGTGTTGCGTCCTATGATTTTAATGTTTTGCTTGTTTTGTTTTTTTGGCTGTTAGGGTTAGGGTTTAGGGTTAGGGTTTAGGGTTAGGGTTAGGGTTTAGAGTTTAGGGTTAGGGTTAGGGTTTAGGGTTAGAGTTAAAAATATTTATTTGATAACAGTAATTTCGCTCTGTTTTGTTTGTTTTATTTGTTTTGTTGTTTAAAAAATTTCTTGCAAATATAACTAAAAATTTTAGGACGCAGCAACGTATCAAAATAACAAAAACTATTTATTTGATAACAGTAACTTCGCTATGTTTTGCTTGTTTTGTTTTTTTGTTGTTTCTTTTAGAAAATTTCTTGAAAATATAACTTAAAATCATAGGACGCAGCACCGTATTAAAATTGTCGTCTAGGACAAATCGGCTCGTCATCTCCCGGGCGTTTGCGTAGCACAGCCGAACGCTTCCGACCAGAAAACTGGGTCAAGATCGATATAAGTACCGAAACAAAATAATTAAGTTTAACGTTTAAATACACTAAATGCGAAGTATATTCATTGTTGTAACTAATCATTTTGTTTATTTTTTAATTCTTTCACAGTTAAGTGCATGTACGGCTGAATTTATCGAAATAGGTTAAATGCTGAAAGATGTACGGAGGCACGCAGACACAATAATAAGAAAAATTTGTTGATCGAATGTAACGTATGAATATATTTCACTATTTTGAAAATTAAGTCTATGAAATATTCGAAGCATTCTCAACTTATCTGTTAATGTAAAAAATGAGATAGATTATTACTACAATGCACATCCGTAACAAAAGCGAAAACCATCGACACTGCTTCTGTAGCTACAAAGTATCATGTAACTCTTCGACCGAAATGCGTAAAATGTGTGGTTTTCTCTGCATCTCTCTTTTTGTCTATCTGGATATCTCTATCTCTCACTATCTCTTTTAAATGAGCAAATCACCTGAAAACGAATTAAAATGTAAATGTAAGAAAAAGTTTAATACTTACGCGCCGAAATGATTTTGTACGCAATTTGCAATATCCAATTTTAATAAAGTAAGCAGTTTCATTGGATAATCATATCTTTGATTATCCAATCAATATTCACGGCGAATCTCTGGCAGTGTCTGCTACGGATAGAATATGTAATCGATGAAGAACTACATTTTTTTTGTAAAAAACACAGGCTAATAATTACCGTAATTGATTGCCTATTAAGAAAGATATATTAATTTTATATGAGAGCGTAGCGATTACAAACTTTGAGAATCCGACTTAGTTCACTTTATTATATAGAAAATAATATACTATATATACATTTTTGTTTCAGTGTTTCTTTCAACAGTGCTCGATGCATGAGTAGATTTACGTAATATATAAATACTTATATACTTCTGCGTTGCTTACGTACCATAAGTGTATTTTTAACACTATATATATATATATATATATATATATATATATATATATATATATATATATATATGGTTTTTGGTTTTTTGACGTGATTGTTTATACATCTGAGGAGACCTAATTAAAGGGTAGAAATAATTATAATGTATACAACCTGAATGTGTGTATAGTTTTTTCCTTTAAATAATTCTGTTTTGCTATGTTTAAAGGTACATTGAGCTCTTTTATTCGGATTCCCAACGCAATATTGAAATGTACACACACTATATATATATCTATATATATATATATATATATATATATATATATAAATATATATATATATACATATATATATAAATATATATATATATACATATATATATATATATATATATAAATATATATATATATACATATATATATACATATATATATATATAAATATATATATATATATAAATATATATATATATACATATATATATACATATATATATATATATAAATATATATATATATACATATATATATAAATATATATATATATACATACATATATATATATATATGTATATATATATATATACATATATATATATAAATATATATATATATATATATAAATATATATATATACATACATATATATATATATATATATATATATATATATATATATATATATATATATATATATATTTGTAGCTATTTACGGTAGCCACATCGGTTAGCACACTTGGAATTGAAGTTAATGCTGACTTTTATTCCGGGGTTCGTACGACTGGCGTGAATAGTTATCTCTAGACTTATGATTCCGCAAGAATGAAACGTATACGTATGTAGATAATATTTAAATAATTATTAAAATGATTTATGTATATATATATATATATATATATATATATATATATATATATATATATACATATATATATATATTATTTAAGAGAGTGAATTTTTCAGCATTTATTTCGATAGTGCTCAATACATTAGTAGAACTGTTATTTGTAAAAATGAAAACCGGCAAATCACAGAAGTGAATGCAATAATATAACATAAGATGAATACAAAAACAGACACAACTGCGTGGGAAAGTCAGTTAATTGGGAACTATCCAAACGTTTGCATTTTGAGCATGCAGAGTTAGTATAATTATTATTGGCATTGCTGTAATTTTCTTCATGTTTCATATTCCTTTCAGATGTCCAGCATTTCCATTCATTTGGTTAGTTTTGTTGTTTCCTTCATTTTCAATTTCTGAAATGTTGGGACGGCGAAGTATTAGAAAAATGAAAATCATAAAATTCTTTGGGACATAGAAGTATAAACGGACAGACTCATACAAGCAAGGAGACCGAACGTGATGATGCTTAACAAGAAGGGAAAACCATCCAAATCGTAAATTTCGCCGTCCCAACATTTCAGAAGGTGAAAATAAAGGAGACAACAAAACTGACAAAATACATGGAAATGCTAGACATCTGAAAGGAATACGAAACATGAAGAACATTACTGTAATGCCAATAATTGTAGGAGCACCAGGAAGAGTTCCAAAAGAAATAATAAAGGTTGACCGCAATGAAATGAAAACACTTGATATACCAATCCTCGAGTGCGGAAACCAATACACATAACAAAGTTACGCCGACTAACCACATATTGGTTGAAATAGAACTAGAACCAAAAATCGTATATGATATTACTTCTGTTACTACTAAGATTAATAATATTAATATTGTTATTGATAAACATCCTTTACTTTCTTTTATACAATATCGTTTACTTTGTAATGCAGAGACAGACTTCCAATTCGAGATTGGTTATGATACTACTACTACTACTACTACTACTACTACTACTACTACTACTACTACTACTACTACTACCATTACTCACAATTGTCCGTTTTACAACATTAAAAACATTATTTACTATTATTAACTGTTATTGAATGAGTGCATTGTTTTTATTTGTACTATTATTTTCAGAGGATTTGCGACAATACTTTCACATATAAAGATTATAACAACATTACCTTAAAATAAGCAGTTAAAGTATCATCATGCGTTGCTGTTAGTATTAATGACGAAACTATACGGCATTCGTTACATTTAATTTCCAAACAATACACATTCATACAAAAATAATTTATTTAAAAACAAATTCGTTAAAAATGCGGAACAACATTTAAAGGAAAACCTTAACAGACATCTGATAGATTAAATATAAAAAGATTTGATTTCATATTTCATTTCATAAAGATGACAATTTATTTTCTTTTTGAAACACGGCATACACTGATTATGATGCTGTTCAAATAAAGTCGACTAGTAATATTCACCCGATGTTGTCCGTGTGGACGTATATTGCTGGTCGGATATAATTTCAAATATAGTCATGCTTAGAATTTATGCAGTGAATGAAAAAGATAAAATAACATTTGCAATATGAGGTTAAGTAATAAAAAATACTGTTAGCGCGGTAGTGTATTCTAAAAAAATACCTTTAGACGATGCGTACAACCAACAACCAACTGTAAGATTGCAAATGGCTTTAACGAATCGAAACGCATTCGCTTTTATTTAATTATTTTAAATATTAAAAATACCAATAAAATAATTATTTGCATGTTTGAACCCTTTTTACTACATTCTTCACTACGATATTCTTTGTTAAATTTAATTCTTGTTTTATAAAACAAAAAAATCTATTAAAAATGAAGTTCGTTTCTTTACGTTTAATATATTTCATATATTTCATGAACCTAACCAATAATTGTCACCAGTGAGCCCAGATAGAATCGAAGGAAGATTTCAATCATATCTTTAGATTCTGTGAAAATATAACCCTTATTGAAAATTATTTGAATTTTCTGTTAAGATATCGATTTTTATAACACACAAACAAACGAACATTGACTTTTATACGTATATGAGATAATAGTAATTCTGCTAATAATACTATTATACGTAGTAGTGTTAATAATGACACTTTCCATTTTTCTACACCATCGTTTACATTGTAATTACATTTTTTAAAAACATAGTTCACCCCAGACAAGGCAGGCCACCACTGTAGACACAAGGGGCTACTGAGAAGAAAGAAAATGGAGAAGGTTGGGGGAGGGTCAACCTCAATTGGGATCTGCGCAGCGAGATATCTGTTTACATTAGTTTTAAATTTCTGCATGTCAGTACCGTTGGGGAAACAGGAGGCAGGGAGGGAGCTCCGAAGGCCAGCAGCACGAGGAAAGAAGCTATTTGAGTAGAAAGCTCTCCAGCATCTGTGGACCTCCACAGTGAATGGATGGGATTTAGTCGATTGTCGAGTTGGTCTAGTCAACTTATGACGAGGGGGCACCAGAGCAGCCAATTCATCGGAGCACAATCCATTGAAGTATTTTTAAAACAAGCACAAGGATGGAACATTGTGGCGATAGAGCAGGGACTGGACCTTGGTTGACAGTGAGGGACCTATTAGGTTGACGACTCTTTTTGGACCTTGTCTAGGAGGGAGAGACTAATAGATGATGCATCAGCCCAGATGTGGTAACAATACTCCATGTACGGGCGCATGGTGGCTTTGTAGATATACAGGATAATGTCAGGTGTGAGGAGTTTACTAGCACGGTAGAGGGAGCCAACCTTCTTTGCGGCAGCCTTGGCAATGTCTTCAATGTATTTGTTCCAATTCATGTTACCTGTTAAGGTTAGGCTGAGGAGTTTGAATGATGAATTCTCAGGTAGGGTTTTATTTGCCATGACAATCGGTGGTTGGAGCGGTTTCTTGTAGTTATTGAAGGAAAGGAGCTTTGTCTTTGCGGCATTAAAAGTTACCAACCATTTATGACCCCCATCCACTACAGCCTGGAGGTCATTTTCTAAGGATTCAGTCATTACCTCGGATATGATCGCGTCTGTTTTGACAACATGGCGAGAGTAAAGCGTGGTGTCGTCAGCAAATAAATCAATCTCAGACTCTATGTCATCAGGGAGGTCGTTTATATAGATCAGGAACAACAAGGATCCAAGGATAGATCCCTGGGGTACCCCAGCATGTATGTCATGTTGCTTAGATTAACGGCCATCGAGGACAACCTGGATTTTTATTTTGGTTAGAAAGGATCTAATTATATTAAGTAATTGCCCAGTAATACCGTATGAGCGTATTTTCAGTAGAAGCCCTTTGTGCCATACCTTGTCAAAGGCTTTGGATATATAAAGCGCTACTGCCCTAGCTTCACCTGCCTTGTCCAGTATATGATACATGCGTTCAGAGATGACCGTTAAGATGTCTGCAGTAGATCGTGCTTGTCTAAATCCATACTGGCGGTCAGATAGAAGTTTAGCATTAACTAAGTGCCGTACTATCGCTAGATTGATTAAGGATTCAAAGATTTTAGCAAAGATCGGCAGTAGGCTGATTGGGCGGTAGTTCAGAGGATCGGCTCTATTCCCAGAATTCTTGTAGACTGGTACCACAGAGGCAATTTTCCAGCTATCTGGGAAGCAAGATTCAGCTAAGCATTTATTGTAGAGTTTGGAGGGGACAGGGGCCAGTTCAGCAGAGCATTTATTTATTACTATTACAGGTATAAGATCAGGCCCACAAGCTTTGGAGGTGTCAAGGTTTTTTATGATGTCTCTGACCTGGGATGGGGTGATGACCAGGTTATCAAGTGTGGCTTCGGTCCGCAAAGGGAATTTGGGGATAGGGTGGTTATCTGAGTCCAAAGTGGAGTTAGAAGCGAAACGCTGGGCAACTAGTTCGGCCTTATCAGTGACCGTGCAGACGACATCATCGTGGTTTGATAGTGGGGGAATCGTTGATTGACCATTGTTCACTGCACTATTGTAGATTTTCCAGAAATCACGAGTGTCTAGTTTCTGTGACTAAATGCGTTTTTTTGTTAACTCATTATACCTTCTCTTTGCTTCGCATATCACGGCCTTGCAATTATTTCTTGACTCTATAAATTTATGTCTATTAGTAGCTGACTTATGGCGGCCAAATTTACGGAATGCATGTTGCCTCTCAGCAATGGCAGCTGCACATTCCGAGGTGAACCATTGGGGAGAGTGGGGCCTGCTAAAGAATTTTCTCATGGGGACATAGGCTTCAATGCCTGCTTTGACCCATTCAGTTAATTCATTTGCACACTGGTCGACAGGGAGTGAGAAGGTTTCCCTCCATGGGGCGTCGCTAATGCGATCTCTGATTGACTAAAAATCAGCTTGCTCGTAGTATCTCGTTGCTTTGAGCAACGGTTCATCAGCTTTTGGGCGACTTTTTAGGGTGATATGTATTATTAGCACAATGTGATCAGCATTTCCGAGTGGGCTATGAGCTTTCGTCACACAAGCCTTGGGCAAGCAACACCTGCCCATTTAAAGATCGATTATGATACTACTACCACTACTACTACTCTCGATGGACAAACTGCCAGTTTTGAAATTAAAGTTATTTACCTACTTTAATTGTAGTAAATAACTAGTCAAATATCCTTATTTGTAAACCGTACAATTGGATAATAATATCTGTTGATTATCCCATAAAAATAAACAGTGAATCTCATTAAGTGTCTGCGACTCAAAACATTGTTGGGTCGGATTGAATGTTTAATCAATGAAATCGATTTTAATGAGGTTTTTTTCATGTAAAAAACTCAAACAAGAATTATCCGTAATTCACGGTTTAGGCAATATCAAATATCGATTTGTAAGATCCAATGGGTCTAAGTTAAAAAAATTCACTGACTTTTTTATGTATTAGGAATATACGTTGCACGCAACATATTGGACACTTGACATTTTTATAGTTCCTTTTGAATAAAATAATTTACATCATGGCTACAAACTTTAATGCAGGTATGACATAATGCATAGTTAGAATGTGTAAAGAAACATAAGATTCGTGTCCATACATATGATTATCCTGTAACAATTTTAGACACAATCGATAAACAGCGCTTAATATTTAATACTATGTCTCTTATTTGCTATGATGGTTGTCAAATGTTTAGAATAAATTCAAGTTATTTTCTTGCATAAATAAACACCAATTTGATTCGATTCCTGTCCAGAATTCACTTTAACATTATTCAAGAGGTGTGGATTATACTGTTGTGTGCAAACACCTTTCATGTATAGATAGGTTTGAGGTTAAAAGGCTGTGATAATGCAACGTGAGGTTATGGGCACCGGGTGAACTGAACGAATAGTTTGGTGAGAAATGAGATGATAATAATACACATAAAGAGGCAAAGTGTAATCATTTTCTTTCGATTTTCTACTTAATGTCTTCTTTATCTTTAGTAAATCGTGTGTTTAACGATGTCCGAGTCTTTCTAATATTTCGAGGTAAAACCCTTTTATTAAATTTTTTATGTGCAACGAAAGCTACAATTTTTACAATAAAAATACAAAAACGTTGTAAATTAGGCACAGGGCTAAAAAGTTTGGGGATTGGGGAGATAGTCATAAACATTCTGTCCAACATTATTCAAAAGTAGATTCGATCACCATAATACTATATTCACTCTATGGGATAATCATACCTAAAATATCTCCAAATGTCTTTTTTTCAATGAATTTTATTCACAAAAATAAAAGTGACACGAAAGATGATTGGAGAGTGGGATAAAATTACCCGCTCCCAAAGAAACAAAGAGAGAACGAAATAAAATGAGATAGGGGCAGTTTAGTAAGGCCCTAGCAACTCTTTCTAACTGTAGACCGCCCACTATTTCCCGGATTGTTGTAAAAACTCGAAAACAAGCGGGTATACCCTGAAGTGGGAGTTGGGGATAGACGGGAGAAAAAAAAATAAAATATGGAAAGAATATAGGGGAGGGTGGTGTTCTCCAAGATAAGAAACAGTTTTAGAGAAAGCCAAGGGCAAACGTGGGGAGTGGGCATCTCAGTTATGAATTCAATATTCGTTTAAAATACAAACAGATCTGTTAAACTGTCAGTAATTGTCGCGCACGATCTGCTCTGATTGATCGGGGGAAAGTGGCGAATTAATAATTTGAATAAGATTCAATTCTAAACAGCAACTTTTTATTTCGTTTTATTTCTATATCGTTTTTTTTGGGGGGGGGGGTTATGTGATTAAAACCTTTTCGTACTACTTATATGTTGTATTTTCTGTATTTATTATCCTTAACTCAACGTTTAGTTTTGTAGCCAGAATTGAAATCATTATTTTCTAAAAATATACTTTACAATAAACCGGAATTTCTTAAAGGTCTCTCTTATCATTTTCAAATAAAATTCCGTTCCAATATCGTATGCTTCCTCCCAGAAACCAAACTTAATACAATTAAGATAGTAAAATATTCGTGTGTATAGCCACGACTATCGTAATATAACCAGGCCAGAACACTGGAAAATGACGCCATGCTCTAAAGTAACAAACGAGATATGGCGAACATTCAGACTATGGGAATTTTGATCCCTCCCTTCACTTAAAAACTCATCAAAATTCAGAAAATCAACCAATTTTAATGAAACTTTCAGTATTTATTAATTAACGATCATGAAATATAATTAAACCATTAATTTATTAGAAACTTTAGTGCAAATGTATTATTTCGTGTAATTTACGTAAGCTAAACAGCAAATATTTAATTAATACTTAATAATAAAATGGTGTTGTCATAAATCTTTTAATTTTTAAAACATTAACATTTTTCTTTAAAAAATAATTTGTCTGATTTAATATTCATTCTTTAAATAAATTTATTCTTTCCGGATTATTTTTAATGCTGGAGTTGATTGTTATGACAACCTGGTCTACATCGAATGAAAAGACTATCAGCTATGCTGCATGGAAATATCTCTTGGTTTATAAACACAAGAAGAAGAAGAAGACACATCTTGGGAAGTTTTAATCTTTATATGAACATTACATTATCATTAGTTTTAGCTGAATAATTTGATAAGAGTTGCTCTCAATAAAACATGAAAAGTAAATCAAATATGAAAGATTACGAATTCAGTAAAGTAACACAAAAACAATAATTCAAAATCCTTCATTAATAGAACATTTATTGAAATAAATTAAAATGTGCGTTTTCTTTGTTTGTTTTTTGTTAAAACGAACGTTTCATTTACAATAAAGTAAAATTTGTAATAAATTTAAATAGTCATGTGTTTTTTTATTTACAATATATTATTTGAATACCTCGCTTATTTCGTTAGATTTTCGCACACATTTTGGATGAATTTTATTAATTAGTCTTAGGTATTCAAATATGAATAATCCTTAGGAGTGTAGCCGTGTTCTTGGCAGTGGAATAAAGTCACAATAGCAGAAACAAGTAAACAATGATTTTCAAGTGAATGAATAATCCTATGGTCGTGAGTCTGCACGCACTGGTTACTTGCTGAAAACAGATGGACGCATGCGCCTTAGTGCGTTCGGCATTTCCGGTCCTCATTGATAGTGGTTCATACTACCTACTATCAAAAACGTCACCAGAAAAAAAAACTCGACTCAGTTAACTCGACTCAGTTTACGATGGTCGTGGTATAACAAACATATATTAGTCTCTAATCATTTACGTAAACAATCGGATAGAAAGAGAAATTAGAAATTTTAAGCGAATATATTTTAAGAGCATAGACATATCAATATAATATATATAATCATATATAGGCAGGCTGTTTCGCTGTATCACGGCTCTTCAGTGCGACTAGACTAGCATCCACCCCAAGCCGGTATTTAACCTACGACCATCTAGTTAATAGTCGGAGATTCTAACCGCTTGATTACGATGCTGTAGACAAGTGATCTCCCAATGCTTTTATATAAACATTGTGGACTAGTAGAAAGGTCTCTATTTGTTTATTTACAACAGTGCTGAAACCGAGACGTGTACTTATATAGGCATCTGCAGACAGACGGTTTCGCTGTATAACAGCTCTTCAGTGCGGCTAGACTAGCACCCGTCCAAATATATATATATATATATATATATATATATATATATATATATATATATATATATATATATATATATATATTATTAATTATACCTACATACGACGCTCTCATAAGTGTTAGAAAGTGACACTTTCCGACGATTAAAAGGCGCGAACCCGGTTCACAGAGTCGACCACGACTACGTACGCTTCCGCTCTATCCTCAAGGCCACAAGAAATTGTCACGTAATACGGAATAAATTAATTTATATTTATGCCAATACAGCGGGCCATAACACCAGGCATTCTAGAGCGATAAACGAACTTAATCGGAGCCTTGCATTATAGCTTTAAGTGAAGTTCTGTTTTTAATATCTCCTAACAGCGATCACCTTTTAATATCTTAAAATGGCTTCATAACAATATCTATAAATAAATATTAAATTAATTATACCGACTGGGGGCAGGTAAATATCCATGCAAGGGATGCCTCTGATCTGTGAATTGCCTGCGCCGCTCTATCCTGCTGGATACCAATCTTCTGATGACTGGAGGGGCGATACCTGCCAGGATGTACATGTCGTTGCTGTTAGTGGGCTTCAGGTACCCAATGAAATATCTGCAGCTCTCGTTAAGAGCGGGTCTCAGTTTTTTAGCATGGGTGGATCTTTCCCACACTGGGTTGGCATATACCGCAAGGGCTTTGGCACATAGTGTCTTGAGACATGCACCCCATCTGGTGTTTGCGAGTTTGCGCAGGATGTGGCTGCAGGAGCTCATTTTTTTTTGCCTTTGTCTTCATGATGTGGGGTTTGAATGTAAGGGATTTGTCGAGTGTGCCTTCGAGGTAGAGTGTGACAGTTGTGTTTCACATAAAGACACATTCAGTTGGTGCTTAGCTTCCTTGTTTCTTAGGTGAAAAGAGCATGCTTGTGTTTTTGCTGAGTAGATTGTTAATCATGGGAGGACGTCGTTGAGCGTTTCCTCAATACTAATGAAGTCTTTACCTTGGACGGTGATGCATAGGCCATCTGGATATGCAAAACGACGGGTGACATCATCTCTTAGTCGATCGTTTGTATAGATGTTATACTGAAGTAGGGCAAACCCGCTGCCTTGTGGGAGGCCATTCTTCTAGATGCGCCATCTGCTACGTATTCCGTATCATTTGACATGGAATTTGCGGTTCTGCAGAAAGGCTTCCATTAACTCTGTTAGGTCGGCGTCTTATGTGATTTCCAGGATCTTACATAGAAGTCGTCTGTGGTTGACTATATCGTAAGCAGCAGACAAGTCCACGAAAACAGAACCGATAATCTGTCCTCTCTCAAATCCATCCTCAATGTGTTGAGTGAGGTTGACAAGCTGGCTGGTTGTCGCTTTGCCTGGACGTAACCCTGTTTGCTCTGGGATGATCTTCTCGTCTATGGATGATCTAATCCTATTCAGTATCAGGCGCTCAAACAGCTTGTATGTGTGAGATAGAAGTGATATTGGTCGGAAGCTTTTAGAATCAGACGGGTCATTCCCAAGTTTCAGGAGTGCCTTGAGCCAGGTGTTTGGAAGCTTATGTGTAGCCATACAGTCATTAAATAAGTTGAGGAGCCATTCCTTTGTCTGTTCTCCAAAGTACTTGATCTGTTCTATTTCGATGTTATTCAGACCAACTTCTTTCCCAGGTTTCAAACTATGCATTCCTGTTTCCAGTTCAGTCATAGTGATAAGTTTTGTGAAGCCTGGGTTTGCATGGTACGTTTTTCGATCTAGTTTGGCTTTTTGTTATCGTTTCTTAGGGCCTTTTCCATTCAGCAGCAGTTTGTGGGACATTTGTTCAATAGTTGTTGCCTTCGGATCTCCTCCGAGTTTGCGAATGACGGCCCATACCTTCTTGCTGTTTGTTGACATGTCCGTTGTCTCTATCAGAGTTTTCCAGATGTTTTGGCGCTTTGGGGAAATACTGATCACAAGCTGTTTCCTGTTATTATGGTTACTTCAGAGAAGGGATCATATTCGAACATAATGAAGTAGTCATTATAAAGTTCAGCATTCTCAGCAGTTAGGCCATGGAATGTAGTTCATCCTGCATCTTCTGGGGACTTTCCTTCGAGCTGTTATTTGAACTGCTTAGATGAACAGGCAGTAATTTATAGTTCTGACCAAAAAATATCTGCAAATGTGTAGTCAAATAATGTTTGTATAAAACAATTATACATAACATCAATAAACAACTCTATGCCTTATTGAGCACTTTTATATAAACGCAGTAACGATTTACTGAATTTTTACTCGGTGGACTTAAACTTACCTGGATTAATATATATATATATATATATATATATATATATATATATATATATATATATATAAGAGGTTTATGTAGTTTGCTTGAAGCATTGTTTATTGGTATATAGAAATGTGATATTTAGAAGGCAATACAATGCAGAGGTGTGACGGATAGACACAAGTTAGAGCAAATAAGACATATAATGGTGGAACAAATGAATTAGTTTCAACCTTAATACAATGTGTACATACACATACATATATATTTATTTATTATTATTTTTGTTGTTGTTGTTTTTTTTCCCTTTCACAACACATATATATATCTGTCTATCTACACAATGTTACAATGTTATGTAATACCTGTATCAAGATGGTCTGGTGGAAATTCCGCATGATATAATATATATTTTTTTAATTTTCGGGAACTCTTTTTCTTCTTCAGAACCGTGTTCAACTCAAGTTCAAGCGTGCATATGAAGGCAGCCGTAAGATTTAGTCTCGCAGAAAATACCGGTTAAATTTTAAATACCAAACCAGATTCAAAAATAAAATAAACTTTTTTTTAAAAATTATTATTAATTTATTTTATTATGTTTTATTTATTAATATTTTATTTATCTAC
Organism: Sepiola atlantica; assembly: GCA_963556195.1. Taxonomy (NCBI): domain Eukaryota; kingdom Metazoa; phylum Mollusca; class Cephalopoda; order Sepiida; family Sepiolidae; genus Sepiola; species Sepiola atlantica. The sequence goes on along the minus strand of OY744529.1, from coordinate 61,206,257 downwards.
TTTTTATCTAATTTATTTATTCATCTATTTACTTTATTAAACTTTTTGTTTGTTTGTTTGTTTTTTACTTTTTAGAATCTTTCCTTTTTTTGTCGTTAAATTTTAAATTCTAATCTAAATTTTTTATTTTTTATTTTTTTAAAACCAAGTCTATTCGTTTAAATTAATATGTCGGTTAATACTGTCATTAAACATTGCATTCCCTGTTCGTTTTAAATTATTGTGTATATTAATATTTAGTTTATTTATTTATTTTATTCTATTTTTAAATATGTATATTTCATTAATTAATTCAATATTATCTTTCGTGTAACGCTAAGACAACAATGAAAGGGAGGTAATTCAGTTCATTTGTTGTTTACGTCGCTTATAAATTAGTTATTTCTAATTGTTAGACTAAAATATTGTTATAATGAATGTTTCATTCCTTTTTTTTTCATTTTTTTCCATTTTTTAAAAAATTATTATTATTAATGTTATCTGGGGTGGTTCCGGTATTTCATCCATCATCATCATCATCATCATCATCATCATCATCATCATCATCATCATCATCATCATCATCATCATCATCATCATCATCATCATCATCATCATCATCATCGTCGTCGTCGTCGTCGTCGTCGTCGTCGTCGTCGTCGCTATTGTTATTATTGTTACTATTATTATATTATTATAGTTAATCTTTTTGTTAGGTTAAGTTATTACTATTATTAGTTTATAGACTTTAATATTTCTTCAATTTATTATTTATTTATTTAATTTTTTTTTTCTATTTTTTCTATTAATTTTTTATTTATTTATTTATTTATTATTTATCTATTTATTTATTGTACTTAACCATTTTTTTTTAAATTATTATTATTTATTTATTCATTTATTTTTATCTATTTATTTATTTATTTTATTATTTATTTATTCAATTTTTTCCCAGTTTGTTTATTTATTTTTTATTTTTTTGTTAAGTGAGTGTTTGACCTATGTTGTTATATTATTTGTTATTATTATAAGGTGATGTTCCCGAAAATTAAAAAAAATATTATATCATACGGAATTTCCACCAGACCATCTTGATACAGGTATTACATAACATTGTAACATTGTGTAGATAGACAGATATATATATATGTGTTGTGAAAGGGAAAAAACAACAACAAAAAATAATAATAAATATATATATATATGTATGTGTATGTACACATTGTATTAAGGTTGAAACTAATTCATTTGTTCCACCATTATATGTCTTATTTGCTCCAACTTGTGTCTATCCGTCACACCTCTGCATTGTATTGCCTTCTAAATATCACATTTCTCTCTCTCTCTCTATCTCTCTCTCTCGCTCTCTCTCTCTCTCTCTCTCTCTCTCTCTCTCTCTCTATATATATATATATTTATATATACAAATTATTTATTTAAAACTATATGTTATATATTTCAGAGACGTACCACGGCTTCATTGACATGGATTTACCTTTTACTGTGTAAAAGGCAGTTATAGTCGATTCAAATCATCAGCAACTCACAAAATGAAAGCAAATCGATTCGTTTTAATTTCGTAAGTCGCTGATAATTTGAATAAATTATAACTGCCTTTTAAACGGTAAAAGGTAAATCCATGTCAATGAAGCCGTGGTACGTCTCTGAAATATGCAACATATAGTTTTGAAATAAGACATTTGTATGTAGCTTTCACATTTTTGCGATTGTGCACTTTATTGATTTATTTTCAACATTCTCTGATATCGTATCTCTCCCTCGACACCCCCCACACACACACATATATATATATATATATATATATATATATATATATATATATATATATATATATATGTAATTCTAACCGTGTCCTAATCATATTGTATTAAATTCTATACTAGTTCTACTTAGAAGGCTATTGTTGTCCGAACTATGTGTCGCTTCTTTGAGTCGTCTTACTCTCCACTGTTTTTCTCTGTCTATAATTTTTACTTCGTCCCATGAGGGTAGATGGTCTCCCTTTTCCCTGTTGTCAGCCATACACAACTTTCCAGTATCTCAGCGTATTACGGCTTTCCTTACTTTTAGTGGGCAGAATGTCGTATATTTTTCCACACTTACATGGAATTGCATACACATTTCTCGGTCATGATGCGTTCTGTAGGAGGCGTCAATCGGACATTGTGATGAATAACATCCAAGATGGGAACAATGATACAAATGAAACAAATTATCAATCCTCATCTAAAATATGCGAAAAATAATCGAATTTTCCTGACTTTTCATTCATTCTGAGAGAGAGAGAGAGATAGAGACAGAGAGAAAGAGAAAGAGAGAGATCATCGTAATCTGGATGTGATATACAGATGCGTTACTTCTCGTGTGTTGTTCTATTGTCTATCACAAGACTGACTGTTGTTTGATTATTAGACTTCGTTACACCAACTCAAAATCACATGTTCTCTAACAACAGCAACCAACAAAACTGCATTTGATTATATCGCATGATCTTTTCCCAGGCCAAAAGTCAACTTTGCATTTCCAATTCAGTTACAACACAACAACAACAAAACATGAATCCAACGTGATAGAAGCACGCACTGTGAACAAAACAAAATAACCCCGCTTAAAATTCTATTCCGTGGTAAAGAGAGAAAGTTAAGTTCGTGACAGTTTTTTTTCATATTTCGTAAATCGTTTATTGCAAGTCTGATTGAACTTGTTACTGAGCTCAAAGACTTAGTTTCATTGAAATACCTGAACAACGAACAATTCAAAGCACATTTTTACCATTCTATAAACTTTAAACAGACGACTCTTTCATGGAAGTCAATGAAAAAGGAATAAATACAGAAATAAAATCAAACAATGACGTCATGAAAATTGCGCTAATAAAACAGAATAAATGGAATCTGATGATAGGAAAACGGGAACACGTGGGAATTCTATCATTAAGAAATCAAAGAACAGTAATCGGCACCGATTTCTTGTTATGAACTTTAGCATTCATCTTTCTTTTGTTTATTTATGTTATTCACTTTATAAGAAAGATAATTTGTATGACCTAAGAATTAAATTATTTTTTTAATGAACAGAAACTTTACCACATCAAATGTTAGATAATAAGGGGGCGTCTGTGAGCTATAGAGTGACCCAAAAGTGTATACCTGATTTATCCACCAAATCCAAATCTCGAACAGGATATAGACACATCTATAGAAAACAGAACAATAGAACAAGATATAGGAAGTAACACTAAACACACCTTTTTTCGTGGGAAACCCAACGATTGGCTGAGAAAACAACAAAGAATCTGATCGGTTAACTAGCTAGCCGTTTATATAAAAACACCCGGCAAAAATAAGTCCATGCTTTTTAGTCTGAAGATTCCCCCGGGGATGAAACGCGGGAGCCTCTGCGTAGCTTAATTGCCATAAATTTTCATAGCTTACATACATACATACATACATATATATATATATATATATATATATATATATATATATATATATATATATATATATATATATATCAGCCAAAAGGAGATACATTATTGGTAAAGTAATTAGCATATGCCATATTATTGAAACAGGATTTAAAACGAGTAATTTTTGTGAGTTTTATTTTTCACGTATTATTTTTTGTAAGAAATAAAGAAAACGATTTGGGAGTTTTTAATGACATATATTATATCGAGACAAATTCAATTTGAAAATATACGTTTTTTAGGTAAGATTGTGAGTGGTGTCATATACGATGCCATGCTAAACTCGTTCCTTTTAGAGAGCAGCAGAATTGAGGTGTTGAAAATGCACTTAGTCTCAAATATCCAACACTAATGCGCCCAAAGAAATCTATCATAAAACTATCGTGCATTCTATTAAGAATGGCATAACACTTTTTGTTATTTAGATTATTCGGATAACTATTCTCATCTTGGTTGTTATTTTCACAGCGTTTCGATCGCAGTAACCTCCGATTTTCTTATTCGGGTGCATCTTTTCGAACGTGGGAATCTTAATGTTCGTGGATTAAATGAAGGGTTTAGTTCGAAATTCCGTAACGATTCTCGAGTTCGACATGACGATTTATAAGTCCAAAAATATGCATCTTTTTAATGTCCTAACGAGTCACCGCTTATCAAGGCCCAAAAGCCACTCGAGAATAAGGGTTAATGAGTTTATCAAGAGGACAGTGAAACAGCAACGTGAGGATTCGTAAACATCGTTTAGACTGGCCAGAATTTGATTATTTAAGCGGGCGACTTAACAGGAATTTGTTAACATTGGACTTGAAAACTACCATGTTATAGTAATCTGAGAAGCAGCCTCGTGGTATTCTGTTTCACAGACGGGTAGTTTTTAGAAATAAACTTTGCTCATAGAAGTTCCGTTTAGTTTTAAGTACACAGTGAAGAACGAAGATTACATCGGCCGAAACTCGTAACAAAAGTTTTGAAAACAGAACATGAAAGATTAAGATGGTGACTGATTACTTTCTTTATCGACTTTAATACATGGCTAGGATGAACAAATCTTATGTACTATGCTTTATTTATAAATTGCTTGTGCCTCCTTCTCTCTCGAGAGAGGCAATGAATATCCTCTGAGAGGGTACCTGTATGAAGCAAGGGTTGCGCTATCCCCGACGGCACTGTTCTTGACGCTGTATTACTTAGGTTCAGGTTGCAAGAAGATATCTAAAACAACCGGAAGTAATAATGGAATTAGCGGAAACTGATAGTTATTATTTCTTAGTATTCCTTGACATTCAAGTCTACCCTGCTATTTAATTCATAGATATGGGACGGGGAGATGGATTCATACCTTCCCTAAGAAGATTAGAGAAAGTGTCTACAATTCCCGGTATTCCCAAATGGTCACACCTAAGTACTGTTCAGACTCAACGTTGCTTAAGTCCAGTGATCCGATGAGAACAAATGTTTCAGCGTGAGATAGTCGTAAATCTTTAACAAAATAAGTCATTCATAAGAAAGAAAGAGTCGTATTAGTTTGAGTATATTACGAGTATATTTTCACGCTATTTTTAGAATTGGCAAGGTGTACCTTGTACGTGATCAGAGGAGGGGGGCGGTTTATATTAGAGTTGGTCGGGTTGGCCAACGGCCAGCACGGCGACTGGTATGAACCCACTATTCAATTGAGACAAGTAGTGTCTCGGATGTAGACGCTCTGTTTGTTTGTTATTCTTGATGTGGGTTTCCAATAAAGTGTCGACTTGACATGTCAGATGATGAAGGATTAGATATGTAGAACGGGAGAAAGGAAAGATAACATTTGAAGAAAAGAGAAGCGAAGGTGAAAGGTTGGGGAGAAAAGAGAATGCAACAGTGGAACAGGAGAGATAGATACGAGGAGAGGCAATAGTGTGTGTGTGTATGAGAGAGAGAGAGAGAGAGAGAGAGAGAGGGAGAGGGAGAGAGAGAGAGGGAGAGAGATTGATGAAAAGAGAGAGAGCACATGCTAGAAATGGAGATTATGAGATGGGTAGTGTGTTTAAAGGATAGAGAAAGTGAAAGAGAGAGAGAGAGAGAAAGGAAGAGAGAGATAGAGAGAGAGAAAAACGTTGTGTTTTCTCTTTCTTTTTTGAATTTTCTTATCTTTCTGTTTTTACTGGGGATGGGGCATCCTACCAGACATTCACCGGCTATTTCAGACACTCCAGCCTAGAGATCTTTTTTAAGATTCTGTGTGCATGTATGAGAGAGAAAGCGAGATAGGAAAAGGCGAGAAACGGACCGATATGATAGGCAAAGTGAGAATGAAGGCGATAGATAAATAGATAGAGACAGAGAGGGGGACAATAGATAGAAAATAAAAAGGGGAAATATATATGAAAATTATATGAAATAAAAAAGAACGCGAAGAAAATCTAAATGAATGAACTATAATTAAAATGGATGTAAATTGAATAGGTGAATTTGATGAAAGAAAAACGATAAGCCGATTGAAGATGAAAATCGCTACGGGGTAAAAAAACCGAAGAAAACCAGAAAATTAGGGCGAAAATTGATATTAAATTTCAAAACTAAAAAATATTAGTTGGAAACTTGTCTATCAGTGGTGAAAAGAGCATTAGTATTCGTTTTTTTAATATTTATTTTATAGATAATAAAAATATTTTATTTCCTCTGGGATAAACACTTCGTCTTTTCTTTATGGTACGTAAGCAGAAATGTAATTGGCTGAAACTGGGATTTAAGATGCATTTATTAGTAGTGAAAAGCAGAACATGTTTTGTACTTAAATGTCTTTAAAAAATGAGCTATTAGCAGCGAGTTAATAATAACTGAAATATTTCTAAAGAAAGGCGAACAAAAGGAGGGGGTAATCATGTAAAAGAGGGAGTAAAAGAGAATGGGAAAATAGAATTGGATAAGAGAGAAAGGCAGGGAGAGATAAGGAGGTAAAGAGAGAGAGAAGGGCGAGAGAGAGGGGGAGAGGTGGAAGGGGAGCGAGGGGGAAACTAAGAGAGCACACAATAACAATAAGGCATAGCAATAGATGTACCAACAGAACGCAACAAAATGGCGCACCAATAGAAATAATTAAATCCCAATAAAAAGTCAGTAAAAAATAAGAAAAAAAAATATAAGAGGATAAAGAAACAAAAAAAAAAGAAATAATATAGCTATGCATATTGATTTATCGAACGAGGTCTATGGGTGTTAAAGACTCGGTCATTGTAGCTCACTTCATCGGCCTTACCCATGAGAGCTAATCATATACACAACTAGTACAATACCTGTCACGGGCCGGGAATAAGCAATAAATATAGCATTAGTTTTACATTTTAATCTTTTTTTCTTTGGGGTGTATGGTACTGTTTTAGTGGAAGCAACTCTCAATGGTAAAGTTTACAAAAAAAGTAGTATGTTCCAACGTCACCCTGTTGCCTATAATACATATTCCATAATTCATAATGATAAGTTTAATAGTTTACAATTTTTCCAAACACATAAAAATTAATGACGCTCACGCACGCAGCGATTCTTTTAAAAATTTATTACTGAATATAACTGAAGATTTTATGTAGAGCAATTCTTTTCTCTTTTAAATGTTTGTATATTATTTAAAAAGTTTTTTTTGGAGCGAGTGCGAGTTTGGGTGTGTAAAGTTTACAAACAAAATAATGTGTACATGTTACTCACCGGGTTGCCTAAAATTCATGAAAATAAAATAGATAAATAAATTATTTTATATATATGCACCCCCTAAATGTAAAAATCTACAAAAAGGATGTGCCAAGATTACTCACCATATTGTTTAAAAAATAAATTCTAAAATTCATTTTTATCCGTATCATTAGTTTAAGAGATTAAAAGTTTGTTTGGGGGTCAGGGACGAGTTTAGGTGGGCGCACCCTCCAAATAGTAAAGTTTACATAAAGACTAATGTGCACATGTTACTAACCGGATTGCCGAGAATATATATTCCAAAATCCATAATGATCTGTTCATAAAATAAATAAATAAAAAGAAAAAAATTATATATAACCAAATTTACAAAAACTAATGTGCCCATGTATCTCACCGTATCGTTAAGCACATATATTGCAAAATTCATAATGATCCGTTTACTAGTTTAGGAAAGTTAAATATTTTTTGGGAGGGTGTTGGTTTCGGTGAGTGCAGCCCCGAAATGCTAAAGTTTACAGAAAAAAAATAATGTGTCCATGTTACTCACCGGGTTGCCGACAATATATATATTCTAAAATTCATAATTATCGGTTCATACAAAAATAAATAAATAAACATAAAAACTTTATATATATATACTTGTTGGTTGTGAGTTAACCTCTTCCCTAAGAAGTATTAACTAATACACATATTATATATAATTATTTTATGTAAATATGTAATTATTATCTACATACGTATACGTTTCATCCTTGCGGAGTAATCAGTGTAGCCAGTCGCACAATTCGAACCCCGGAACAACAGTTGTTTGTTTATAGCTTCAAATTCGACGCTTTAACCGATGAGGCCAGCATGAATAGTCATACGAACATGCGAAATAAACCTATTTATGTCAGTAAGCGGACATTTTTATAAGCAGTAGCCAGAAAGTGTTCCACATAAAGGAACGTTGCTTTATAGCCAAGGTTGACGGCTGTCTTATTTCGCTTTTAAGAGCACAGCCAAACGGGGGCTACAAATAATTATTTAAAAATAAATATTAATCTATTATGTACATACATCTACGGAATAATCAGTGTAGAGATAACCATTCAAGCCGGTCGCACGATTCGAACCCTTGAACGAGAGTTGTTTGTTTATAAATACAAACATAAATAGTCATACGAAAGTCATGCGAAATAAACTTATTCATGTCAGTAAGTAGACATTTTTATAAGCAGCAGTTCAGTCAGAAAGTAACGTTGCATTATAGCCAAGGTTGACGGCTGTTTATCTCGCATTAAAGGGCCCAGCCACACACACACACACACACACACACACACACACACACACACACATATATATATATATATATATATATATATATAGATATATTGTTTAGGTTAATAGTTTGTTAATCCGTCTTTTAATTTGACATTTCTGTACACTCTATCCTGCCCAACTTATTGGGGAATAGGTGGACTCAGGATCACCAAGTAAATTCTACGAAGGACAAGAAGTGTCATCACTAAGACGAATTTCTAAGAAAGAAGTAAATAGCACGAGGCATCTTCCATTATGAACTGTCAAATTCGACCAATGCATTCTCATAGAGTAAATAAAGGACTCGATTTGAAATTTAGATAACATATTAGATAGTATGAGTGATATAAAACTTTGATTAGTCAAACGAGATCACGTGTTAAGTAAGAGATAGATAGATAGATAGATAGATAGAGAGATAGATAGAGAGAGATTGGTTAAGAAACGATCGAAAAGCACGAAGTAGACTGGTGACCGACATGAATTACCTTTCTTCCTCACCACCTGAAATAAAAGAATATCTCTATTATATAAAGTTAGGTATGTGCTTATGTTTATATATTTGTATGTACAGGATTCACTGCTAAGGCAATTAACCGATCATTATGAATTTTGGAAGACAGCTGCTAGGCGTCAGAAGTCGTAATGTCGGCTATATTTAGTTTTATGCAAAGAGGTAAAAGTTGTGTGGAAACCCTTCGTGAAAATTTAGATACCTCCGGTTTTTGTGAACATTAACAATAGGTTTTAGACATCAATAAATAAGCATTCCCTAATTTTCAGTTCTTTTAATGGGGTTTTAAAGGTATAACATGGGTCATTTAAACATTAAAATATACCAGATTTGCATTAAATTTGAATTTCTTCTTAAGACCCCTTAATCTTAAACCTTAGAGTTTAGACATTTTCTAGAATCAAAATAATGTAATGGATTTTGATCAAAATTAGAATAAGGATTCTAAACATAAAGTTTTATGTTGCGGAATTTTTAGATGAGGGTTAATAATTTGTAGAATTTGGTATATTCGGACTACTGTTCTCATCTTGGTTGTTTTTATCACAACGTTTCGGCCGATGTAACCTCCGACCTTCTTCAGGTGAACCTTGTCGAACTCGGGAATCTGAAGGGGATTTCGAACGGAACTCTTTATTAAATCCACGGGGTAGCATGCTCTCGTTCCATCTGCCATGACTACGAAGAAGTCTTCAGTAATTCGCAATTCTTTGTATCGCCCGCACTGAGGATTAAACCTTCAACTTTCAGATTACTGTAACTTGGAACTGAATTTTACTTAGTACTATATCCGTTACGCCATGGATGACCTTAAAGTTTTTGGAAAGAATGAGAACCAACTTGATACTCTAATGAATACGGTTAGATTATTTAGTAACGTCATACGAATGGAATTTGGCATCACTAAATGTGCTATTCTTGTTATAAAAAGAGGTGAACTTGTCCACTCAGGTGGCCTTGAACTCCCAACAACAGATCTGATAAAGAATGTTGACAGTGAGCGGGGAATATTGGAGGCAGATAAGATCAAAATCAGGGAAATGAAAAACCAGGTCACAGCTGAGTACAACAGAAGAGTAAGATTTATTTTTAAATCGCACCCCTACAGTCGGAATACAATCTATGCTATTCATGCCAGAGCAGTAGCTATCATTTGATATACTACTGGTATACTTGACTGGAATATAGATGAACTAAAATGTTTGGATACCAAAACACGGAAAATGCTTACAATTTATGGAGCTTTTACAAAGAAAGGAGATGCAGATCGATTCTATCTACCTAGAAATAGAGGTGGTCGAGGTTTACTTAGTGTTGAAGATATCGTGAATATAGAAGAAGATTGTCTATATGAATCTATTTCTGCAAGAAATGATATTCTTCTACGTGAAGTGGAAAGAGAGGAAACACTAAGAACTGGGGTGAAAAAGAATCAAAAGTTGAGAAAGAGTTAAAATTATTTGGAAAGAAACTACACAGTGTATTCTTTAAGAATACTGCATTTAGAGATAATGACAGCTGGAATTGACAAAACTGCAGAATCACCGACGTGCAGATTGTGTAATGACAGGAAAGACACATTAGCGCATATTGTATCTGAATGCCCTATGCTAGTACAACTTCGATATAAAAAATGGACACCCGACAAAGTCGCTCAGGTGCTAGACTGGAATATATGCAAACTTTATAAATTTGACTACAATGAGAAGTGGTATGAGCATAACCCAGAAGTTGTCCAGGAGAACGACAATGCAAACTTCTTTGGGATATGTGCATACAAACTGATAAGGTTCAGGAACATTACAAATCCGACTTGATCTTTCTAATCAAAAAACAAAAGAACTTGTTTAATCATTGGTATAGCCTACCCCTTCGATACCAGAGTGTAAGAGAAAGAACACGAAAAAAATATCAAGATTTAAAATGGAAATTAGTTAGACTATGGAAATGTATAGAAGTCAAGTTTATTCCCGTTGTAATTGGAATTGGAACGCTTGGAACTATAACGAAAAACCATCATAAATGGAGTAAAAATAATGACGAGACAATCTGTTTTCCAATTCTGCAAAAGGCTTTCCTGTTAGGAACGGCGAAAGTGTTAAGGTACAGCTGGAATGTCTAGAGTCAAGGAAATTAGTGCGCTACCGTTTTTCATCTCCCAACTTCCCGGCCATGTGCTACATCTTTCTCTAGTGCAGGGTTCACCAAACTACGACTCGTGAGCCGGATCAGGCCCGCCATGTCAGTTCATCCGGCCCACCGACGGAACTTGCGTTTGCGTGATAAAACGTAGTATAAAACGGGGGGTTGTGATACAATCTAAATATTATGTTTAGAATACTCGGGGATGTTCGGGCATGCGGGGGACTTCGTAATGTGCCGTAAATTTTGTGCTTTGTCTTTCTTCTCAGAGCTTTCGTTCTGGCTTGCAGGTATTGAACATAGTGATTATATGACCAGCGCTCGTCATTACTTCAGTTATTCGGCCCAAACCTGCGAAGGAAGTAAACATCACCAGGTCCAATCCTGTTTACAATGTGTGACGATCGTACATTCAAACAAGCGGAATAATCGTATAATTTTTCACGTAATAAATTTAGGGAAGGATGAACACGAAACTAAATCGGAGAACCGAGGAAGCAAACGTGTTCCATGAAGGAAGAAAATGTCGAATAGAAAGGAAAACGAGCGCAAGTAGGAAATAATTAAAAAAAATAAAAGATGCGCTTAAAGAACGCCGTTCTTCCTGGGAAAATAACTTCCATTATTAAAATAAATTATGAAGCTCATTTTGTCCTTCATCAATTATTCACTCTCATCATTTGAATATAATACGGTAGAGCAGAACAGCAATTTAGAAGTTATTCTGCTTTCAGGATTTTTACGAGCAGAGAAACGAATACCCTGAATCCGCTTCAATGGATAATCATTTGAATTGATATTGTTTCTGATACATTAATAACTAGATAGCTTTGTCAACTCGCTATCGCTTCGCAAAGTTCGGTACTTTATTTATTTTTTAAAATAAGACCGAAAAGAAATGAAAATTGAGGGAGGGAAGGGGGAGAGGGAGGGACAGAGAGAGAGAGAGAGATAGAGAGAGAGAGAAAGAGTAATCAGTCAGTCACCATCTCTCTTTTGTCTGATGCATCGTTAACGGAAGGGGGGCGAGAAAGAGATAGCGAGAAAAAAGAGAAAGAGAAAGAGAGAGAGAGAGAGAGTAATAAGTCAGTCACCATCTCTCTTTTGTCTGATGCGTCGTTAACGGAAGGGGGACGAGAAAGAGATAGCGAGAAAAAAGAGAAAGAGAAAGAGAGAGAGAGAAGGAGAGAGATACAGAGAGAAAGAGAGAGAGAGAGTAATAAGTCAGTCACCATCTCTCTTTTGTCTGATGCGTAGTTAACGGAAGGGGGGGGAGAAAGAGATAGCGAGAAAAAAGAGAAAGAGAAAGAGAGAGAGAGAGAGAGAGAGAGAGAGAGAGAGAGAAAGAGATAGATAGATAGATAGATAGAGAGAGAGAGAGAGAGAGAGAGAGAGAGAGAGAGAAGTCAGTCACTCCCTCCCTTTCTGAACACTTGCTTATGCCCTGTCGATATATCTTTCTTTCTGGTTAGTTTATTTTAAACTGCCTCCCTTGAAAATTCATCAGAAAGTATTTTAAGGAAGATTTACGTAATTGATCCATTTTTTTATTAAACCACTTTAATTAATTACCACGAAAATATTGTGTCTCTACATATGAGGCGGATACGACAATACACTTACGCATGAACACCATTAAACATTGATTTGTTACGAACTGTTTAAAAATAGTTATGCGAATTAGGCATTCAAATAACGGTCATTGTGTCTTTCGTCTGTACTATATATACAGTATTTCAAAATGTCATGCTGCATTATAGATTTAAATAAAAGTAACTTGTTTTATGGCTAATATAGGAATGATCAATGGAAAAAAGCTTTCGCATTTATTCATTTAGTCTAGTAAAAAAGGACAGAGATCAAATGACGAACTCTATGACTCATTGCAGTCAGCGCATAACACCATATAACCGTCGTTTATTCTTATTTATTTTTATACTAAACACGTAGAATACCTGTCCTAAGACGGGAGTAAGCAATAAATTTAGCATTAGTTTTAAATTTCAATGTTTTACTTTCTTTGGGTTTATTTGGGTACGGTTGGGTACGGTTTCAGTAACCCCCCTCTAAATGTAAAACTTTACAAAAAATAATAATGATGTTCCAAAGTTACACTGTTGCCTAGAATATATATTCCATAATTCATAATGATAAGTTAAATAGTTTAGAACTGTACCAAGCGCATACATATTATTGACGCTCATGCGCGCGCGCACCGATCCTTTTTAAAATGTATTACTTAATACAACTGAAAATTTCATGTAGATAAATTCTTTTCTCTATTAAATCTTTTATATCTAACTTAGTTTAAAAGCATTTTGGGGGGCAGGTGCGAGTTATAGTGTGCGCACCCCCTTAATGGTACAGTTTACAAAAGAAATAATGTGCCCATGTTACTCATCGGGTTACCGAGAATATATATTCAAAAATTCATAATGATCGGTTAATAAAAAACTAAAGAAAACAAAATATGTATATATAAGCATTCCCTAAATGTTAACATTTACACAAAAATAATATGCTCATGCCACCCTGTCTCTCTAAGCTATCTTTTTCTCTCGCATCTTCTCACTTTATATACTGGCTTCCTGACCAAAATGCACCAAACATTGATGTTATTGTTTTTTCCTTTCCCTTTGAAAAATTCAATCATGTTCTGCAAAACCAAAACCAAAAACAATTTTCCTCTACAAAACAACCAAACCAAACACCATGAATTAATACTTAAACATATAAAGAACTTGAAGCATTTAAACTTTTACCAAAATGACCGGATTCGGCATTAAATAACCTGAAAAGGGTTGATATGCTTTAAAACAAAAATAACAAGACCGAATGCCATGAATAAATATTTAAACACATAAAGAACTTGAAGCATTAACACTTTTACCAAAATAACCAGATTTGGCATTAAATGATCCGAAAAGGGTTGATATGCAACAAAACAACCAAACCAAACACCAAACATGATATTGAAGTACATAAACATTAAAAAATGATATTAAAATACATAAACGTTAAAACAAAATGATATTAAAATACACAAACGTTAAAACAAAATGATATTAAAGTACATGAACATTAAAAAAATAAATGATATTAAAATGTTTCGGCATTAAATGACCCATAAGAGGTTGATATGCCGTAAAACTAAACAAACTAAACCACTCTATATATATCCACCACTCTTTCATATTTGTAATGCCTCAGTGCATATTTAGAGAAAGAGTGACTATCTTTTCTCAACGTGTCAATCTAATTTACATGCGTGTGTCTGTACACACGTAAGTACATTAGATAGGCAAATTATGAGCCTCTTTTATTCCATATAAGGATAATAAAAAATAATAATACTTCTATATAATAATCCTTCTATATAATAATAGTCATAAACACACAGCTAAAATCTTAAGGAAACTCCTCATAAACAACTAACGCTGGTTAGCCACATGAAGGCGCAATAGAAATAACAAATAGAAAGAACACCGCGTAAACCAAAGAGAAGTGAAACGGCAATAAATCTCTTAAATTACCTCTCCACCAAACACATACTGACATACGCACTAGTTTCGGCTGATACCACACAAATGAGTATGAAGGGTCAAGGAGGATGGAAAGATCGAGAAGGGAGTGCAATAACCAGACCCCCACTTGAAGGGTGTGGATAGTACTGGGACTTTGGGGAGGCTTTTTGCCACCCAAATCTCAGATGACGAATCGTCGTTGCCAACGACAAATCAATGGTAAGCGGCTGTTGCAATAACGTTATCAAAAAATGCAGAGAGTACTGAAAATCTGGAGGAAACTTGTCATTCAGATTCCAGTGAACACCACTTGTTACTGTCAGTGAGCACTAACTGTTGACGACATGTGTGAGAACTCCTAGTGAGTAACAATAATAGTAATATAGAAATAAAGAAACTTATTTTTACTTGTGCAAGAAGAATGTCTTAATATAGATGTCACAGTTTATGGATTTGTGAATGGAAGCAAACTAGAATAAATAGTGTTAGTAGTTGTGACTCAATGGGTCACGGATACGGCTATTATATATACTAGCAAATATATGCTCGTCTCGGTCGCATATTTTTGCTAGTTGTTTTATTTAATTGCTCAGTAAAATGTGTTTGTTTTTTTTTTTACAAAAAAGAAAGAAAGAAAATCACTCCCTCCTTTATTTTAATAAATAAAACAAGGAATAATAAAAACATAGTTTAATTTACCCTTTACGGCGTAAAATGTGAAACAAAAAATTCTAAACTCACTTAAGGTCGTAAAAAAAAATATTTGAAGTTTTTCAAATCAAAAATAAAGGTGTACCTAAAATAAAATCAACAATTAAAAAAATAAAATACAGTAAATACGATTCTAAATTCATTTATTTAATTGCTCGGTAAAATATGTTTGTTTTTTTACAAAACACTAGTAATTTTTAAATAAATTATTATTTAAATTAAAACAATTTAATTTAATAAATTTGTGCTTTAAAACATAATTTTTCATAAGATTAAAAAAACCCATCAAAGTAAATATATCATGTTTGAGCGACTGGTACGATAAATCTCAGAGAATGTGTTGTTTACATGTTATTAATCAAATAACGCGCACCTGTCTTGTGTCCATCTCTCTCTTTCCCTTTCTCTCTCTTTCTCTCTCTCTTTCTTTCTCTTTCTTGAAATAGAACTTTCTGTGCGTTCAAAATAGAACGTTATACTTAATAATCAGAGGGCGGGTAACCAAATGTTTGAGTGGCCGCCGGCTTTTCCATCATGTTCCATTACAATCTGATTTAATTACGTAACTCAATTATATTGATTAAAAACAAACAATGTCTTAAATTAATTCTATTTATAATTTTTAATAAGATTATTATTATCGAAGAAAAAATATTTTAAATACCTCTGAAAATCTGGAAAAAAAACAATAATGAGTATATATTTGCGAATATTAATTTATTAGAAGCTTTAAAACAAATTAATTATGTAAATTTGAAAGACGTGTGATGTTTGGAAAACTTTCTGAATGGGTATATATAGGGGCTGATAAGTAGATATAAAAAGAGAGCGATCAAAACTAATAATATAGTTGAGGCTTCAGACAGATACATAATCTCCATGATATATATATATATATATATATATATATATGTGTGTGTGTGTATATATATATTTTTTAATGTATGCTGAAAATAAAAATTGGATAACGAACAATGTTTATTAATCATAAAATAGTTAAAACAAGGAATATATCGATAAACTTTAAATTTTTTCCTTAATCCATGGATTTTCAGAACCATACATTTATCATCAGAGGAAATCAAATTGATAAAACAGCAAAATAATATTACTATTTATTTTCATAATTCATTTTTTTATATTACTGCTCTATCTTGTATATTGAGCATTTACTTATTAAGATAACATTAATTTAAAGATACAATTTACAAGGTGTGGTTTTGAGAAGCAAGCGCAGTAGGATAAACGTACTCTGGCCTACAAAAAATTCTTGAGCAGTCCCGTCAGCATTCCCCGGCAAGGGCGCCTCAGCCTATTAGCAATAAACTAACCCCTTCTCACAGAGAAGGTAAAGCCTGGAAGGATGGATCTCGTAGGACTGAATCGAACGATACCTCAGCTCGACAGTAACAAAGTCACTGTCGGACTGATGGCGCAAGATATATTTAAAGTTTGTGTGTGGCCCAAGGATGTACTCATTAATTCGGTGGGAGGAGGTATAAGTATATTGACATTCATTGAAATAATTTTCGGTAAATGGCGCCCACAACTTGAGCCACACCCGGCGTTTCCCGGAAATGAGCTAAAACCCCCGTGTACTCCTGCTACAAGCTCTGAACCGCATCTTACCAGCTATATTCTTATTTTGTCATTTCTATAATTTTCTTGACATAAAGTAAAACTCCTTTTTTTCTTTTTTTATGGATATTCGATGCGTACGCAACCCCCACAATATTATTGCACCCTATTTGATGAAAATGAAATATACTTATTAAAGTATCCTCGGAAATATACTTTCACAATATATATGCTTATAGGGATCTATCTCAAAAACTTTAGAACAACAACAAAAACAAAAAAAAAACACAAATTTCTCTCTCTCATATATATATATAAATATATATAAATATATATATATATATATATAGTACGTCATGAAAATATATTTATGGCAATTAAGCTAGACAGAGGCTTCCGCGTTTCATCCCCGTAGGGAATCGTCAGTCTAAAATGCTACTATTAGCGACAATGCAAAGCTCTTTGTAAATAAACAATTGATCATTCTCTAGTAGTTAAAATGTTTATATGAAAGTATTAAATATCACATGCCAGCAGC
Source organism: Sepiola atlantica (assembly GCA_963556195.1). Taxonomy (NCBI): domain Eukaryota; kingdom Metazoa; phylum Mollusca; class Cephalopoda; order Sepiida; family Sepiolidae; genus Sepiola; species Sepiola atlantica. Next base: position 61,188,807 of record OY744529.1, on the reverse strand, counting down.
GCCCGGCTCGTAGTCTAATGGTTAGAATCGCCGACTATCAAATAGATGGTTGTAGTTCTATATTGGCTTGGGGTGAGTGCTAGTCTAGTCGCACTGAAGAGCTGTGATACAGCGGAACACAATTCACTGGTTGTTTTCCCCCTGTTTTCTTCACCATTTTTGTCCATGTCACTGACTACTGGACGGTGCTGAAGATTCAGTCTGACAATATAAGACGGTTTCTGTCCCAGAACCCATATCTCCAGACCGATCAAACCCCAATACACGAAACAGACACTGACATCTGTAGTTTTTAAATACAATACTTTATATTAGATTCTGTATGACCTACGATCGAGCACTTTATTGTTTTTTCTACTGATTTATGATATCATAAAACATATTTTCAGTGTGTGAGTATAACAATAAAGACATGAATCATGTATAGTTAAGATTCAGTTTTCATTTCTCTGTTTAAAATCGTTGGTAGTTTAGTTATTGTAAGATTAAAAAGAACATTTTAAGGAAATCCAAAAATAATTTGAAAAACTGCTGTAAAAGTAGATAACACATAAATGTTTACTTCCAGCTTAACACAATGTCGATAAAAGTATCCCCCCCCAGAAAACGTAGACGCCTCACTTGGATATTAGCCATTTAGGTAACGCGTCTGCCCAGCATGAGAATACAATGACGACTATTAAAAAGCAAATACAACTCTTTTGACGATAATTACCTTACATATAAACAAATATTGAAGTATTTCAAAATATGATAATTACCTTACATATAAACAAATGTTGAAATATTTCAAAATATGATAATTACCTTACATATAAACAAATGTTGAAATATTTCAAAATATGATAATTACCTTACATATAAACAAATGTTGAAATATTTCAAAATATGATAATTATCTTACATATAAACAAATGTTGAAATATTTCAAAATATGATAATTACCTTACATATAAACAAATGTTGAAATATTTCAAAATATGATAATTACCTTACATATAAACAAATGTTGAAATATTTCAAAATATGATAATTACCTTACATATAAACAAATGTTGAAATATTTCAAAATATGATAATTACCTTACATATAAACAAATGTTGAAATATTTCAAAATATGATAATTATCTTACATATAAACAAATGTTGAAATATTTCAAAATATGATAATTACCTTACATATAAACAAATGTTGAAATATTTCAAAATATGATAATTACCTTACATATAAACAAATGTTGAAATATTTCAAAATATGATAATTACCTTACATATAAACAAATGTTGAAATATTTCAAAATATGATAATTACCTTACATATAAACAATTGTTGAAGTATTTTAAAATGTGGTTGTTTTCTTTACATATAAAGGTTCAAGTATTAAAAAAAATGGTTGTCGCCTAATATATGAATAAATGTTCAAGTATTTCAAAATATGACTGTTGCCTTAAATATAAACAAAGGTTGAAGTATTTACAAAATGTGGTTGTTACCTTACATATAAACAAAAGTTGAAGTATTTCAAAATATGGTTATTGCCTTAAATATAAACAAAGGTTGAAGTATTTCAAAATATGGTTATGAAACAAAGGTTGAAGTATTTCAAAATATGGTTATTGCCTTACATATAAGCGAAGGTCGAAGTATTATAAATATTATAAGAAAGAAAGCACCCACACAGCAAATTTACAGGATGACCTCACAGAAATGCCACCCGTGGAATCGTTAATAAAATTCCCAATCTTTCGGCAATGCAACTATATTTTATGCAGATAAACTTCAGTCTTTGTCTGACTTGTTCTCCAAGTTTCAATGATGAATGCCTGACAGTTTAATCGCCATTCAATAATATCCGCGACACTTTGGTGACCGTCTCATAAGTAGCAGGTGTGATCCTGAATGAACTTCACACTCACCGGACCATAACCCCCCAGATTTTATCTGTGGAGTTATTTCAAAGACAATGTCTATCAAAACAATCTCCATATTATTTTTGAACTATAAACCACAGACTGTTGGATATTCATGACTGAAACTTGGTGGACAAGTCAGGCATAGAATATGGTTGGCCTGCTGATAGGATTGTGAATTTTTATTAAAGATTTAATGAGTTGGGGGCGGTACTCATTTTGTATTAACTTCGACAAGAACATCGCTTACAATAAATGACGAAGAAAAGATTCGGTCTCATATCTTTGAATGTTAATCTGATCATTTTGTTACCAATTTCAACATACTATCTGTTGAAGGTTACGGATTATGTACACATTAGTCGTTGGTCGCACGGGATTGAGCTCTTCTTCATTTCGTCATTTTCTAGGGTGACTGGTATATTCATGAGGATGGAGACCACGTTTTTATCTTTAAATATATTGTAGCCATCTTAACTACTCGATATCACTTTCCTTTAGCAGTTGCTTCGGAGTGGTCACAAGAGGTCTACGCCATCCTTACACAACGATCTAACTAAACTAACGTTCGAATCGCAACTAAAATCCACCTTCAGATCTTTCTTATATAAAACGTTTATATACTACCTAAATAAGGAGAATGAAATCGTCTGTTTTTCTTCTATAAAAAGAACGAAATCTCACGTGACTTGGTAAAAGAAACCAGTGATTACTAAATTACTCCGTTGACCTTATAACTTTTGTTTCGTCAACCTATAATGATGAGGAATGAATAGTATTCGTTACAGAAGACTCTAATAGAAGGTTCATCTGACTCCAAAGATGAGTTAACAGATGACATCGAAATTTTACATAGATGTACCTTTTATGTGGGCTGTGTTGAAAAATATTAAAACAGCTAATAGTCGATCTTTATAAAGGGCGCTATGCGACTTGGTAGTTCATCATATCGTTGGTTAAATACACCTCGTTTAGACGGTGTACTAGCTCCAACGAGAAAGCGTAATCGTGTGGGTGCTACTGTAAGAATTAGTTCGACAATTCTTGTCTTCCTAAGCCGGGCTTCTGATTGGCTGGTGACACACTTGTCTATTTACAGCAAAGGACAAAAGTACATAAAATATGTGACTGCTACAAACAGTGTCTATAATTAATACTTGCTTGCGTTTTTTCTATTATCTTATCTGTTAACTCGGCCACTTGTGTTACAACATAAACTAACCAACCAATCCTCTGTTCCTCACACGAGGCTTAAGCTGGCCCATGACCACTACCCTCCAATCATACCTATTAACCCGATGAACCTGGCACACCATATCTACACTTAACATTACACTGTCTATCACTGCCAAGTACTGTTCAACGATATCAAGTAATGAAAAAAAAGTTGTGTTACTTAGACTAGAGCCGTCATTAGCGTGACATATGTGTTTGATTTTAGCCAGGAGTCAAGCTGGGAGAGAGAGAGAGGGGAAAAGAGAGAAAATAATAAGATGTTTACAAATAATCTGATTTACTTTTAGGCAAATAGACATAATATTTCCTCGCCAAGACGTCCATTTAATAAGTTTTCTTTTCATTGAGTAAACATTGTTTCCATTAAACGCAATGGAAGAGAAAGACACCCAAAGAAAACAACATGTTTTATTTTTCTACTTTTTTTTTCATTGTAATGTAATTACAATTAACAGCTAAACCCGGAAGTGGTCTGTATTGAAAAATTAATTCGAAATAAATTAAATGAAAATGATATTCAATATCGATATGATAATACGCTAAGACACTCTATGTTCGTTCGTACGTTATCACTTTTCACACACATTTAAACAAATTAGATCGTTCGATTGTGATTGGTGATTAATATGATATCGCTAAGGTAAACACTTCCGACTTTACCTATTTTCAAATGAATTGTTCCCAAATCTAATCCTGCCACCCCGTCGACTAAAACAGTACGATTTTTAATAAATCGTTTTATTCATTTGAAGAATATTTAGCTGAGAATTATTTTTTACGGTAAGAAGATAGATAATAGTTATTGTTTTAAAACAAATTAAATTGCTATAATTTTAAATAAATAAATAAGAAATATCTTCGTTTTGTTTATTGGCAGAATATTTAAATTACAATGACAATTATTTTGACAGAAGTGTGACAATGACAATTATTTTGACAGAAGTGTGACAATGACAATTATTTTAAAAGTCCGTATGTGTGTTTGCAAAGGGCCACAGGCGACCCGTGTGCCGTATGTTTAACATGCCTGATCTAAAGGGTTTAGTTAGGCACCAACATTACACACATCATTCGAACTTATTATTGATCTACTGGTTTTCTCTTTATGGGTCTCACCGTGCGTGTCGTCCTCATCGGTGAATGCACCCGTCAGAGTGTCCCCCTTTTTTATTGGTAGCTGGGCTTCCCACTTTAGACCGACCCCGTGTCACATTTGGACCGCTTTTCTTTTTGCTCGCAGTTCGGAAATTGTTTAATCTAGGAAATCGATTCGAGATGCAAACCAGTGGACGGAATTCCACACCTGGATCCGAGATTTTTTCCCTTACTTTGTTCTAATGCTCCAGGGAAAATAGGAACCCACTTTTCACTAGTGTAAAAACAATTCTCCTTTCATAGAGTAAATAAAGATTTGTCATTGTTGTTATGAGCATGTAATTTCAAAAGAAAAAATGTCGACATCATTTATATATTAGCGCTTTAGCGTTAATATATAAATGATGTCGACATTTTTTTCTTTTTCTTCCTGCATTTGAATTCATTTTTTTCAGTTCGGAGGTTTTCTAATATCAAGTTTGTAATGACAAGACCAACGTCAGGAACAAAGTGTAGTATCTGCTCTGATACTACACGTTATTTTCCTGTTCTCGGTCAGTGAAGGAGAAATCCTTCTAGACTTAAGCAATTTTAATTTTTGTCCAAATCAAGAGTTCCTTTTTTTGGGGGAGCTGGATTTTTCTGACATTAAAAATCGATCTTGTGTCTAGCTCGGCCCTCGAAGGGAGGCAAGTAAATAGGGGCCAGACCAATGCCACATATATGAGTAAACTAAGAAAAACGGTTAACATTTTCTTTAATTTACGGGCGGGCAATGAAAGTGAAAGTAATTTGTTTTCTAACCAAAAAATGAATTTTATCCCTGATTGAAGAGAAAATCTATTAAAAACAAGACCTTATTGAAATTTTCAGTATTTTTAAGTTCATAAATGAATATTAATATAAAGTATTTATTTCAGTAAAAAGAATTACAAATGTTTTAGGTCACTTCAAATACCTCCATTCTCTTCGTTTCCAGGACGAAATGCGACTTATTAAACGTATCGTCGAAACTCACTGGTCGTCTTGACAAACAGATAACACCCTGAAGACGAAAATGAAAAAAAAAATTTTTTAAGGCAGTTCTCGGTAGAAAATGGAAATTGAAATGTAAATGTAAAAAGAACAAAATTAAATGCTCGAGAGCTTTAAATACTAGTTGTCTTTAATTTTCTTTCATTCACACCTTCAGGGTGCTATCTTTTTGTAAATGTAGACTCTGTGTTTCAACTATGTGTATAATAATAAGTATTTCGTCCTTGAAATGAAGGGGGTCGTAAAGTCAGTGAAAAAAATCTATAAGTTTTTTTTTTTAAATAAAATACTTTATATTAACATTCCTTTATCGAAATGAATAAATGCGAAAGTTGGACCCACTTCTCGTACTAACGGTAAAGTGAAAGCATCATATTTCAAGTTAATTCAACTCTACAAATAGACGCACCATCCTTTTATATACTGTTTATTTATATGCGATATCAGCCGCAAGGTTAATTAATTTGCGTATTGGTTTTGAAAAATACATTTTTATTAATTAACTATTATTTTTTATCGTTTTTGAATTCAATGATTGCTTTACTTTTAATATGACAAATTCTTCTGTTGCGCAATATTGTTTTAGCATTTGTGTTCAAATGTTCCTTTATTTAGAGGGACCGACTTGATTTCAACAAGTTGCAAATCAAAAGGCAAATTGATTTCTTTCTTTTTTCCCTTCTTTACGGTCACACTTAAAATTGTATCGAAATTACAAACATATTAATGTATACCTATCTATATGAATAAATGAGACAGATTTTGTTTCGTATTTACAACAAAGTTATCAATGAAATGTTTATTTTAAATTAATGTTTCAAGTAGCGAACTTTGGGAAACGATAGCGAGCCGGTTAAGTCATCTAGTTAATTAATAAATACTGAAAATGTCACCAAGGTAGTATCATATTTCGATTTCTGTGTGTGTTTTTTTTAAATAGAGGTTATTCATTTATATTTTTTAATAGGAGTTATTCATTCATTTTTTTAATAGAGGTTACTCATTCATTTTTTAATAGAAGTTATTCAATCATTTTTAATGGAGGTTATTAATTCATATTTTTTTAAATAGAGGTTATTCGTTCATTTTTTAATAAAAGTTATTCATTCATATTTTTAATAGAGGTTATTCATTCATATTTTTAATAGAGGTTATTCATTCATATCTTTAATAGTGGTTATTCATTCATTTTTTTAATAGAGGTTATTCATTCATATTATTAATAGTGGTTATTCATTCATTTTTTAATAGAGCTTACTCATTAATTTTTTAATAGAGGTTATTCATTGATATTTTTTTAATAAAGGTTATTCATTTGTATTTTTTTAATAGAAGTTGTTCATTCGTATTTTGGTTGAAAACTAATTACTTTCACTTTTATTGCTTATTCTTAATTTAAATTAATTTTCTTAATTTCGGAGTTTTTTTTATCAGGTTTGTAAACGACTGACATGACCATAGCAAAAGAGATGAGTAAACTGAAAAAAAACCGACTGCTCAGATTTCGTTAATTTTATACCCGAAACCTTTGGCTTAACTTACAAGGAATCACCATCATTATAACATGACAACTGTTTATTTCCAACTGGTAATTGTGAATAATGACAGTCTTTGATAACAACAGTCTTTGTTTTGGTTTTGGCAGTGGCTTAATGAAGCAATTTTCTTCTAGGCGGGTGGAGACTATGCACTCACCACCATTTTCTCATTATTAGTGAGTATTACATTTTTGGGGGAAGGAGAAGAAAAACGGAGCAAAGAAAATTCTGAGAGAAAGGTGCTCTGTAATCTTGTGTTGTTCCTCAGTTGCAGTTGAACTAAAGGATGAAACAAAACGAACAAAATTAAATTACAAATAGAATAAAGAACAAATATTCGATGATCGAAAAAAAAGGAAGAAAAAACAAGAAATCAATTTGAAGAGAACAACATACATTATCAACAACCGATTCCAACATTGTCGCAATCGTTAGTTGAAGAAATCAAAGTCTTTCTCAAAACAAATTCCGAAAACAGTTAAAATCAAAACGAGACAAAAAAGAAAAAAACATCTTTTCCTTTTCTGCTATGTGTTAGTTGGAACAATAACATTTCCCTTGACATGTTATTAAGCGTTGTTTAGTCGGACAGAGTTAAATTAGGAATAATATATATTGAATCACACTTATCAATACCAAAAGCCACTCGAGGACAAGGGTTAATAAGAAGGATCGATTGTCAATTGAATGATTAATAATATTATGAGAAAATACGATTACATATGGAGACGGTTTATGCCACGTATTTCTTAACATTGGATTTTAAGAACACCATATTGTAGTCTTCAGGGAAGCAGTAATTTGTGCTACATATGGGAACTTCTTGGAAAGAAACTATGTTCATGGCAATTCCGCCTTACTTTAGGCACATGGAGGAAGAAAAGAAAGTTCTTTCGGTTGTGGTAGAGAGACGAATTCTGACTGAATGTTTTACAGGAAAAGTACCAGAGATTGGAGCCAGTCGAGCATGTTGAATGGATATAATGAATGATAGAGTAGAGAAAGATTAGCAAAGTCTCTTCTGTGAGAGAGGGGTTATACAGAACAATAGAGATCCTAGAAATAGGAATAGGTTTTGCCAACCATAAAAATATGTATTCGTGTTTTCTTTGGTACCACGCATCAACCAGTAAAATGTGTGAAATACATGCAATTATCTCGGTCAATGAAGCTTCTGATAATGAACTGTTACACATTTTATTTATGTATTAGCCGTATTCACCAGGCGTTGCCAGTATGTAGATATATTGATGGTGGGAGGCTTCTTCGGAAAAATAACTTCAAATATCGCCATGTTTACAATCTTTGCATTGGAAGAAAAATTAAAAATAACATTTCCAATATATGTTTATATAGTAAAACATACCGTAAGCGCGGTGGTGTTTTCTTAAACATCTACTTGTTGACGCTGCGTTTCTTAACGTTTCTGTAAAACGGAAAATGGTTTTACCGGATCGAAACGAATTCCCTTTTTTCTTTTATTATCTTACATGTAAAAAATATAGATAAAATTAATTATTTAAATTTTTACGTACATTCTACACTGAGATATTTTTTGTTTAATTGTATTTTTGTTTTATGAAACAAATAAAATCTATTTAAAACTGAATTTCATTTCTTTACGTTCTAATATAGTTCAGTTATTTTATAGACTTAACGGATATTTTCCCATAGTTACCACATATTGATTTGAAGGAAAATGTCAATGGTATCTTCAGATTCTGTGAAACTTTTGACCCTTATTGAAACTTATCTTGATGTTTTAACATCTCGATTTCTATAACAAACAAACAAACAAACATTGATTTATATATATATATATATATATATATATATATATATATATATATATATATATATATATATATATATATATATAAGATGAAAATAATAACACTAAAATTAGTTTAATTCAATAAATTTAATGATCAACGAGTTGCATTGACTTAAATTATAAAACAATTGTAAAATGCCACATTTTGGTAAAAAGTAGATGTTTATTATATTCTTCATGACTCTTAGAATTAGTTTATCTCTTAAGAAATTGTCACAGTAAAAACTAGCTGTCTCTACCCAGCGTTGTCTGGGATTAATAAAAATACATTTATTCGCCCTGAACGAGAATTCGGCTTATATTATAAGGTAACGTTTCGAGGGAATATCAAATCCACATACAGTCTCCAACCGCATTTATATGCCGGTCAGGGGAGGTAGAAATACAGCGTTTAGTATTCCCAAATGGTCACTCATCTGGTAGTCACCAGGCTCAACATAGCTTGACTTCAGTGATCCAAGGAGAACCGGTGTGTCAACGTGATTATGCCGTATAATTTCTGAGATTAAACAATGTATATTAAGTAATCCTCCCAAGAAAGGAAAAGCGTGTGGCGAGAGCTAAGATCGAAAACAAGACTAGATGTTCACACGGATTCTTTATCATTTGAGCAATATGCAGCAAGTTGGTTATGTGATAAAGTTAAGCCTTATTAATTGTAATATGCTGCTTCTATTGGGTTGTCGGTCATTATTGAAAAATGTCACCATTGTAAAATAATTCCGAGTGCGATACAATTTTATTTGACAGAAATTGAATAGAATTACATTTTTCTTGTTGTTAAAAGATAGGTCACGTTTTTACAAAGGAAACTCAAGAATCAGGATAAAATATTGAGTTTGTAAGACGTATGTTGTTGATGACAATATATGCGATATGGACAGGCTCTTTTTATTTTAAAGTTGAAACGCAATAACAATGGCAGGATAATGGATAAAATCAATTTAAAGGAAGAACAAAATTGCGAAGGGAAGGATAAACTGTTTTATTCTTTTGTTGATCTCGATTAAAAGAGATTCGAGAAAACTTTACAAGAGAAAAGGTGATTATTCAGAAGAAAAGGTAATAACCCAAGAGATAACGTAATAATTCAAGAGAAAAGCTATTAATTAAAGAAAAATGTAATAACTAAAAAGAAATGGTCATCATTTAGAAGATGAGTGATTTTTCAAGAGAAAAACGTAATAGTTCATTCAGGCGAAAAAGTAAGCATTCCGGAGATAAGGTAATACTTTCAAAGATAAGGACATTATCCAGAATAAAAGGTAATAAATAGCGTAGATAGCGTAATAATGCAGGAGATAAGAAAAATATTCAGAGAAAATGTAATGATTAAGGAGATTCACTAGAAATAGTAATAACTCAGAAATAAATCTAATACTCCAGGAAATAACGTAATAATTCTGGAGACAAAGTAATTAGCATAAGAAACGTAATAATTAAGGAGATACAGACACCATTCGGGGGAATAGGTAATAAATCAGGGGGGAAGATTATTATTAAGAGAAGAGCTTATACTGCTTGAGGTAATGACTCAATCAGGAGAAAAGGATAAGAATTCGGGAGAAAATGTAATAATTTCAGAAATAACCTAATAATTCAGGAGATACGGTAGTGGTTTAAGCGTTAATTAATAACTGATTAGAAAATGCATTAAATCAGGCGATAATGTAATAATTCACCAGATACAAAAATACAGTGAAAACGTGCGAGGCCAAAGGTGGCTTTGCGAACCGTCTAAAATTATGAATTCCCTGCACTGATTATGACAAAAGCTCGAAACAACGTCGTCTGTAGGCAAATATGATTTGATATTTATTTATAAATATTATTATAAAGCCTCTTTAAGAAAATTAAAGTTAGGCACTGCTGGGAAATATTTAAAAAATAGACATTCACATAAGCTACAAAGCAAGGCTCCGAGAAAGTTCGTTGAGTCCTTTAGTCTGTCTTGATGTTTACGCTGTAATTGTCATGAATATAACTTCATTACTCCGTATCATGTGATAATTTCCTATGGCTGTGAATATAGACTGAAAGCGTGCGGAATCAAAAGTGGCTCTGTGAACCGGGTTCGCGCCTTATGACCGTCTGAAATTATCACTTCCTTGCACGGATGAAAGCAAAAGCTCGAAACGACGTTGTCTGTAGGTAAATATAATTTAATATTTATTTATTATATATATATATATATATATATATATATATATATATATATATATATATATATATATATATATATATATATATATATATATATATATATATATATATATATATATATATATATTTTATTCCATTAGTTGCGACAAAACAAGTTTTGTTTAATTGGTGCGAATAGCTACCAACTCATCGGGCCGGCGAAAGGAATTCAAATGGCATAAAATTCTAACTTCACTTTAACGGGAGATTGAAAATTGAAAATACATTGGAGGGGGAGGGGGATAGAGTTGGGGCTTTGTCTATAACGGCGACATGGGACATGAGAGGGGAGGGGGGAGGACCCCAACAAGTCGTGTTTCAAATTATTACGTGGGAGGTTTTTCACGTGTCAGTGCTGTGACGATCTCAATCTCGGCCGGGGTGGGAGGAGGGAGTTTGGGCGACGGCCAGAGTGAGTTAAATTTAAAATGAGAATAAAATTATGATTACAACCGTCAATCTTATTTTATTTTAATTCTAATTAGTAATTATCATGTGGATAAAAATGTTTGATAATTTTAATTTAGGGTATTAATTGCTACTTTTGCATTTTATTTATTTTATTTTAATGTTTTGTTTATTATTTGTAGTGAATTTTGTTGTGATTATATTTTTTTAAATTGTGATTATATTATACCGAGATCAATACTAGTGGAATCATTTTATAAGAGAAGTTTTCTGGTGTTACCAGTCTTATCATTAACAAAACCGATTATGACAATGGTAACGTCTGCCAATCATACCTACGATAGTCGCAGTGATAACAGCCTTATATAAAAGCCTTAATAAAAATAAAAATAAAAATAAAAATAAAAATAATAATAAAAATAAAATAAAAAATAAAAATAAAGATAAATATAAATAAAATTAGAATAAAAATAGAAATAGAAATAACAAGTTTGTAAGAATATTAATGATAATAACAATAATAATAATAATAATAATAATAGTATTAAAAAATAATAATAATAATAATAATACTACTAATAATAATAATACTAATAATAATAATAATAATAATAGTAATACTGATAAATATCACCATCATTACCATCTTGCTACTTGTGAAGTCATTGGGCGAAATAAGTCGACAAGTGATGGTAGGCTTTTTTAATTCCACTACCAATGACAAGGACTAAGTACCAGTCAATAATTAAGTGTTCAAGGTAGTGATCGAGGGGTTAAGTAATTGAGATTAGATTAGTCTAAGTGATATCAGTGTTGATAGCTGTCCCAGTTATGGGTTTATGTTAGAATTGGTAGTATGGCTGAGAGGTTATTGAGGCTGTGCATTATAGGTAGTACGTAGAGATTTGATATTATTGGTAGTTTAAAGGGGTGGTTATATATTTATAGATTCATCATGACTTGTTGGGGTGGGATTGGGTTGTAAATTTGGGTGGGTGGGTAGGGGGTTATAGTGTGTTTTGGGGTAGTGTATAGTGGGGGTTTAATGTTATCATTCATTTTTGTAAAAAAACAAAAAACTGTTAATTTTATTTTGAAGTTAAGTAGGGTTGGTGTGGGGTTAAGGTGGGGTATGTGGGTTGCTAAGGAGGTAGAGTCTACTATGTTTACAGTTGATAGATGTCTCTTGTTTTCTATTTAAGAGTTTGTTTTTGTCCTTAAAGCGGATAATTTCCAGTTTTTCATTTAAGCATAATCTACATGGAGAGTTTATTGATTTGCAGGTGCTGGATTTTTTCAAGATTTTCCACTTTATTATGAGAGTTTCTTTTTTGGTTTTTATTTTGTGGTAGTGTAGTGAAAGTCCGGTTTGGCCAGGATGGTCTGGGTTGTTGAAGGAGAGTTTATGGTTGTAGAATCTTTCCTTGAAGTTGTTGTCTGCCAGACCAATATAATAGTTAGTCTGGGATGGGTTTTCAGTTGAGGAGATAGATGCCTCATAGACCACTTGGGTTGATAGGCACTTTTGATTTAGGGGGCAGTTTGATTTGTTATTACAGTTGCATGTTCTTTTAGAATTTGAGGTTACTGGGGTGTTTAGTATTTTCATGTTGTGCTTTTTTATGATTTTTTCTAAGTTGTCACCACAACAATAGCTGAGTTTTAGTGTATTCTTATTGAAAATTTTATGGAGTATGCTGTTATTGGGGAAATGAGTGTTTATTAAGTTCAGGAATTTATTCCCTATTTTGGTTTTAGTTGAGTTGTTAAATGGAGGTGTATACCAGATAATTTTCCTATTTCTATTTTTGTTCCTATTAGGGTTATTTTGTGTAGTTGGAATATACTCTATTTTGGTATTTTTGTATCCACTCTCCTTTAGTGCTTTATTATAAAAGTTCTTATGTTTATTGAAGATATCTATATTGGAGGAGTTGTTGCTAATCCTTCTACTAATTGATTCTGGGATGTGTTTACTTACAGATCTAGGTTATATATATATATATATATATATATATATATATATATATATATATATATATATATATATATATATATATATACAACTCAATGTCTGTCTGTATGTGATTTTTGTGTTCCGTATAGAAAGAAAGATTAATGAATCTAAATAAAATCTAAAAGTGCATTATGTAAATTTCACCGAGAAACACAATGTAAATGTTCCCGAATTTCTACGTGCACCTCCAAGGGGGTTATGAAGGCATAATCCGCTTAAAAACGTAAAGAAAATATGCTATTTTTATCAATTTTAAATCCTATGTACAAAATTTTCTTCGGAAGACAATGTAAGTGGTACCGAATTTCTACGTTACCTTATATTTGCCGAATATCTACGCGACCCATCTTTAAGTTGTCCATGGAGACAGAATCCCTTAAAAGTTCAAATAAGTATATCCGATTTTAAAGAAATTTGAACCATATGTATATATATACATTCAGATAGTTTTCCAACATTTCAGCTTCTTCTGATTATATATAGAGGCGAAACGGGTGGGACAGTAAAATCAAAGAAAGTAACATGATGTTATGAGCATAGTGAAAAAGTACATAGTAGTGATCCTCATTCAATACTATGAATTACTATTCATAAGGTAATACTCTTTAAGATAGTAAAAAAAGTTATTACCCAAGATATAACTTAATTATCACAGAGAAAAAGTACTAATTTAGGAGATAAGGTTATAATTGATGAAAAATGTAATACTTAAAAAAAGTAGAAAACGAAGTAATTAGTATTATTTGAACTACTGTTCTCACAACGTTTCAGCCGATGTAACATCCGACCTTCTTCAAGTGCGTTTTTTCAAACTCGGGAATCTCTACGGAATTTCGAACTGAACTCTTTTTTATCCACGGGGATAGATTGCTCTCGTTCCGTCAGCCATAAGTAATCTTTAATTATATTCTTACTATCGCCCGTACTGAGGATTGAACCTTCAACTTCCATAACACTGTCACTTTAAGCTAATTATAACTTAGAAATTCATCCATTGCGTCACGGATCCACGTGAACGTAATTATATTTTTAGTATCTCCCGTACTAAAAATTGAACCCTGAACCTCCAGAAGACTGTCATTTAGAACGGATTAATATTTCGCGCTTTATCCGTTGCATAACGGGTCCATAGCGAGAACAGTAGTCCAAATAATCAAATGATACAAATTATCAATCCCCATCGTAAAAATTCGGTAACATGATCATTTAATTTTTTATGAGAAAATGAAATTATTCTGGAGAAAAAGTAATAATTCGTGGAAAGGGTATAAACAGAAAAAGGGTAATAATTCAGGCGAAAGAGTATTGCTCCCAAAGAAAAGGTAATAATTTGGAATGAAAAGAACAGCGAATATACAATCTGACAAAAGAAAATGTGGAGAACAGGCAATTATTAGCTTGGAATGAGCATCTGCAATGTCAATTAATTTCTTCATACAGCAATTATACGTTTTTATTGTGCGCAAAACATTCGTTCAGGTTGATCAGGAATTGTCAAATGATCACAGAACGATTTGTAAAATCTTAATTAGAAATAAAGACTTTTTTGATGGGGATAACATGTCATTGGAGCTGTAATACTTTAAGAATGATTTACGCCCTGCAAAATTAAGTCTTATTAATGTTCTTTATTATTTTAGTAAGCGGGCGTAAATGACCCACTTCACCATCTAAAATTGTTTTCATAACATTTCGGTGGAAATTGTTTTCTGATTATTATCGATTGGACACTAAATTTCAAACTAGAACAAAAGGCCTTTTAAAAACATTTGTCCATGTTTTTAGCCATAGTCGTGGTGGTAGGAAAGTATTCGAAATGATTTTAACGTAAAATGATTTTTAGACTAATACTGAACCCTCTGGGCCATCTAGTATTTAGGGTGTTTTGAAGAATCGATGGCATAGCTGCGACATTATGTTCTACATGTATAAGGAGCCTCTTAGTATGGGTGTTACTTTTGTAATAGCAGTCCATTACTAGTCTATTTTCTATTCTGGCCTTTGGTGTATGTTAATCATCTTTATTTACTTGTATTCAGTATGTTGTGCTTTACTACCTCAAATAAGAAGAGCCAACATTTTCAAGGTGTCGACCGGGTCCCCAAATGTTTGCTATTAAATGCACCTCTGCCGATTATAAAGTTCAGATCTTCACCCTGAGCCCCACGGATCTTATATTTGTTTGGTGTCATTTTTCATTGGGTTTTGTTGGTGTATGTGTCAATTTCTCTCACACTAGACGCAATGTTTGAAGCAAACTACGACACCCTTTTAAATAAATGAATAAGAAAATAAGTTGATTAAAAAATTGACGCAGTCCATATATGTAGTAATCGAATAATATATACAATACAAAAAGTTTGTCCTTATGTGTATAAATAATTAAAAATTTATATTTTTATTAAAAATAAATAAATAAGCACTGGTGAATTTCTTTTTATAGAGTAATAAAAACTATCTCACGATTAGTGATGAAGAACAGTAAGCAACACTTAAAAATAGTTAATCAATAAATATATGAATTAAACCAGTGATGAAAAAAATTGATAAAAATTGGTAGATAACTCTCGTCTTCTTCGGTGTTCGACATCTTGTTTTATACTAAAACACATTATTGACCACTTCTCATTATTGGGTAATACCGTGTAACTGCAGTAAAGTGTTAAATCTAAGTGCAGTTTATTAATCATTCATGATATCTAAATAGAAATTTTGTATTTACATTTCTGAAGCCGAAACTATACTATTACTTCTATCAATGTACTATTGTACTATCTTTCAATGCTTAATCCAAGGAGTAGTAGTGTAGTGGAATTCGATACCCCCTAGTGTAGTATATATTCGTTCGTCATGAGACCATCATCCCAGACATTAACTCCATCCTTTGTGTGTGTGATACTATGGACTACGGGGGGGGGGGCGAAGTCTTGAACGCTGATAGGAAATGATTCACGGGAGTGGGAACCGTCGGAGGTTGGATGGGTGGAAATACAATGGGGGTAAATGATTCACCAACTCAAGGGAATTTAAGTTAGTTTTATGGCAGGCAACAGTTTACGGGACTGTTGATGAGTTAGCGACTCGGAGAAGACGTTCAATTTGGAGTCAACTTCGGGCAAGAGCAGATCGGGAAGACCCGAGATTAGCTGACGACTTCGGGTACCTACAATGGATGCATCGACAGCCCGCAACGGTGTCACACACACTTAGTTTCAACTGACTTATACACAATCTATCTGAGTTTGTGTTTTTCGTGTTAGTTGCGTTTTTAGCTTAATAAACTTGTAAACAAGTGCTGTGCCCTTGACAATTCGTCAGTTGAATAGATCACACGGCTAGAACGAGGATGAAGACGAGAAGAAAACCACGGCACACACAACGTTGGAGTCGTCGGTTGCCGGGAGGGCAGCACGTGGTCTTTCATATGTGTGTTTAGTATATATTCTGTGGGCATGATACAATATTCTCAGTCATTACCTCCTTCTTTTTGAGGAGGGGATGTAGTATAAGTTTAGTTGTCACGTTACCATCCCCCAGGCATTACCTACACCTTTTTAGGGGGTAGTGTAGTATCTGCTTTGTAGTCATCACACCATTCTCCCAGGCATTAACTACACCTTTTTAGGGGTAGTGTAGCATCTGTTTTTTTTGTCATCACAAAATCCTCTCAGGCAATTCCTACTTCTGTTTCAGAGGCATTGGTTTGGTATGTTTTATGGCACATCAACAATCTGTGGGTTATTTAATGTCGAATATGTTGTCAAATGGAATCCAATAGGTTGGATGATTATTACATTTTCTTTAAAAACATTGTTCTAAGAAAATATTAGACTCAGAAAACATTGCTCGTAGAAGACATTACTCGTAGAAGACATTACTCCTAGAAGACCTTACTCTTAGAAGAAAACTTTCCAGTAAAAGTGGTAAACTTTACTCTTAGAAAAAATACTCTTGGAATGGTTTGGTTTGACTTACGGCACATCAACCATCCATTACTATTAGCAAAATTTTCTCTTAAAAATATTACTCTTAGAAGTAAATCTTACAATGAGAGTGGAAACAATGTTCTTAGAAAACATTACTCTAGAAATACATTTTACATTGAGAATGGGAACATTACTCTTAGAAAACATTACTCTTAGAAAGACATTTTATAGTGAGAGTGGGAACATTACTCTTAGAAAACATTACTCTAGAAATACATTTTACATTGAGAATGGGAACATTACTCTTAGAAAACATTACTCTTAGAAAGACATTTTATAGTGAGAGTGGGAACATTACTCTTAGAAAACATTACTCTTAGAAAGACATTTTATAGTGAGAGTGGGAACATTACTCTTAGAAAACATTACTCTTAGAAAGACATTTTACATTGAGAATGGGAACATTACTCTTAGAAAACATTACTCTTAGAAAACATTACTCTTAGAAAGACATTTTACATTGAGAATGGGAACATTACTCTTAGAAAACATTACTCTTAGAAAGGTTTAGTTTGTTTTACAGCACAACATCTATCCATTTTTCTTAGTAAACTTTACTCTTAGAAAACATTACTCTTCGGCAGTGGTTATCTTCTTTGTTGTCAACACGATTGATCCTCAGCCACCGTCTTCTTTAATCTATTTGGGAGGAAAATAAAAAATAAAACTATGGTTTGATTTTTAGAAGAATCAGATTGAATAATACTGTTGGGGATAAACTTATAGATACTAGAGCATGACGCGACCATCCAATTGATCAGATCGGGCTTCCCTGACTTCACGCCAAGCCGAAGTAAAGGCCGAAGTGGATTGTTGCAAGTCATCAGGCCACGGACTGCTCAGCCACCAGGATCTCGTCCTAAGGTATCACGGGTCGCCACCCACGGCCTACAGGTGGCTCTGTTTCCATTTTTTCTTACCCCTCTGCATAGGGCTGCAGTCGGCCAATTCGTGGCCCATCCGACAGGGCGGTTTTTAGGGAGGTAGTGTAGTATCCGTTCTGTTTTCATGAAGCCATCCTCCCAGGCATTACTTACACCTTTTGGGGAGGGTAGTGTAGTATCTGTTTTGTAGTCATCACACTTACATTATATATACTAGCAAATATATGACCCCCCGGTCGCATATTTTCGCTAGTATATATTATGTAAGTGTTGAGTTTATTGTTCCAAAATTGATGTCGTGAATGCGAGCAGATGTCGAAAGATTCACTTCATTTGTGTGTACGTATGAATTTCAGGTGTAAACTTATATAATCAATAATTCAGTGTTTACCTTCAGAAACTCTCGAATAACGATGACGATGTTCATGTATGAAGTTGATACCGAAATTATCGGGCATTTTGAAAATTGATTTTCTTCAATCTTGGTTCATATCAGAAACCTAAGCTGGCAAATGAATAAAAATATTAATGATTGCTATACGAGATTAGCATGGAATTCATTCTATGCAAAATAACACTTGCTACGAGTTGGAAAAGTTCTTAGAAAAAAAAACTTATGCATGAGTGATATTGTAAATTTCCTTATTCTATTTTTTGTACATTTTGGGAACATTGAATGAAAAAAAGATCGATAATGTTCCTTCGATCAATATCGATAGCGAACCAACTTTGCGCTGTGATTTGATGGAGTTAAGTCAAATGGCTCATGTGAGAATTTTGAACCATTAGAATTTTATTCAGAGTTGGAAAGAATCCCCACGGACATACGTACGTAAAAAATACACTTGTTCAGACCGCATTGAACCTTTTAATTCACATTTACTCTGCGAAAGTAAACATTATTTTGTATTTTATTGCTTTATCATTAGAATTTTTATTTTAATTGATATTTACCTATACATACAAGGTGTTCAGAAAATTGATGGCATAACTTTGGGATTATGTTCTATATGTTTAAATAATGAAATTGTTCCAATAAACATAGGTCCGGAAATGCTTGGGTTCCGAGTGTTAGGTCATTGAAGCAAATACTGATCAATTGTAAACATCTAACACGCACAATGTGTTTACCAGTGGACTGTTAATTTTACATATGGGAGAGATAAACACTATTCCTGTTATAGGATCACAAGTAAAACAAGCCTGGGTCCGGTGTTGCTACATACGCCAACATAACTATGAAAAAATGGCACCAAACAAATATAAAAGCCGTGGAGCCCAGAAGAAAGATTTGAGTGTCATGATCAGCATGGACCCCTTTGATAGCTACCATGGGGCATCCGATCGGTATCCTACGAATGTTGGCTCTTCGTATTTCAGGTAACAGAATACAATAGACGAAATATAGATAACTAAGTATGATCATCACAAACCAAAGATCACACAGACGAAATAATAGACCCCAAAGGAAATTAAACTAATAATGGAGGGCTATTATAAAAGCAACCCACGCACAAAGAAGCACCTTTACACTGATAGAACATAATTTCAACGTTATTCCATCGATTTTCAAAACACTCTGTATATTTATTTAGTATTTTTTATTTATACAAACATTTTCATGTATACAGACATATTTTGCGACATATATATAGACATGTTTCAACTTCAGCAAAAAACAAACACAACAATTAATAGCCATGTGAGATTCAGTCTCTCTTTACAGCTGTATAGTAATGCAACACCCTACAGTTTCATTCAGTCTTTCTACAGCCGTAGCCATTGAGAAAGGTAGGCATAGTATTAAGAATAACTTCTATTTGTGATTGTCAGTCCGCAAGTCTTGATGGCGTTGGTTTGGAAGGTGTCGCCATCCCTGCACATACGGCGTCTAGTATTTCCAAAATGGTCACCCATTTAGTACTGACCGTTGCTTAACTTCGGTGATCTAACACGAACACTAGTGTCAATGGGATTCAGACACACTAACCCCTGTCTATTCTAAGTGTTATTGCGAGAAAAGAGAACAACTAACTTTCTAATGACTCTGGCCATTTCTCTGTCCCGCCTACAACAATCGACTTACAATCACGTTTACGCTTCATGCTCCAGTTAATCACTTTCAACAATATAATCATTTTTAGTCCCGCATA
Source organism: Sepiola atlantica (assembly GCA_963556195.1). Lineage (NCBI taxonomy): Eukaryota > Metazoa > Mollusca > Cephalopoda > Sepiida > Sepiolidae > Sepiola > Sepiola atlantica. The sequence goes on along the minus strand of OY744529.1, from coordinate 61,168,507 downwards.
GTCATGTTTATTCTTATATCCATTCAAAATGTCGGAAAATTGTTATGATGGACGAATATCGCAAAATTTTACAATAGATTAAATAGTGACGTAATTTTACCCCGTCTTAGCAAAAGAAATTTCATTAGTTTTAATATTTAATACAAAGTCGTATAAAAGCAATTAATATAAACAACACAAAGGTTTAATATATAGTAAAAGTACTCAGCAAAATCAGCTGAATTTGTAGTCTAATTGATAATTCTGTATGATTATACTAAAGCTGGGTTAATCAATTGTCACAAAATTTGGTCGAAATATCGGTTATGATCTAACTTAGAACTGATTTAATTTGGGCATATCTAGCTCTAAGGTCAAGGTCGAGGTCACGGAAAAGGTTAAAGTCGCACTTTTGGCGACAACTTCACTTCTGTTCATCGTAGAGACTTGTTACTTGATCTATATTGTAGCCAATAAAGTATCGCATATTATAGGACAATGCCCTTGAAAAGTTCAGTCAAGGACGAAATTCAACTTCCAATTTTTTCCAAATTTTATGTATGGATCTGATTCTGTTTGATAACAATAACCACAATGCAAAATTTCAGTCCGATCAGATAAATAGTTTTTTTTAGTTATCAACATTTCCATGGAATAACTTCGGGAATAATTTACACAATATGGAGAAGTAAGGCCCATATCAGAATTTGGCCGATACTTACGTTGTCAAGAGGGGGTATGCAGTCGCACGACTGACTTATATTCTTGTTCTAGTAATTAAACACTTTAAAATACAAAACGAATATTTAGATTTATTTACAATAAAAAGATGTTACTGGTATGATCACTAGATATAAACTATTAAAAAAAATAATATAGTTTCTTTTCTTTTCAAATAATGAATACTTCATATGAGATTTAAGTTTGGTAGCCGTAAATGTGAAGATGCATCTATTGAAGTAAAAACAGATGTTGGTGATGTAAAGAGAAAAAAAGAGAAACTTGTCTAAAATCTCAGAAAATTTAGTGCCAGAAAAGACAGAAAATATCGATTGGAATTATAGTTCGAATAGATTTGATGTTAATGTAATGAAAGAAGAATTCAAATTCGAAGATAACATCTATAATGGAAAATATTCCTGAAGTTATAAAATTATCTAAACGAGGAAATATATTAGAAGAATTATCTTGAGACAATACTACAATAATCAAAATTTTAATCTCATGAAAAAGATAGATCATGGAAAAGAAGGTTGGAATTATACCAAATTTAGGAAAGTATCAAAATATTTTATGTAAACAAAATTAATAGGAAACAAATGAATTGAAAGACGAAAATAGGATCATTAAAACATTAAATACAATTACAAACCACTTGTAGAATACCCGTCCCAGGACGGGTATAAGCAATAAATATAGCATTAGATTTTAATTTTTATGTTTTTCTTTTTTGGGTGGTGGTGGTGGTATGGTACCGTTTCGGTAACACCCACCTAAATAATAAAGTTTACTAAAAACATAAATAATCGGTCCACGTTACTCACCCTGTTGTCTAGATTACAATTTCCATAATTCATAATAAGTTCAGTAGTTTAGGATTTTACCTAGCACATAGATATTATTTACGCTCATGCGCACACCACTCCCTTTGAAAATATATTACTTAATATAACTCAACATTTAATGTAGAGCAATGCTTTTTTCTATTAAATGTTTTTGTATTTAACTAATTTTAAAAGTTTTGGGGGCGGGTTTAAGTGGGCGCACCCCTAATTGATAACGTTCACAAAAAAATAATGTGCCCATGTTACTCACCGTGTTACCGAGAATATACATTCCGAAATTCATAATGATCGGTTCATAAAATAATAAATTATTTTGTATATATATATGCTCCCCGAAATGTTAACATTTACAAAAAATAATGTGCCCAAGTTACTGACCGTATATTGTAGCATATATATTCCAAAATTCATAATGATCCGTTCATTAGTTTAATAGATTAAATTTTTTTTTTTGGGGGGGGGTGTGCGGGTTTAGTTGGGCGCACTCATAAATGGTAAAGTTTACAAAAAATAAATAATAATAATGTGCCCATGTTACTCACCGTGTTGCCGAGAATAGACATTCCAAAATTAATAATTTTCTGTAAGGTTTTTGTAAAAATAATTAGAAACAAAATTTAATAAAGGATAATATACATTAATTAAATTGATTAATTAATATGATTTCGTCCAACGTAAAGCAACCATATCTAATATTTTGTAAAGTGTTGTTATTATAAATCGATATTTTATGAAGAGAGATAGTGCGGATATTACCTATTCGCATTTTAACAATTCATTTGGAATGGTATCTCATTATCGTTTACGAGTAAAAATGAAAAATGATGTATTATTAACACAATAGCAAATACTGTAAGAGGAGTTTTTGACAGATAAAACTATAAAAGTGGAAATCGGTAATAATTATTTTGAATCACAGAATAACCCCCCGGTGTTACTCATTGAGATCGTTGTTGTTTTTGATATCATAAAAGACTTATCAGAATAAAGCATCCCCCGGATAACCCGTACGAACAACGGGAAAAAGCAAAAATAGATTACTGGCTGTCCTTCTCTTTTCGTTTTACTTTATACTGTTTCCCTTTCTTTTATTTCTTTCCCTTTTCTTTCTAAATAAAAGTGCTTATAACCATTGTCTCTAAGTGCACCCTCCAATGTTACTCAGGGTTCTATATTAGAGGCTTTTTTGGTTTTTAATATTTATAAATGACTTTGCTGATGATATGAACTCAGGAATAGAACTATTTGCTGGTAAACTACTTGATAGACCTAATGGCCTATCGAGAGAAATAACACATCGATAGAAATAACACATTTACGCGGCCTGATCTAATTCGTTCAACGCCGGAGCGTATCGCAGACGTTTCAGATTCATTCCCGCCCTATAAATGGATGTTCCGGCACTGTAAATTCCGTAAATATGTTCTGGTCCATTCTTTTACGTCCACATCTTCCGTTTAATGGCGGCATGTCTATTTCCGGTCACGTTATTTAAAAAAAATATCTCGATTTCGTAAGAATTATCTTCATTAGTTATATATTTGTTTAAACAAAGGCAGTTAATAAAATTTAGTGATGCCACTATTCATTCATTTTCTACAAATAGAATAGTGCTTATGTTTTGGAGTTAAACAACCACCGTGTCATCAATATAAAAGGAATGAATCGCTACATTGGGAAGATACTGAACATTTAATATAGAAAATGTAAAGTTCTACGCATTTGATCCAGGAATATTAAAGTTAAATATATATTCAACCATAACGCAATCAAACAAACAAATGAAGAATGCGATTTGAGAGTTGGTTTTGATGATACATTTATAGTTTACAATCATATTTTGTATATTGTATCGAGTGCAAATAGAATGATTGGGTGGGAGGTTAAAATATCATTTCAAGGGTGCTAAAAGATATATACAGCTATAATAAGACACTGTATCAGTTACATATTTTATGTACTATTTCCCGCTGAGTGCTCGGCCCACCAGCTAATCAGACGTCTTGGCGTAAAAACACAGGAATTGTTGAACTACTTCTTACAGCACCCACGCAGTTTGGGTTTCCCGCCTGTTAGTTGGAGCGAGTTCATCATTTGGGTAAGACGTATACTTTCCCAACTAGCAAACGATAAACATACTAAGACGGATGGCGCCCTTTGTAAAGATTGACTCTTAACTTTTTAAAATTATTTTTCAGTACAGCACAAATAAAAGGTATTTCTATGCAAACTTCAATGTCGTGTTCTGTCATCTATTAATTTGTCTATGGAGTTAGATGGGCTTTCTATTACAAACTATTATAATAGTAATGTAGAACGGATACCATCTATTCACCCATCACCATTATGACATCATGTAGAGTAGTGTATTTAGATATGTCTGGAATGTACTATTGAGATTGTACTATTGAGATTGTAATGTTGAGATTGGAAGGCACACATAGAAGAACGAGAAAAAATAACACAGATAAAAAATCAGTTACAGGAAAAAGGATGAACTATTTTACTAAGAAGAACAGGAGGTGATTTGATTTCTAACTATGGTAAGCATTTAAAAATATTTCTCTACCATCTGGGAGGTTAATGTTATAACAAATTTAAAACAACTACATCTATTAAAAAAATTGAGATTTTTTGTTGATAGAATAATATATTTTGGAACAAGTTTCCAGATCAGATTACTTGAAACATTTAAAAATAGAATTAAATTGAATTATTCGGGCTACCATTCTCACTTTAGTTGTTATTTTCACAATGTTTCGCCGATTTTTTCGAACTTAGAAATCTTTATGTCGAACTCGAAAACCTATACACAATTTCAAACAGAACCCTTCATTTAATACACGGGGGTGATTGTTCTCATTCCGTTGACCATGACCGGGTTGAAGTGTTAATTAATTATTGTGCTATTCTTAATTATTATCGCCTCTAGTAAAGATTGAATGTTCAATTCTGATAAGAATGTCACTTAAGACTGATTATTAATCAACGCATTTATCCGTTGCGCCATGGGTCTATGTGGACAATTCTTATATGAATATTGAGAGTTTTAAACCTAATATTTATTTTAGATGTGTAGCATTACTACTTTATATATATATATATATATATATATATATATATATATATATATATATATATATATGTAAAAAGATATTTATTTCCGATACCGGAGTAACTATTCAAACGAAGGGGGTATGGTTAATATTTCAAATAGAAGAATAGTAATAGTTAAAATATAAAACAACAAATATTATTCATAAATGAGCAGATATCTGTTTATTTCAGAGACCAGAAAAAAGTCTGGAAATAAGTTAATCTGGCGGACTCTTTATTGGATTTCTGAAATAAACTGATATCTGTTCATGTAGAAATAATATTTCTTATTATATATGTTTTACTATATCTTCTATATATATAAAATAGTAATTCTGTCTGTGTGTGTGTGCCCTCCTGATCTTTGTGTCTTATGTTCACCCAAACCGCTGGACAGAGTTGCTTGAAAATTGGCATGTGGACTACTGGCCTCTCAGTGAAGGTTATATGCTATATAAGAAATATATCAGTTAAACACTGAGGGTCTCCGGGGGAGGGGCACCCTCACTGAACACTGTTTTCCCTTAGATTCAAATGAAATTTAAACCATAGGTAAATGACCAAAAATGATGTCTATTCCTAAAATTTCAGCAAATTTTGATAATATTAAGATAGTCCCCGGGGGTTCAACCCCTCCACTGAAAACTGTTTTCCCTTTGATTCAAATGAAATATATATATATATATATATAATCAAGGAGAACACCATTCTGTCTGTGGATGTCTGTCCCTAAAACGAAGAATACTAGGAAGTGTACTTTCAATATAATTGTATTCACATGCACAATTTGCATGTGAACATAATGGAATTATTTTTGTGTCTCTTGCTGCCCCTTAAGGAAGCTAATGACAATTTTCAAACATGTTACGCAATGAAATTCATCTATTTATTAGCGTTAGTTTAAGAGTATTAACATATATCTGAATAGATCGGTGAGTAAGATATCTAGCTGACAGCATCAAGCTTGCTGTTAAATAAACCCTCCCTACTATGATGTTGCATATGATTATGATGCTATCCCACACTCTCACCTGGGCAACACCGGGTATCTCTGCTAGTATATATATATATATATATATATATATATATATATATATATATATATATATATATATTAAACAAAATTGACGGAATAATCTCCAGAGCGCTTGCAACTATCATCTCGTCAGGGGAAAATCGATAGTTCAAATTAATAAGAAACATTATTGACGAAAATAAAAAAAGCTTAAAAGGGAAAATTGAATGTACCAGGAAATTGCTGGTAAGCGATTAAAATAAATTTAATTCAATATTCGTTTAAAAAAAAACGATTAAAAGGTCATAGCGTGGGATAGAAAAAAAGGGGGAGGGTCAAAGTTTCCCAAAGAGATTTAACGTTTTTATAAATTCCTTTTGTCGACATAAGGAATGTTTACAGATTGGAATAGAGACGGATTCTAAAATGTTCAAATGGTTTTTGGAATCCGCTCCATGCAAGACATAAAAACACTCTATTTTAATGCTTTTTTGCACAGCATGGACTTTCAACCCGATGCTGGCCAATAGCAGAGTCCAAAGTCGAAGAGGAAGGGTGACACAAGAATCCTGCACTTGCCTGTTTAAACTATCGATTTTCTCCTGACGAGATAATAGTTGAAAGAGCCCCTGAGATTATTCCGTCAATTTTGTTTAAATGTATTTATTCATTTTGTATCTCTAATCACACACACACACACACACACACACACACACACACACACACACACACACACACACACACACACACACACACACACACACACACACACACATACACACACACACACACACACACACACACACACACACACACACACACACACACATATGGAAATTGAAAAAGGAAAACCAAAAAATATTACTTATGTATTCATCAACGTTGCGTCTTTATTATAAGACTTCCTCAGAATGATTGTCTGAAGAAAACAACACACAAGTACAAAATGTTTGGAATGGATGGTGGTGGCAGCAAGCAAGCGCTATAACCAAACGGCCACGAGACATTACCATGTCAAGAAAGGGAATTTAAGTTTTATTGATGCGGAGGAGGCACATATAGAAAGGCTGTCTAGAGTGTTCGACGAACGTTGTCGGAACTTGCCATATAGCTAAGGGACAGTCTATTTTAACTTCCACGAACAGGGCTCAACTTTAATCTCTTAAAGGGGCTAATAACAATATTAATTTTGAGTAAATATTAAATTATTTTTAACTATATATATATATATATATATATATATATATATATATATATAATTGTTATAATCTAGTCTAGAAACGTTCTGAAAATCTCAACCAATATGAGAATAATAGTCCGAATAATCCAAATAATACAGAATTAGATGAGTTGAAAAATAATGGTAAAGAAAAGGAATAAACGGGGCATTATTGGGAAGTATCGGATGAAATATTTAACGTAATTTTATCTGAATATTGATATTGTATTGATAGTGTAAATGCCTGTGGAGATCTTTTAAAGAGTTGGATCGAGAAAATGGGTAAAAATGGAAATCCGCTCAAAGAGGCATGAAAAACAAACACATATCATCACAATGGAAGCGAATGAGTTTGAATTTAGTTTAGTCGATCTCACAATCTGCGTTGGTATCTATTGTGCCACTTCGAGTTCCTTTGTGTTTGTGTGTGTGATTTTGAGAGAGAGAGAGTGAAACAGAGATGGTTAAATTAAAAGAAATAGATAAGGTGAGATAGAAAACAAGAGAGAGAGAGAGAGCATGCACGATAGAGAGAGATAGAGAAGGAGAAAGAGAGAGAGAGAGAGAGAGAGAGAGAGAGAGGAGAGAGGGAGAAAAGAAATAAAACTATTGATCCCTTATATGAAGACAAAGCATGAAAGTAAATATTCTGCTTAAAATACTTTTGTTTTGTGCATTTATTTGAATAATCGAGATTTTTTTGTTTGTAACATTTCTTACCTTCATTTCTTTCAATTGATATTTTTGTACCTATTTTTTCATACATTGAAGTAGTAGCATCATCATCGGTTGAACGCCTGTTTTACATGCTCGTATGTGTTGAGTGGCTTTTACAAATTGAACCAAACTAACCGATACCTGCCAGGTCTTTATTTATCTCTTTCTTCTCAAATCTATCTTTATCACTTCCTTTCATGTTTCCTTGACATTCACCTGCCAACTGACCTTACTACTTCAACTGTTATACATCTACTGACCCAAAACACTCTCATCCATTCTTTCAATGTGACCAAACCAATGAAGTCTACTGTTCTTCACTCATCTTCCTATACTGTTCAAATTTTTATCTTCTGAGGTCATCAGATCTTAACCTGTCTCTCATAACACACACATTGTATCATTCTCATGTCATTTCTCTCCATGAAAACAACCCTAACTGGCCAGGTTTTATTTCCGTACATCGCACTACTGATAGACCCCCCCTGGTCGACAGTGGTAACGCTCTCCTGGCAGAAGTTCCCTAAATTTACTCTATCCATACCTAAAGTCTATAATCACACTAGCACCAGCTCCTTCTGATGAAACAATGATATAACAAATATTTGAACAACCTCAATAGCCTCGCCATCCAAATATACTTTCTCCACATCTGAGTTCTTATCCGTCTCCATTGTTTTCCACTTCTTACACACAAACTGCTTATGATATCTTAAACTACTTGTAATTCCACATTTTGTGTACAATTACCACAGCAAAATGATGGTTTCTAACTCTTTATCCACAAACTGAGCGGGGAACTTTCCTCTTTATCAGGTCTTTTCCAACACGACAACCACTGATCATCACTTTGATATTGATAACATTCACTCCAAGAACTTTACTTCCCATAATTTCCTCCAAGACGTTTCTCTTATTTCACAGGCAAGCACTAAATCATCAGCATAAAGCACCCCTTCCGGAACAACCCGTACGAAAGACGAGAAAAGGCAAAGATAGATTACTGGCATGCTAAGCTACTGCCTTTCCTCCTCTTGTTTTATTACACTCTTTCCTTTTCTTTTATTTCTGTGTTTTCCATACTTAAAGCAACACTCAAATAAAAGTGCAGATAACCACTGCCTACAATGACCATCACAAAACCAAATCACAATTAAAAGGTGATCTAATGTTAATTAACCAATGAGTTAACACTAACAGGTAGATGAACCTTTCCATTAAGATAAAAGAAACTAAAAGAAACAGCTCGCTTACTAAAAAGAAGGGTTTACCAGTCGACAACAGAGCGGTAACACAACAGAATAAAACTAAAGAACATTCAGTCGACACTACAGCTTGATTACGCACACCTACAGATATTTGTACTCGCATAGCAATGACATTTCAAGAAAATCCTATAAAAACGTAAATTCGTATAAATCAGCATGGTACGACTTTGACCGCCCCGATTTTGTTATTGCCATTGGTTCCTCCGATTCTTTCTAGAATAAGGTACTTACAGAAGGGACCACATGAAGGTTGCCAGCATCCGTAAGTGAAAGTGATGTTATGGAACTGACTGGATTCGAACTTGGTACACCAGATCTTCTTTTCACGTCGGTATCCACTTGACTACCACTATGTCCCAAGAAAATGATATACAGTTTTGCGAGATAATAAAATGGAAAGTATCTAAATCTCAATTCTTTTGTTTCGTTTTTCTTTCCCTGGTGTTCCGGTCATCATACACACACATCTTTATTCTCACTCATTGTCATTAACCTTTGTCTTTCTCTACTCCCACTCATACATCCTCTCCCGCCATTCACTTTAATTATATACTTTCTTTCTTCCTATCATATATTTACTAGAAGAATACCAGGCTTAGGACAGGTAAAATTAATACCCTAAACAGAACAGTTTTCACCACTTTCATGCCCCTTTACGAAGATTAAAATCAAAATATAATAATGCTAAATCTTATGTCTAGAATCCTTATTTCAACTTTGATGTGAATCCAATCCGTTTGATTTTCTGGAACATCTACAATAGTGCGGTGAACAATGGTCAATTAATGATCCCCCCACTATCAAACCACAATGATGTCGTTTGCACGGCAACTGATAAGGCTGAGCTACTGGCCAAGCGTTTCGCCTCAAACTCCACTTTGGACTCAGAAAACCACCCCCTCCCTAGATTCCCATTGCAGACCGAGGCCACACTTGATGGCCTGGTCACCACCCCATCCAGGTCAGAGAGATCATAAAAACCTTGACACCTCCAAAGCTTGTCGGCCTGATCTTATACCTGTAATAATAATAAAGAAATGCTCGGCTGAACTGGGCCCTGCCCTCTCCAAACTCTACAATAAATGCTTAGCCGAATCTTTCTTCCCTGATAGCTGGAAAATTGCCTCTGTAGTTTCAGTCTACAAGAATTTTGGGGATAGAATTGATCATCAGAACTACTGCCCAATCAGTCTACTCCTGATCTTTGCTAAAATCTTTGAATCCTTAATCAATCTAGCGATAGTCCGGCACTTAGTTAATGCTAAACTTCTTTCTGACCACCAGTATGGATTTAGACAAGCACGATCTACTGCAGACATCCTAACGGTCATCTCTGAACGCATGTATCATACACTCGACAAGGCAGGTGAAGCTAGGGCAGTAATGCTTAATATATCCAAGGCCTTTGACAAGGTATGGCATAAGGGGCTTCTCCTGAAAATATGCTCATACAGTATTACTTGGCAACTACTTAATATAATTAGATCCTTCCTAACCAAAAGAAAAATCCAGGTTGTCCTCGATGGCCGTTCATCTAAGCAACATGACATAAATGCTGGTGTACCCCTAGGGATCTATCCTTGGACCTTTATTGTTACTGATCTTCATAAACGATCTCCCTGATGACATTGTGTCTGAGATTGGTATATTTGCTGACAACACCATGCTTTACTCTCGTCATGTGGGCAAAACGGACGCGATGATATCCGAGGCAATGGCTGAATCCTTAGAAAATGATCTCCAGGCTGTAGTGGATTGGGGTCATAAATGTCTGATAACTTTTAATGCCGCAAAGACAAAGCTCCTTTCCTTCAATAACTACAAGAAACCTCTCCAACCACCGATTGTCATAGCAAATAACACCCTACCTGAGAGTCAACATTCAAACTCCTCGGCCTAACCTTCACAGGTAACATAAATTTGAACAAATACATTGAAGACATTGCTAAGGCTGAAGCAAAGAAAGTGGGCTCCCTTTACCGTGCTAGTAAACTCCTCACACCTGACATTATACTGTATCTCTACAAAGCCACCACCCACCCATGCATAGAGTATTGTTGCCACATCTCGGCTGGTGCATCATCCACTAGTCTCTCCCTCCTAGACAAGGTCCAAAAATAGTCGCAAACCTAAGAGGTCCTTCACTGTTAAACAAGTTCCATCCCCTGTCCCATCGCCACAATGTTCCATCCTTGTGCTTGTTTTACAAATACTTCAATGGATTATGCTCCGATGAACTCGCTAGTCTGGTGCCCCACGACGTAAATTCACTAGACCAACTCGACAATCAGCTAAATCAGACCCATTCACTGTGAAGGTCGCCAGATGCCGGAGAGCCTTCTACTTCAATAGCTTCTTTCCTCGTGCTGTTGACCTCTGGAACTCCCTCCCTGTTTCCTGTTTCCCCGACAGTACCGGCATGCAGAAATTTAAAACTAATGTAAACATACATCTCGATACACCGCTCCCAACTTGGGGTGACACCCAAAACCAACATCCAAATTTTCAGTAGCCTTTTACGTCTACAGTGGCGGCCTGCCTTGTTTGGGGTGAAATATGTTTAATAAATAAATAAATAAATAACTATAAAAGATTATAGAAAATATTTAAAATTTAAGCTTAAGGGGTCTTGAGAAGGAATTGAAATTCAGAGAATCTTGCTTAATTCGTATCAAAGGACTGTGGATCAAATTTAATGCGAATCTGAAATATTTGAGTTTTTAAATGGGATGCTGCGCCCATTTGATGACCCCTAAAATCCTTTAAAATGCTCCAAAGAAATTGAAATTTGAGGAATATTTATTAATTGATGCCTTATATCTATTGTTAAAATTTCACAAAAAATCGGAGGTATCTGAACTACACTTGCATAAAATTTAATTAAACTAATTATAGCCCACATTATGACCTTTTACCTCTAGTAACTGTGATCCTAAAATTCATAAAAATATGTTTATTAGTTTAGGGGTGAATCCTGCACATCCAAATATATAAACATATACACATAGCTAACTTTATATAAATAGAAAAGAGATTACTAAATTGCACTCTTGTAGTCCTGTGCTATACTAAACAATGTAGACTAAACATAAAATGTATTTATCTTATTTCCATTGACAACTTTATCGCTATTCCCAGTCATAACATTATATTATATCGAGAAACTTATATCCAAATTCATATAACTTTATCTCCATCGCCCTATATTATCTTGTGTCGTGTTCCCCATCCAGCTTAAAGACATTCTCCCCTTTTTATTCCCTTTGTTATTTATATTTCTCCCCCTCTTTCTCTCTTCATCTTTAGTTTTATTTTGTTCTTGTTTCTTCCTTTTTTATATTCGCTCTTCCTTATCTTAGTCTCTGTCCGTTTGTCTGTCTATCTGTCTCCCAATCATTACTACTACTACTACTACTACTACTACTACTACTACTACTACTACTACTAATAATAATAATAATAATAAAACATCTTTATTTAATATTTTTCCAAATACAAAACTATATACAAATTTTAGCGGGAGCGGGGACTTACCTATAAGGTACTCTTTCGCCCAACTCCAATTTGACTACAATTATACTTCTACCTCTTTCTCTTACTTATCTGTAAATATCCTCCTCCACCACCACCACCACTATCACTACCTTCTTCTTCTTCTTCTTCTTCTTCTTCTTCTTCTTCTTCTTCTTCTTTTTATTATTATTATTATTATTCTTCTTCTTCTTCTTCTTCTTATTATTATTATTTGTACTCACTAAGAGTTCTCACGCAAGTCATCGTCAGAAATTGCTCACTGATAATAACTGGTGGTGTTCCCTAGAAATTGAGTGACAACAAGCCTCCCCAGATCTCCAGTATTCTTCGTCTCTTTCGATAACCATCGCAATTCATTTTGCGTAATCTCAACACTCGTTTAGCCTTGATTTTTCGCTGGCAACGACAGTTGGTCTTCTGTGTAGTTTGTAGCAATGAACCTCATCAAGGTTCCAAAACTCTCCGTACCCTTCAAGTAGAGGTGTAGATGGTGCTCTTCCTTCCCCGGTCTTTCCATCTTACCTGACTCTTCACAACTATTCTGCGTAGTGCCAGTCGAGGCTGGTGCCACTATATGTGCGTGTGTATTATTTTGGTGGTGGTGGGGGGCAGTTTTATGGGATTTCTGACAGTTTTATTTCATTTTGTTCGTGTGATATTCTTTCAATAGTTTTTGTTCCATTTCAATTTCAACTTATGTGTTGTTGATTAGTGTTATCTGGTTATGTGGGTTGGTTTCCGCATTTCTGTAAAATTTCAGTTGTTTACATCTTTTTTCCTTCTACTTTCTCCTAATCTTTTTTTCCGGTGTTCCGGGACTGTTCCTCGTTCTCCTACGATTATTAGTATTATATTGACTGTCTTAATGTTCCATATCCTTTTCAGTTCTCTGGCAAGTTCCGTGTATTTGCTTCATTTTCTGTCTCCTTCATCTTCATTCTGACAGACGGTAAAGTCTACGATTTGGCAGGATTTTTCCTTCTTAGTTACTATTATAAGATCTGGCCTCCTTGCGTTGATGAATTTATCTGTTTGCACCTCCATGTCCCAGAGGATTTTGTGATTTTCGTTTTCAAGTACTGCCTGCGAGTTGTGACTGAACCATTTGGCTGGGTGTTTAAAATGCAATTATTTGTATAGTTCCCAGTGTACTCCACCCACAAATCCTGTTTGTTATTGTATTCTTTTTGGGAAAGTTTGCTGCATTCGCTTATTATGTGATTTACTGAGTTGTCTCTTTGTCCACATAGTCTACATTTGCTGCTTTCCTGGGGATTACCTATCTTAGCTTTGATATAGTTTTAATCTTTTTTGTTATTCGGTTTCTCTGTTTAGGTGTCATTTTTGTAGCCGTGTCCAGGTATTTTCGTGAGTCTCTTCTCTTGTCATTCTTATGAATCGTCCATGTAGCTGTTTCTCTTCTCCCTTTTATTTTCTCGTCTCTGTTACCTGTGTTTTTCTTTTATATGATGTCTCTTGCTGCGGTGATTAGCCTGAGTTATGTATTTTTCTAAAAATATTGTATCATTAACAGTTCTCTACACTTACAAGTCTTCTTCCCCCACCTTTCCTTTTTACATAGAGTCGGTCAGTATCACCCCTCTGATGTAGTGCATTGTACATGGTCATTAGTTTCCTAGTCTTCTGGTCCAGATGCCTTAGTTCTTCTTTGGTCCAGCTTATAACTGGCCCAGAATATTTACTAGTTAAACTGCCCAACTGTTTATTCCTTTCACTAAGTTCCTGCTTTATAAAATTTAGTTTCTAGGAGTTTTCTTTTTCTATTCAGATATTCTTTTCTAATCTTCTCTTTCATTTCTAGTGATTTAATGGTGTCTGCTTCCAGAACTACCAAATATTTGTAGGCATCATTTTCACCTAGTGTCTTCATCTCCCCCTTGGTTGTGTAGTTCCATACTCTCCGCTACCTCCAGTTTTCCCCTTCTCACCTCTGGCAATGCATACTTTACCATTCCGAATTGCATTTGAATATCCTGGATGAAGATTCATGCTGCGTTCACCAGCATTTTCAGTTCCTTTTTGTATTTCGCAAATAGCTTCAGGTCGTCCATATACATGAGGTGGTTGATTCTTTCTTATGTATCAGTAAATTTGTATCCGGCATCAGATTTCCTGAGTATGTTGTTCAGTGGCATCATGGCTATGATGAACAGTAGTAATGATAGAGAATCTCCTAAGAAGATACTTCTGTGTTATTATCTCAGTTAGGTATCGTCCTCCAGTTGTCAGTTTCAGTCTCCATGTTCTGATTGCTTTTTAAATCAAATTGATAATCTTGTCTGATATTTTGCACTCGATTATCCATGTTTGATTAGATCCTATACTTGATCCATGTCATGGCTATGTTCTGTTTTATCTTTAAGGATCTTTTGATCTACGTATAACAGGTCATGCATCCCCCTTTTTCCTTTCCGGCATCCTTTCTGTTTCCCGGTGAGTAGTCCACGATTATTAACGGAGGGATAAAAATGTTCTTTTAGTTGTGCTATTAAGACTTTCCATACAGGTTATTGGTCGGTAGTTCGTTGGGTCGTTACTTTTTTGTATTCATGTGGTTCCCCCGTTTGGTCATGCATGGTAAATCTGTTTCGTGGATACATCTTCTCAAGTATTACATTAGCCTTTCATGTAAGATCGGGAATTGTTTAAACCAGTATCCATGTATTCTATGACCTAGTGCTTTCCAGTTTGCCATTTTTCTTAGGGTTGTTTTGAGCGTTTTTTCGTTTATTTCATTTTCTGACTATTCTTCAATTTGTTGAAGCTCTTTAATGTTTTCCAGCCATTTCGCATTTCTTTTGTGGTCTTGTCGCTTTTCCCATATCTTGCTCCAAAAGTATGTTGTCTCTGTAGCGTCTAGTTGTTCTGTTATTGTTCTTCCTACGCTTACGTTTTGATAAAACTAGCTTTTATCGTTTTCAAAGGTCCTGTTTTGTTTGTACTATTCTGATTTGTATCTGTAGCGTCCCAAACTTCCCTCTTTTTCTGCTATTTTTTGTTTTAGTTCTTCGTGTTTCTTATTTCATCTTTCCTTGTAAGTCATATTTCCCCTGTTCTACAGTTGCTGGTTTCTTTCATCCTATTTACAGCTTGGGCTTCTTTTTGAAGTTTGTTGATCTGGGTTTCCAGTCTAATTTACCATCCAGGTTTTGTCGGTCCATTTTTTATGAGGTTTTGTTTCTACTTTTAATTTCATACTTTCATGATTTGTTGCATCTTTTATCTTTCGTTGGATTTCCATTAGTTTCAGCTTTGAGAACCAACCTTTCTTGATGAGATGTCTTGATTGGTTTGCAATGCTTTATTCTGTAGTCAATGGACATGTCCCATAAACTTTTCATTCACTTCCGATAGCTTCATTTCTGGGGGGTTACTTCTGCAATAGCACTCCATTACCACTCTACTCTATTATTATTATTATTATTTGTTTTCTTCTGGGTATGCCCTTAAAGTGTATCCAGTGGTGTGGCCCCAATTTGAGAACTTTGGGAAGTGTACGCTTATCCTTTAGTTACCACTGCTCTAAAGTCCACTATGACTTGTAGTGGTAGAACACGTGAACACCTTATCTATGGGTTCAATAGAAACTATGATTTACAGACTTTGGTTACAAATTATACGACGCCTACAGAACGAATTAATCTACAAACCAATCGTATACAAAACTTATGCACGGTTTCAGAATAAAATAACCCAACGGTGGTTGACATGCCGTTAAACCCAACGACTAACAATTCTTTGGACTTTTTGAGAGGAACAAAGTGTAGTATCTGTTCTGATGTGACACGGTCAGTGAAGGATATGTACTTTTAGACTGAGGCAATTTATATTTCAATCCAGAGTGCTCCTTTTTGGGGTGCTGGATTTTTTCCCACTTTAAAAACAGACTTTGTGTCTAACTCTGCTCTCGTGGGAAGGTAAGTCAATAGGAACAGTCTTCTTCTTCTTCTTCTTCTTCTTCTTCTTCTTTATTTCCCCCTCCTTCTTTTCACAGGAAAAATAGATTTCTATGCTAAATCAATGTTTTTTCTTTTACTCATTCCTTTTTGATTCCAACATTGTTTTAACCTATTCACACGTGCCACCCACGCGTTATTTGTGTTAACGATTCCTCAACCCACTCAGCCCATTATCTGTTACCCAACCATATAAGAATAATCTATTAAACAAAAAATGAACAAACATTTGCTACACAATCGGATAAGACAACTCGACAGTTTCGTTTTGGGATTGATTCAAATGACTAGAAGTATTTTAGCATTTAAATGTACATTCCATGCTCGATGGAAACGAATTCGAAATATCTGTGTGGCTGAGGCAAGTGAGAGTCTAGCGTTTGTCACCGATGTATCCCGAGTGTCGAAATAGTCAGCTGACAGATATGAACTTAACCCTAACCCAAACAAGTTGGTATCCGACTGGTAAACATTAAATGTCTGGCAGTAAAAATCGAAGCATTGATGGGTGAGTCTCTTTCATAAAAAAAGTATACTAATTGATCGATTTCCATTATATTCGTAAATGAGTAACTGTTAGATATAAAAAAGGACGGGGCAATGAAAATGAAATAATTTTGTTTTTAACCTGTCGCATCGCCACAGAGTTGCATCCATGTTTTAGCTTCATAAGTACTTCCACGGAATGTGCTTACAACAAAAAATCCCGACCCACCCGACTAGCTACTAAATCCCACCCCTCACTATAGAGGTTCCTAGACGCTGGAAGATTTTTTACTCTGATAGCTTCTTTCCTCGGATCGCGTACCTTTGGAATTCCTTCCATGCTCCCTGTTTCCCCAACAGTACAAACATGCAGAAATTTAAATATAATATGAACAAATATCTTGCTGCTCAACTTCCCATCCAGGTTTCCACTGTAAATCTGGTCCCTATCATAGAAGCCCCTTAAATTAATAAATAAATAAAACAAAACAAAACATGAATACCTCTGATAGAAAAACACGCATCAAAAACTCAGAAGAATTATCCGATCTCATCACTTTTTTCAATATTAATTAATTGATGAATGAATGTTAATATAAAATATTTATTTTATTTTAACAAACTATAGATTATGTTTAGGTCACTTAAACTAACTTTACCCCCCCCCCTATTTACTTCAAGGAGGAAATACGTGTTATTGTACCCATAGTCGAAACACAATGACCACCTTTATAAAAAGAGATCACACTGAAGGTGCGATTGAACAAATAAAATTAAACGGTAGCTCTCGGTAAAAAATTATACTAAAAAATTGTAAATTTAAATGTAAAAACAAAAATTAAATCTCTCTAGATCTTTGAATACTAAATGCCTTAAAAAATTGATTGAAATTTAATTGAAATCTCCTTCTCTCAAGGCGCTATACTACTACTACTACTACTACTGCTACTACTGCTACTACTACTACTACTACTACTACTACTACTACTACTACTACTATAATTTCTCGTTTCATTCTTCTTACTTCCCACTATCGAAACCTTGCAAATAAGCATCGTAGTGTTAAAAGCAGCAACGACAGTGGATGCTGTTGTTACGTATCGACTCTCGATTGGACCAAAGCTCAAATCACCATTTATATTTAAACCAATAACAGCACAAGAAATATTCACTCCCGCGCGTGGTATCAAAACGACCGTGCTATAAAAACCCAAACAGCGTTTCCTTTCTATTTTTCGGTATTTTTCTGCCACATACAACGCACCTTGATACTTGGCCGAAGGCCCTCGGCAGACGACAAGGAAAACTTTCACGAACCAATATGCACAGTGCCAGAATATACACACTGCTAACCGAACTCTCTCGCACACGTTTGTACATACACGCTCATCCTGACAAAACGTGCACGCTAATATACATAGTAATCTTCATGCCTTTCCTATTTACATATACGTAAATGCACACGGTGCCAGCCGAAATAAACATGTCTACTCAATTCCTTCTTACACAGTAAACAACTTTTCACTCGGAACGTTTTTTGGACATTTTGAACTCTCATTCATTGGCAACACTTTATTATGCATTGTCTTGACAAGTTGTCTATACTAAATTAATATATTTTTGTTATTTCAAATCCAATATACAACATGTTGGATAGAAAATTAAAGACGTTAATATACGTCGCCAAAACAAACCCCGAGTCCGGTGGTATCTTCAACAATAGCTTTATTTAATATTTATTTATAAATATATATATATATATATATATATATATATATATATATATATATATATATATATATATATATATATATATATATGTACGAGGCCTGTCTAAAATGTATCCGACCTTAGGCTATAAAATATATTTCAAATACGTGACGAGGTTGGGACTCTAATCCTCTTGAAAGTAGGCCTCTTGTGCTTGCACACACTTAGTCCACCGATCAATCCACTGCCGGAAACACCTCTAGGAGTCTTTTTTTGGAATGGTGTTCATCTCCGCCTTCGCGTTCCGCATTATCTCTTTTTTCGTCTCCTCTCAACAACAGCTGCACTCCGAAAAAAGAAGACTTCCAGAGGTGTTTCCGGTAGGGGATGGATGGGTGGGCTAAGTGTGTGAAAGCACAAGGGGCCTATTTTACAAGGTTGTTGTGTTTTTATGTAGATGGCTTCAAGTATTTCTGATTTTTTCAAATTGGTCCCGGGATATATTATTTTAGTGTTGTTTATTGAATTTTGTCTTAAATCGGATGGAGTGCAGTTATATTTTTTTAGATGTTTGTAGATTGAACTAGAGTTCGGAAGATGCATGGTGAGGCGGCGGGATAGGGTAGTGGTTGTAAAACCAATGCAGCTATTATTATTATTATGGTAGTTACATTCTCTAAAAGAGCATTTAAACTTATAGACGACATGGATTCTTTCTAGACTACAAGATTTTGGGTTTTAAATTTCCTATAGTCAATTATTTGGTTTATTTTTATTATTGTTGTCTGTTGGGGATATGTATCGGTGTATAATATTTGTATAGCTTTTTCTAATAATCTGACATATGGCTGCATTTGGTTACAGTAGTATATGTTTGAGTTGTTATGTTGGATATTTTTATTTGTAGTAGTGTTTGTTAACATTCGAATCATTGATTTGATTTATTCATAAACGATGTAGTTAGGAAATTCATTATTAATAAATACTTGTTTTATAATTTTTAGTTCGATGAATAGTGTTTTTTTGGAGAAGGTGGATTTTGCACGGTTTAGTAGATTTTTAACAATAGCTATTTTTAGCGATAGGGGAACTAACTCTAGAAATTTAACAGACTAGAATTTATGCGGATTGTTTTTTTTTTAAGTAGAGGTGTTAAACGTATTATTTAAGGGGTCAATAAGTACATAAAAAATGGGATTTTATCATTTATGTTCAGTTCTATAGTGAATGTAAGAACAGAGGTTTTTTTGCAAAAGGTCTTGAAGCTTGTGTATTTGTTCATTGTTATTAGCTAGAATAAGTATATCGTCGACATAGCGTACGTAGATAACTGGTTTTGTAATGTTAAATATTATGTTTTCTAGGTTTGACATGTAGAATTCACAACGAATGGAGCCGAGAACAGACCCCATTGCAACTCCGTCAATTTGCGTGTGCATGTTTCCCTTAAAGTTATCAAAAGGTACTACAGTGGATTAATAGTAACTTTTAAAGTATTTTTTAAATGTATTTTAAGTGAAGAGAGAGACGAGTTATTGTATATATTATTGATGATTATGTCTATTGTTTCCTCTACGGGTGCATTGGTGAATAGGCTTTTTACCTCTGGGGGGGGGGAGGGGAACAATGATTTTATTATCCGGTTGTTAGCATTACTTAGAACAAAATACATAAATACATTTAAAAAAAGATTTCATTCGTCAACGTCTTTCTTGGTACAATGTATGGCGTTCTTTTACGTGCGCGTCTCTCCGATGTATTTAAAATAATTCTCTCCTTTCACCAGATTTTTAGTCTATTTTGCCATTAACACCTGAAGATGATTAAAAGAGGAATCGAAAACGTTAGTGACACGTACGGAACTTTTATCATGTTCTTATTTTAACACAAAAAAACTCATTAGAAAGATTGAAAAAAAATTTTTAATTAAAAAGTATAACTAGACGGACGAGTTCTGTTATTTAAAATAATGTTTGCATAAATGACAACATGCTACCTAAATACACAAAAATATATATATATATATACACATATATATATATATATATATATATATATATATATATATATATATATATATATATATATATATATAGGGGTTTAATACAAGCTTGCAGAGTCAAAGGTGACTGTAACTGGTTTCAGACCTTCGACCGACGGTAATTATCATCTCCTACACTGAATATTACGTAAAAATGGAACACAGGTGTCTGTACCTTAAAATAATAAATATTTATATAAAGAAATATTTCATATATATATATATATATATATATATATATATATATGTGTGTGTGTGTGTGTGTGCCGGGTATGTTGAAAAGAATGAATAAAGTGCTCGATCGTAAGAATGTGTGAGCTAAAATACAAATTATGTAGTTTTTAAATAAATAATTAAATAAATTATATATATATATTACACAGTAAGCGTAAAACTTTCATCCTCCTATAACCTCGCACGCTTAGACAGTCGGCATTCTCGAATCATTAGAAAGCCAGTTCAACCTAGATTCACACACATACACTCTCCCGTCAGCATACATGGATAGAAAACCAAACGCCCATACATACATCTCACCATATATTAAATGTTACATTACAGGGAAACAATTTGCAATAGTACAAACACACACATTTATTCATTACACAATCAAATATACTTCTTAATTAATAAAATTATATGTAGGTTTCAGTAAAAATATATCTCAAATTACACAGTCACTTAAAACAATTTGAATTTTTACTATATTTAACTGGGGCTTAATGTATGGATTCATACTCAGACCCGTTAGTTAGAAGATTTACTTGGTGTTAACTAAAACTATTAGTTTATTAATAAAGAGGATAAATAAATAAATATTTTTCAAAACTGAAAGAAAATATAATACCATAATCATACAACATCAAAATTCTGTAAAAGTGATATATATCACTTACATGCATCAAAGAGTATATCCACAAATCATATCATGCTTACAGAAGTATGCACATTTATGCTAAAATTAAACAAGCCGCACAATGTTATAAGACTTATTAATTCACACGTACTAACGTATTAAAATAATAAAGTGAGGCATATACGATCATCATCTAGTTGTGGTAGTGTCATGGATCCTCCTGACTGTCTCACGCCATCTCACCTTCCATCACACCTGATAGGTCTTCATAGGTGCATTGTGAGTCTTCTATTAGTTGTTTGATGTAAGTTATGTGTGGTCTACCTACATAGAACCTACATCAAACAACATCAGATATTATTAGATATATTATTAATTACTAGCAATTTGATTATTAGCTTAATTGCTAACTATAGTCTACTTCGATTGACTTACTAAATTCTACAGTCCACATAATCTTTCACTTCAGTTTATCAATTTAAATTGCCTACTAATTAGTTACTTTAATTGAATTACAATTATGAAAGGATTTAAAGTAATATTAATTGTATACTTAGCCTAGATTTCTTTAATTGTTATGTCATAGCAGAAAGTAAGTTTATTAAAGTTTCTTCATGGAAATTTAGGTTATTACAATATTTATCCAGGGTGAACTGTTTGAAGTGTCTACAGCTAATACATATTTCATCCCTCTGATTCAGTAATATATTTTTACAGAGAACATAATAATAGTCAGTTTTTATTTAGATAAAGAAAACAGGTGGCGGTGTGTAGCGTAGGGGTAAAGCTTTCTTCAAGACGCTTCATTTCAATACAGCTACTTTATTATCATCCCTTAGGGGCCATATGTGTTTGGACAATGATATGCCCCTATTCTTATCGATGTTATTAAAATATATTTTATGGTTTCTGTATCTAGCCTTAAAATCACGATCTGTACTCCCTATGTAAATTTTTTAAAGACTATTATTATTTTTCGGGAATACAGTTCATAAATTAACTATATTTTTAGTTAAACATTTTTCTTGTAGCGGACATTATTTTCTATCTCCACAGTTCCATTCATAATTGTCGTAATATTATTTTGTGTATAATTAATTCTATAATTATTCTTATTATAAAGGTTTAAGATCGGTCTATTATGGCTCTTAATTATTTTTTCTAAGTTATTCGTGCAGCTATAGCTAAGTTTAACAATATTTTTATTAAATATGTTATGTAAAGCGTTATTTTCAGGAAATTTCTGGCTTAAAAGATTAAGAAACATATGTACAATTTTAGATTAAACTAAACGATAACACGGGGGCATATCAAATATTTTTTTTGCTTTCTATTTTTACTTTTAATTCCCCTATTATTTCTGCTCTGATACTCAATCCTAATGTTAACGTAATTACTGTTTTATAGAGCGTTCTTATTAAACATGTCTTCATTAGAATAAATTATTGCGAATTCTATGGTTAATTGATATTGGGATATGCTTAATAATAGAATGTGGTGATTTAACTTAGGATTAACATATATTTAATTACAAATTTCTTTAATATATGCCATGAATAAGGTTGAATGTAACATCTAGGAATTTGGTAATCTTAATTCATGCCGTGATATCAGTTTTAAGCCTGAAATCTTTACTAGTTTTGTGTATAAATTTTTAAATTGTTCAATTTTGAGTAAGTGGCAGTTCTAACTATAGCCAGCCCATCATCCATTTATAGCCCTTTATCCTTTAAATTAAACACACTCGATTTTGTAAGTTTATATAAAATAAAGCCCTACTAAAACAGACATCTCAGCAGTATCCAGTGAGCCACTTGCTACATCAAATGAATCCACAGAATGTTTTTTCACTCATTGTTGATTATTATAAATCAGTATTGTCTACGACACTTATAGATGATATACCTTTCTTCGCTGGTAATCTCCGTATGTAGTCTCGCAAAATCCAAGACCTTTTGAAATAACCCATTTGTAATTGAAGGCAGCAATCTATGATATCGAATTGGATGAAGGCACAGTGGTTCTTTTCTTCGATCTCATTAAACCAATTAATTGTATTGGTGGTGTAAATCCATTGGTCTAGATGTAGCTTTCCTTTAATGATCCGATTTGTATTTTCTAGGATAATTTTACTAATTTCAAGCCTGGTTGGGTTGATTAATCTGGTAGTTGGCATGTTTTGTGTAGAATGTGTGTACACGCCGAAATTCGGCACCTAAACGCCAGATAATCAGCGGTGTCAGTTGTTTTACTCCTGATATATATATATATATATATATGGGAAGAGAAGGATGAAAGTAATCCGACAGTGATGGGAAAATGAAAAAGGAAAACCAAAAAATGGATGTTTTTTATGTGTACATCAACGTTTCGTCTTTATTTATAAGACTTCATCAGGATGATAAAATAGAGAAAAAATGTCATGCAAGCACAGATACATGTAGGGTAGACATATTGGGAAAAATAGAATGAAATAGTGGCCAACTGCTGGATGGACGTCCGTATTTGTTGGAGAAATAGAAATGAATGTAGAAAAGAATGAGTGGGGAAAAATGGAAGGATAGGGTGAGCCAGGACTACTGTGGCTGGTGGTAAGAGAAAGAGGTGGGGGATGAGCAGGGGTAAAGTGGATGGCAGAGAGGGAGGTGAGGAAGAGGGAGGGGAGGGGGGTGTTTGACCAGATGGCTGCGGTTCAAGATTGAAGGGTAAAAAGTAAGTTGGAATGTTTGTGTATGGGGGGTGTATGCAGGGAAAGGAGGATGGGTAGAGAGGAAGGGGGGGCTGTGATTTTGGTGGATGGGCGAAAGTTATGGTCTTAGAGAGCGTTTTGAGAAAATGAGGGAATTTAAGAAGGGGTATGGGAGAAAATAGTTGAGTGGGGGAGAGGGAGGATTTGTTGTGATAGGGTGTGAAATATTTGAAATATTTGGAAAATGATAGCAATGAGTGAGGGATTGGGGGGGGGGGGGTTGAGGAGGCCGGTGATTGAAAGGGTGGGTAAGGAATATTTGAGATATTTGGAACATGAGAAAGTTTATTTGGACTGCAGTATTAAAAGTGTGAGGAAAAAGTAAGGAGAAAATGAAGATTCAAGGAGAAAAAGAAAGGGAAAAGTAAATGGGAGAGTGTTATAGAGGTTGGAGATGAAAAAAGTTTAACCATGATCAGGCAAGAGTCTTTGTTCTGTGAGGATGATCTTGCTTATTAAGGGTGATAGGTTAAAGAAACCATTACGTTGCTTGATGGTGGTTTCTAATAATCTTCGCCGAGATTTGTTGTGGATATATTTAGTGATTTTGGCTTGTTCAAATTTGAACGCATGACCATGTTATAGTGCATGGGAGAAAAGTGCACTAAGAGGGTTGTTGTTTTTTATGTTTTATGTCCCTTATATATATATATATATATATATATATATATATATATATATATATATATATATTCCAAGCCAAAAGTAATTATTAACTTAAAAATAATATTTGTTCAGCTACTATGATACTAATTCGTTAATTGTGTTTCTTTTCAACACTCCTATGACACATTTAGGAAATCGATTTCTGTAAGATATTCAACAACGCACCTTTTCAATGTTTGGTAGTAAATAAAATATTCAGAAGAGACGCCGACAAGATATATTTGGTTGACTTAAAGTCGGTACGATTACTGGTTTGGGCTCGGGACACAGATAAAGCAAGAATATAAGTCAGTCGTGAGACTGCATCCGTCTGCCTGACAATCTAAGGATAAGCCAAACTCTTATGTAAGCCTTACTTTTCAATATTGTATAAAGTATTCCCGGAGTAATACCATGAAAACGTTGATAACTAAATCAATTTATCTGATCAGGCTGAAGTTTTTTATAATCATATCGTATACAATGTTATCAAATTTGAAATTTCGTAAAGATTTTGATATTGAACGAACTTTACAATTTCAAGGTCATACTGGCTATAATATAGGCCAAATAGC
The DNA here is from genome assembly GCA_963556195.1 of Sepiola atlantica. Taxonomy (NCBI): domain Eukaryota; kingdom Metazoa; phylum Mollusca; class Cephalopoda; order Sepiida; family Sepiolidae; genus Sepiola; species Sepiola atlantica. The sequence goes on along the minus strand of OY744529.1, from coordinate 61,143,075 downwards.
AAGGCTCAATGATGAACAGAACGCCAACAGAATGCCAAAGCTGTGACTTACACCTTTTCAGTGACCTTAACATTGATCTTTGGCCTAGATATCCCAAAATTGAATCAGTTGTAAGTTCGACCATGGCTAATATTTTGACTAAGTGTAATGACGATTGGTTAAGCGAATTAGGCGCTAGGCTGTACATAAACAAACCAGCAAACACAGTGAAAAACCAACAAACTCGACGGAAAACATAACCTTTTTGGCAGAGGGAAAGACATGTAAATCAAAGTTGGCCTTTATTTGCCTCCCACTGCAGCAAGATGTGGCCAGAAGATGGGAGAAACAAGCTCCTCCGATGGGACACGCTGGTCAGGTATGAAAATATCTAAGAATAGGCTCGTGGTATTCCCAGGTTGGGACGGATCAGGCGATTGACAATAAACTAACCACGATCCCCGAAGGAAATAATGCATAGGAGCGTACATCTCCTAAGACGGAGTCGGTCCATACTTCATTCTGACGAAGATAGGTTTATTGGTTCAAGTCAGGTTGTCAGAATCGTGCCAAGGACGAACCTCAGTTGATGTGACAACTGGGCAGAACGTCATTAAGTTGTGTGTTCATACGTGGGGATACGTGTGTGCATGTGTATTATGTGTCTGTGAGTATGTGTATGCTATAACATGGAGTATGCGCAGATCATTTTCTTTTCGAATCAGCGCTTTTATGGGGTGTCGGGGATATACTCACCAAAGCTAAGTTGTTGGAAAGATAGAACAAACAACAATTTAGAAAGTCAGGAGCTGAATAACAATTGCCTGCCATAAAACAATCTGAAAAGCACAGCTTTTATGGTACACGTAAAAAATCAAAATCAAAATCAAAAACAAAACACACAGACAGGATGTTGTCTTCTTGGCAAACTTTGCACAAATACTCGTTTTTAGTTTTGTTACTAGCATTATAATTGGGTCTTGTGCTATGCTGACAGCTAAATAAATGACTATACGACTATTATTGGAAATGAGGTGAAATATGAAATGTGTGAGAAGTTAGATAATAACTACTACTACTACTACTACTAGTAGTAGTGTTATAATGTTGCCCTCCTATGATACATCCGATGTGTTTAGCGTGCATCCTTCCACATTTTGTACAATTCTGTGGCGTAGTTCTGGAGCCTATCACTGATAATCTAGATAAGAATGCTCGATTATAACATGGATTCTGTGACATCAGTTACGTATGAAATTGATTGTCAAATCAGTAAGCACACAACCTTACACAGTATAGTGATGAAAAGCGTAATTCATATTCCGTTGGACGTGTTTATCTTGTTTTCACATTATAAAATAAAAGTAGAAAAAAGTGTATCTGTCACGGCCATACAACCGACACTAAATGGCGTCCCATATAAAATAGGAATATTAAAGCATAAATCTCTATGAAAAATCGATCTGATTTCTTTTGGTTTAGGTTTTTTTATGCATTGATAAGCGTCAAAGCACACACGTTTTTTTATCGCCAATTCATCAACCAGAAAATTCATATTCTGTATCTGCTTCAATATATATATATATATCGCACCAAAGACGTTTATCAAGTAACAAAGAAATAAATTTGTTTATTCTTGTTTTTTGATGAAAAAAAAATGACTCAATACTGGTCACCGCTGATGATGGAATTTTATTCCGAAATTAATAGGATTAATGTAAAAAAAATAATAATCTTGTATTGCTAATAGCTTATATTTCAATTTTATTAACTAACCCTGCAATACTTTGAAATTGAACGACCAACCCATATTTTATCTAGACTAGCGAGCCAACGCTTTTTTCACTTCGACACCTGAATTTGAATCATAACCGCCAACAACAACATCGCGGAGACATCGCACCAAAGACGTTTATCAAGTAACAAAGAAATAAGTTGGTTTATTCTTGTTTTTTGATGAAAAAAAAAATGACTCAATACTGGTCACTCCTGATGATGGAATTTTATTCCGAAATTAATATAATTAATGTAAAAAAAATAAAATAAATTAATCTTGTATTGCTAATGGCCTATATTTTTGAAGACGAAAGGGACGTTATGGTGTAGATAGTTAATAGTAAAAGTAACAGTTTGTAGAATTGAAGAAAGTTTTTTAACAAATAAAAGGTGAAGGGTTAAAACTATCTCACTTGGGCCGTATGGATTCGTACTCCGTTATAGTATATTTCCGTGGAGTTACAAGTAAAAATCCTGTATTGGTATTTTAAATATCCAATTCGGCAAATCCGAGGTTAAGATTGTCTGTTGAAAGGCGTTATGTGGAAAAGTTCATATCTGCCTTCAATTTCTAGCCTCCCTGGCAGAGAAATGTTTCAAAAGTTTTATATATCATCTTAAATATTCTGCTTAGGGTAGGGAGTTTTGCCGACTAAAGAGAATGGAACCGGATCCACCGGGGTCAAAAAGGAATAATGCGTGCGGCTAATATTTTACGAATAGGCTATATTGCCGGTCCCGGCAAAATAACGATTCCTGCGTTATTTTGCCGTGACCGGCAATATAACGATTCCTGCGTTATTTTGCCGGTTCATGTATATTTAACTAAATTGTTAAACATACAGTGACGCCCGGCACAATAATGAGTCTTACGTTATTTTGCCGGCTCGTGTTTATTTCACTATAAATTACTTTTTTTTTTATTATTTAAATTATTTTTTTTGTATTATTTAAAACTTTATCAAACGAAATTTCATTTATAATTAAAAACTTTGCCTGATTGATTTTTTTTGTTTGTTTTTAATTAATCTTTGCCTGATTGATTTTTTGTATAATTTAAAACTTTATTAAGCGACAATATATTTTAAAATAACGATAAAATTAATTTTTACTTCCGGTTGATTCGATTAGGAGTGAACTCTTCAAAATTACGACTTATTTTATGATTTCATTGAAAGAACATTTTAAAATAGAAACTGTTTAAATCCAGTGATTTTCTGTATATTTTAACATTATCGAAGTTTTTCTTCATAAAGAAAATCAGAATTTTACATTAAAATCCTTCCTTTGTAAAGCACATTTTTAACAAGTAAATGTTACCAAAGGCAACATAAATTATTCTTCTACCTGTATAAGTTTATTTATTTATTTGATTGTTTATTTTTATAAAAAAAAATCATTTATCAAAATAAATAATAAAATAAACAAATAAACTTATACAGGTAGGTAGAATAATAATTTATGTTCCCTTTGGTAACATTTATTTGTTGCTTATTTTTTCTTTATATATAACTTAAGGAAAATTTCAATTACTTAAATCGAGAGCAGACTTAGTAATGTTGGGAAAATTCATCAACATTAATTCTATTATGAAAAGTAAGCAGATATTTCTTTAACCGACACAATAGGGCAGGTCGATTTTTTTTATTTCTTTAACCGACACAACTGATGATGAAAACAAATTGTTTTTAAATATTTGCCCTTATTTATTTAATTACCTTTTCTTTCGCAAGGCCATAACAATTAGGTTTTTAAAAATAATGAACCGGCATAATAACGATCCCTTTACATTAGTAAATAATTATTGTGCCGGGCGTCACTGTATGTTTAACAATTTAGTTAAATATACATGAACCGGCAAAATAACGCAGGAATCGTTATTTTGCCGGGACCTGCAATATAACGCAGGAATCGTTATTTTGCCGGGACCGGCAATATAGCCTCTTCCAATATTTTATGGGTAGTGTGAAGGAATGAGCGGGGTTGGGGGGTTAGTGAAGTCTATAAATTCAAGTTTGAGTGGTCAGCTAAGGTGTGCCTGTGGAGTGGGGGGAATTCAGTTGCTTATATTTTGAGGTTAAGGAGGTTTCTAAGTGCGGTGAAGCTATCAGATATGGAGATATGTGAGCGGGATTAATATGTATCCGTAATTGATATTCTTATTGTTGTTGTTATTATTGTTGTTGTTGTTATTATTATTATTATTATTATTATTATTATTATTATTATTATTATTATTAT
>OY744529.1:61091579-61136579 GCA_963556195.1 Sepiola atlantica | reverse complement strand
CCCTTTCGTCTTCAAAAATCACCTCGCAATACTGCTAATTTTTTACTTCCCAACCTTTTATTTCTTTATTCCCAACTTTTTGTTTTTTTATTCTTCAATTTTTCAAAGTGAAATAGAACTAGGTAATATTTAATTGTTATAAATACCATATTACCAGATTTTCCTCTGACGAAAAGAGTTTTATCTTTGAAAAACCATGGTTTAAGGATTAATGTAACTCCTTGCATCTGAACTTTCGATGTAATAAAATTTGTATTAATTTATGTAACTTTATGTAATCTTGTACAATTTTTTATCTTCATCTTTCTTTCTTTAAAATTGATTGCTCTACTCAACGTATTGAGCTTTATTTTATCGAGATAGATCACTCTACGATATTTCGCTTATCGCTAATTCTATTACCATTAGTATATATATATATATATATATATATATATATATATATATATATATATATATATATATATATATATACACAAATAGTGCATAAGACTAAGGTATATAATAGTATAAGTGATTTAAAAAAATAAAACGTGAGACTTGTTAGTGGTCGTTTCATGTAAAGAAGCAATCAACGACAATCGGAATGAAGCTAAGTTTAATGAAAGTAAACAGTTTATTGTTTAAATGAAAATAGATTTTATTGCTATATAAAATATTTCGCTATTCTTTCACTGTTTGATTTATTTGTTCAAAATGTGCAGCATTTCTCTCCATCATTTCTGACGGAACAACTACTTGATGGAGTCTGCTTCCAGGATTCCCAGGTATTTATAGTTACGCATTCGTTTTATGTTCTTATAACTTTTCGATTTGGGGCAGCTCTATACTGTACATTATTTTAAGTGTAAACTCACTGTAGAAAAATAATTCAAAGAATTTTTGTGACTTCGCAATTTTCGATTGAATTAATTAAAATAAAAAAATAAACTAATCACATTATGCGAATATTTTTTAAATTTGCCCACTATTGCCATAAAATACAACAAACATATCATGACTATTTAATTTATTTTATAGTTATAAAAGGTCCAAAAAATGCATTCGGATGCAATAAAATTTATATCTTTCTGAAAATATATTTAAATGTAAAGAAATTGAAAAATGATGTAAAACTGTTTAATTTTGAGTATTCGGACTTCTATCCTCATCTTGGTTATTATCGTCAAAACCTTTCAACCGATGTAATCTTTTACCTTCAGGTGCATGGACCCGTTGCGCAACGAATAACAGCGTTGAGTAAGAATCAGCTTTAAGTTACAGTTTTCTGGAGATTTAAGGTTTAATCCTCACTACAGGCGATACTAACTAAAAACAAAATAAGAATTACTTTCACATTTACCCGTTCATTGAGGACAGCACAAAAACAATCTTTCCTCATGAATTAAATGAAGGGTTCAGTTATAAATTCCGTATAGATGCCCGAGTTCAACAAAAAAAATTCAAGATTAATCTGAAGAAGGTCGGGGTTACATCGGTCGAAACGTTGTGAGGATAGCATCCAAGATGTGAACAGTAGTCCGAATAATTCAAATAAAGCAAATAATCAGTATTTATCTAAAAATTCCGAAACATAATGTAAATCTCTTGTTGAAAAAAAAAGGTAGCAGTAATCGTGTGAAAATAATTATGCGAAATATAGAATGAAAATTAATTAATATAACATTAGTCTTTTAGGTAAAAGTCCAGAATAGTTATATGTCGATAACTCGTAAAGAAAAAAGAAAAACAACAAATAATTTATATCAAACGCATTAGAATTCCATTCCATACTTTTATTGTGTGGAAATGTTTGTAAGATTTTTTATTTCAATGTTCGTGTGGCTTATCGAGATATGAACACCAAGATGGCGACCTTATTCTCAAACAATTTAAAGTAGGTTATGATGGCTTAACTTCGGTTTACTTCATGCTGAAAAAAATAGTAAAAAAACCCAACTTATCCTACAACTAACCCTAAAACCCGGTGGTAAATATCCCAAAACAAAAACCCTCATAAAACTACGCGAACATCATAATAACATTTTGAAATAAAATAAATCTCACGAGTAGTTTCTACACGTTATAAGTATACAGGTCGGTATATAATTTTTATTCTACTGCGTTTGCTATAAATTATTTGTTGTTTTATTTTTTGTTTACGCGTTCTCAACTGTTAAGTATTCTGTACTGTACCCGTCTTTCATGATATACTAACTAAAAATTGTTATTAAAATTCAAATATTACTTAATGTTTGGAAGATTATGTTTTTGTGGAAGAAATGTATTGAAACAAAAATGTTTACCCGCCTCAACTGAAACGAGCACGTACGTGTCTCGCATGCAGAATACTTTTGATAGAAAAACATGGCTACTTCCGGAGTAGAAACTTATAGGTAACTGTCTCGCTTTCAACGTGTTCTCGCAAGAAATACTGCAGTGTATGCACATTTTGGTTTCTTCCAAGAGTATATTTAACGGGCGTCTAAAAGAACTGGACCTGTTTTTGTTTTCTTTGGAGTCAGCGGGAACAGTAAACGAAGGGAACAAGCAAACGAAAATATTAGAGTTTTTTTAAGCGCCTAACATGTTATGATGTAAATCAGTACGCGCAGTTTTACCCTATAAAACGTTTCAATATAAACATCTGCTTCTACAACGTTTGCACAAACACTAGCAGGCATCCCGGCGTTGCCCGGCGTTGCCCGGAAATCAATTATGACTCATGTGCCTCTCCTGCTTTGATCCCTGTAACCCACATGAACATGTTTATTCTTATTCTTTTAATTTCTGTACTTTCCAATTGTCAGAATAAAATGAAATAAAGTAAAACGTTGTCTTTATTATTTATGGGTGTTTCTCGCGATGTTAAATAGTGCGTTGCTAGTATATATCTTTGATAATTTGAGTTCCGAGTGCGGCGTTCACACGTACACAAGGTAATCAGGGTCATGAGGTCAGCGAGTTTGTACTCAAATGTAAGCTGGTAGCCATAAGCGGGTGTGACGTCACATCGCTCAAAGGGGGGGGGAGGTCAAAGAAGTAGGCAATCGGTTGGAAGTCTCGGAGCGAACCGGACGGGTATAGATTATTTAAGATCGACGATAAACTAAGAGGCTAAATATCCGTAACTCTGGATGCCAAGACTCCGCCGCTAGCAGAAAAAAAAGGCAACGTGAACATTTCAATAAAATGTAATTTCTTCAAATTGATCATTTCTTTGTTTCTTCATGTTGTTGTCAAACATTAATTGCAGGTGCCCCTGTCACGGAGAGTGGACGACACGATGGAGAAAATAATTGTGCTGTTATGATTTGTGAATACATTGATAACAACCCATGTATTTTATTTGTTTGTGAGTCATTTAGATTCGGAGAGTAGGTGATGTAACAGCGCCCCCCCCTCCCGTGACATTCTTGTAAAAACGCGTTCAATTTTCAAGATAAATTATAACGTTGACTTTGGAAGTCTTTGCTTGAGAAAAGGTTTGTTTGATTTTGGTATAAGGCTTTGTTTTCAGTTGCAGTCCAGGACAGAGAGAGAAATAAAGAGAGAGAGAGAAATAAAGAGAGAGAGAGAGAGAGAGAGAGAGTGAAATAAAAAGAGAGAGAGATTGAGAGAGAAAGAGACAGACAGACAGATACATGACAAATATATTATTATACTAAAGCTGAGTTAATCAACGTTTTTTTTTCCTCGAACTTTTTCCCCATATATTTAAATCCCACAAAATACATACTAAAATATTCTTTAGTTCTGAAATTGAGTTCTGTTTAAAGAACCTTCGATTTTAATTGTTCTAATTGGCCGTAATTTGCAAATAGCTAACAAAGTGATGCATCTCTTTCTAACTTTATATCTATCACTTTTACCCTCTCTCACTATATATGCTTAAAACATCGCTCTCATTTTATTACTCTCGTTTGCGTCCCCTTTCTCTCGCTCTCGCTCTCTCTCTCTCTCTCTCTCTCTGTCTCTCTCTCTCTCTGTCTGTCTCTCTCTCTTTCTCTCTGGTTATTTATTAGTAGTCGAAGATAATAAAGAAAAGAAGGAATAAAAAGATGGGACTAGTCCATTATATACAAAAGAAAAAGAATATCACAGCAATGATACTAAAACCCGGAGTGTTTGTGTGTGTGTGTGTGTGTGTGTGTGTATGTGTGTGTGTGATCAATCTGTGACCAACGGGTTATATTGTTTTCTGGTATAATACAGATTTCTTACATGAAATGTCCCCAGTGTCTTGTGCTAATATAACCAACGGTTTGATGACAGTATTGCAATCTAGTCACATTCAAACTCTTTATATTTCAGGTCAATATTACCGCCCGGCTTTTGCGCAAACAATTAGCCGCGTCTAGATAGTATGTCGTGCGTCGGTGGCAGTGCCAAAATAAATAGCCAATGAGTAATGCTTCTCGACGGAATAACAAGATCCTTCATTTCGAATTTGCAGGTCTTTTAACAATGATTAACAAACTAACCTTGTTGTTTCGCGGCCAAATATTGTAATCTACTAATGCACACCCTCCGTCAAAAATAACAGAAAATAACATTATGCTTCGCCAGTGGTCGCACTAATATGTATATAAAATCATAGAATTATAGCAGCGATTTAATTTTTCATGTATTAATATTATTTAAAGGATTTTTAAGATCAGTATTGATAATTTGTATTATCTCGATCATTCAGACTACTGTTCTAATCTTGGATGTTCTTATAACGTTTCGGCCGATGTAACCTTCGACCTTCTTCAGGTGCGTCTTGTCGAACTAGGGGATCTGTATGTGGAACTCAGGAATCTGTACGGAATTTCGAACGGGACCCTTTCTTTAATCTACGGTAGCGTAGCTTGTACTTGTTCCATCTGTCATCGTCAGGAAAGAGAAAGTTACCGCCGCGGATGAAATAAATTGAATAAAGTGTTTCGTTCGAAATTTCGTACAGATTCCCGAGCTCGACATAAAGATTCCCGAGTTCGACAAGATACACCTGAAGAAGGCTGGGGATTACATCGACCGAAACGTTGTGAGAATAACATCCAAGATGAGAACAGTAGTCCGAATAATACAAAGAATATAAATAAATTATTATTATAATTTTTAATGGCCTTAGAAAATCACTTACTGTTGACTTTTTATTTAGAGTGGAATATTTTTTTCCGAATCATTTTAGACTACGGGGTTCTCTGACTTGCTATTTACTTTCTAATGTAAGTCTTTCTAATGTTTTTTTATCATTGCAGTACGATAATTAATGACCGAAACAGCGCGAGTTGAAAAAGAAAACACCAGTCATTTCTGATGACCTAAAAAATACCAATCTTGACTTTTTAAAACTTTGATTCCTTTAAATATTGATAAGTAGAGGGCGACTAGACATAAAAAATCAAAGATTTTAGTGGAAGTGATATGCTTAAAAATGGAATTAAAAGAGAACAATCGTCGCTTACATAAAGAAATAAGAAATAAAGAAAACGTCCCAAACTGGAAAGTTTAAAAATAAGAGAAATGTATAAATCAGTATAGAAAGCAGAAAGGGGAAAAACGTTATTGAAATAGATTTGTGTTCACCCTTTCCTTATTCGTCGTTGAGCTGACTTTTGTGTGACGAGACGGATATCTATTTACAAATTCAGTGCTTTCTTTAGGATTTGAATGACACGGCCTTTTGTGCTTCGCAGCTGACAGCTCCGCTACCGGATCCAGAACTACACCATCATCAGGATGAACCACTTCGCAGTTTCGGCCCCTATTCCTGAAGTGGCGGACTCCCTCTGTCAGGAGGTGGTTATGTAGCACTGGTGTCATCTGCCCATAAATGGTATCAAGCCATATACACATTTCAGCACTCATCATTCATTTAGATTGCAATGTGACGTCATAAACTACCCTGCATATGGCGTCATCATTATCTCCTTAATCTTCATTCTTTCTCCTTCCAGTTCATATCATCCCTCTTCAGCTATATCCAATAAGACGTTTCCTCTGCTGTTTCCTGATGATCGATTCTCTCAATTCTGAGGTGTTACAATAAAAGCGATGTCGAAATAGGTTTACAACCATTCGCTCTACATTTCCTCTTGGGGGCTCTACATTTCCTCTTGCCCCAATGGCGAAATGATGGAATTCGACCTTCCATCTTCTATCTTCTCATTCCTGTACCAACTCTTCATATCTGATCTCTTTCCTATTTTCTGCAGCAGCAAAGTTTTCTTCCCATGGTACTGTTAATTCCAGTATTATTCCTTCTTTCTTTTCTTCACACCACACAACAATATCTGGCCGTTGTCCAGATGATATCAACGGGAACACCAAAAAGTTGTCCAGATCTACACTTAACTTCCAGTTTCCAGTCCATCTGTCATCTATTTTTATGGTCGTTGGATAACTACTCAGATTACTTTTCGTGCCTGCTTTGTGGAATTCCATCTTCTTTATTTTTTTAATCTTAGGTAATTCTCTATCATGAAATCGCTTAATTTTTTGCTTGATTTGTTCTTCAATTATTGCAAGCACCTTGGTTGTGACGCCACCTATACCTTTCTGTTGCCAGCTCACAGTTTGAGAGAATATGCCTTAGCGTTCCCCTTTTCCCCGCATCGCCATCTATCATCATCAAGCATCCTCCACTGAACAAGATTGGCAAGTGATAGCATTGCATAATATGTTGATCTAATCAAGAACGATGTCCTTGCCCGTTTCCAGGCCCATATTTCTTACCATCCAATTTTTCGCCGAACAAAACACTCCTCCCATCGTAAGCACTGTCCTTGATGATCACGTTTAACAAGATGTAAATATCGGTTCTAGTGAACTTTTTTCCTAATTTATTTCACTACAGCATCCCTCTTTTCCCTTGCATTACTCCTAGAAAATGGTTTAAAGTTTCCAAATACATTTGTGGCATCTTGCACTGCTTCAGCAACATCTGCATCTTCCAACTTTGCATGATCGACTGCAGTTTCTGCTCTCTATTTCATCCCAAGGTAGATTATTTTTTATTTTTCCGTCACTAGAAAAGCGAATCATCATCACTGTATGCACTGTAGCAGCCTTATATTCTTCTAAAATAGACGCGACCGGCAGTTGTAGTTGATTATTTGTAGTTGATTATTTCAGCCAAATATTGCAGTATTATTGAGCATCTTTGGCAATACCAGCCATTTTCTTATATACATGCTGCATCGCTGTTCTATTCTTTCAACTCGGGTCAATGGTATCTCATACATCTGTAAAGGTCACATTAACCTTGGATACAGCATATACTGTAAGCACCAACATTTGAATTTCCCAGGTACATTAGTCTTTTCTATAGTTTGTAGTCCATCTTAGGCTTGCTGCTGTATTTCCGCTCCCTTACTTCTGTCATTTAATGCACCCTTTTACCATCTTCCTAAACTCTTCACTGATTCTTCTTTACCAGTTGATATCGTATCAACTCATATCTTATATCGAACTTTTTTTCTGTTTGCCTTTTACATATGTAACACTTCTGGATTTCTTCGCTTTGAATTTCATTCTTGACTACAGAATCAATTCATCCAATCGAAGAAGAACGCCCTCCATTCTTTCGACACTTTCCGATTTAATTGTCACATCATCCATACATGCTCTAAGTGGTGTATCCACTAGTGTATTTCTTCAATATGTTGCTCCTAATATCATATCCATAACAAGTACAAATAAGATGACAGAAATTGTTCAACCTGCAGCAATTTCCACTTCTAAACTTTGCCAATTTGTTGTAAAACTTCCGGTTGTAAATCTCATTTTGAATTATTCATAGTATTTCATTATTATCCTTTGCACCGCTTTAGGAATCCAAAAGAAAGCCATAGCTTTCTGTATTATCATGTGTGGTACTGAGCCGTATGCATTAGCAAGATCTAACCATACCATAATCACATCTTCATTCTTTTTTTTTGCATTCTGTATATTTTCCCATATTGCATAAGCATGTTCAATGCACCCTGGGATACCTGGGATTCCAGCCTTCTGTACCGATTCATTGATAACTCCGTTTCTCTGCACATACGTAATTATCCAATTTGCTATGATACCAAACATTATCTTTCTATCAATATTCAGCAATGATATCGGACGGAATTCGCCTAGTTTTTCTGATCTTTCTTTTTTCGGTAGATAGATGCCGTCTGCAACACACCAACAATCTGCTACATCTTTACTTCGCCACATATCTCTTATCAAGAAAAAAAGCCGGAAACAGAGTCGCGGACAATATTTGTATACTTTGTAGCTAACCTCATCATTTCCAGGGGAACTCTTTGCTTTAGCCTTCTTCACAAAATCATCTAATTCCTTCTTCTTTATATCATTAATATCAAATGGTACTCCTGGCTGTGTGGATCTTTTCAACCCTTTTATATACGGTGGTTCTGTATCTATATTTTGATTGCTGTATGTATTCTTTAGAAGCATTTCCAATTCTTCTCTTGGACATTCCATCTCCCCACTCTTATTCTCTGTAAAGAGTCTTTTTGCAAACTTATATGGGGGTTTCACAAAATTCTTCCAGCAACTTTTCTTCTTCTTCTTCTTCTTCTTCTTCTTCTTCTTCTTCTTCTTCTTCTTCTTCTTCTTCTTCTTCTTCTTCTTCTTGTGTAATCGTCTTTCTTTCCTCATTTCATCTCGTAACTTTTTCTTCATATCTTCATATAGCTGTTTTAATCCATCTTTCTCTTCTACTACTGTAATGGAAGATTATTATACTAAAGCTTAGTTAATAAACGTCTGTTTCTCTAAGGCCTTTTCCTATATACTTTAATAACACAAAATATATGCAAACATATACTTTAGTTCTGGGATTGAGTTATGTTTTAAAAAGATTACATTTTAATTCTTCTAATTCATCGTAATTTGTAATGAACTAAACAGGTCACGAATCATTTACTTAGCTATCTATGTATTTCTCCCCCTCTTACTCTATATTGATTTAACCACTCTCTAATAGTTTTTAATGTTGCTGCGAGCATTTAGAAAAGAGTGACTCTTTCTCATCAAATTTACATAGTGTGTTCGTGCACACCGCAAACATGTATGTAAATTAGATAGAAAAAATACTTCTTGCCGATGAACTCACCAATAAAAGCAGTTGTGCGTGCGCAGAAAACACTTGTATCATTTCATAGATTTGCGGTTCTATGCCTGACATGTCTAGACATAAAGGCAGCGGCAAAAGCCGACTAGAAGACAACGCATCATGATATTAACTCTTACTTGATTTTCAACGGAGCCCTGTTAGTCGTACCTCTGCAACTTTAGTTGCTTAGAGACTTCGGACTGGTGCATACCAGTCGAGGATCCGTTCTCGACACAGTCCGGTAGAAACTAGGCCATTTTGGCGGCCTTGTATCTGTCGGGCTGATGTATTAGTCCTGCGTAGTCCTAGGAGGTCCACTCCTAGGCCTTGCCTTCCCTCTTTAAGAAGGAGTTAGTTTATTGCTAACTGCCTCATGCGCCCGACTGGGGGGCTTCTAGGGCAATTTTTAATAGGCCAGAGTGCCCCTTCTTTAGGGGCGCTGGCTTTTTACTCCCCACTTTCCGGCCTTGTACCACATCTTCTTGCGGTAGAAAAGAAGTGAATACCAGCCGGGTAGTTGTGACAATACCACGTTTCCATCACCCTTGTCACGATGAAGAAGGATTGTGACGCTGCTGCCGATTTCAAGCCAGAGAGTTTTAGTTTTAAATAGGTACACGCAATTCGCATGCACCAAATAATAGTCCATTGCCTTGCTTGATTCTGTTTTGTTGACATTCTATTTCAGTTCGAGAACACATGAGGAATCACGTGAAGATTACCAACATCAAAAAGGAAAGTGGTTAGAACATGGGACACAGAGTTGTTAGTGACTATTGTGGTATCGCTACGGCCACAACCCGTTAAATCATTATTATACAAGACAGAAGTCTGTAGATATGATTTCACATCACATGCTAGTCACGGCATGCAATAATAACCACATGACCCAGTGATATATATATATATATATATATATATATATATATATATATATATATATATATATATGTGTGTGTGTAAATTTCTTGTACAACAGAATCGTAGGATCAATTTTAGAGGAAGCATTATGTTAATCAATGAAACAGGCGGGTGGAAAAAAAGGAAAATTGTTAAAATTACCTTAAGGCCTTATCGTCTGACTCTCTAAGAGGAAACGTCAGAATGGTAAATTAAAAACTAAAAGTCGAATGAGATATGAACGGAAAAAATTGTTTCAGTTGGAGAAAACGATTGCGAGAGGAACAAAAAAAAGTAAATCTCTCAACGTTATGGTGGCTTTGAATCATTAAAGATCTCCAACTGATGCTTCAATATATATATATATATATATATATATATATATATATATATATATATATATATATATATATATATATATATATATATATAAGTATGTATATAAAAAAATAAAATGAAAAAAAGTTTATATTGTGTTATAACTTTTTATTATTTATTTTTCTATTTATTTATTTTGTGACGTGTAGGAATATAAATTGTTCTGTAAAGAAAAATAGTTTTTTCTTGTTGATGGTATGGAGAACAACATTTTCGACTGATCCTTCAGTCTTCATCGGTGTTTGGGGTTTGCGTGTGTACGGTGGGAGGTTTTCCCAGGGGGAAAGAGTAGAAAAATCATAAATTAAATTAAATAGAAAAATCATAAATTAAATATGTGTATTATATATATATACGCATATTAATTGCCTAGAAGCAATTCGTGTTTGTTTTAAAGGCGTTCATTTTTGACATAGGATGTATTTGTCTTACTTTTCGCTCGTCAGACATGTCTCTTTCTTCCCATTACACAAAAAATGTCTCTTTCTTCCCATTACACGTACCTTCGTTTTCAACCAAACAAAAATCACAGCCATGTTACAATTCAACAGTTTTAACAAATAAATTATCGAAAACAAAAACGAAATACACATAGAGAAGAACACCGTATCAGTTTCTCCACTAAAGCATATATGGGAACTGGTACAGAATCGGACCCAATTTCCGCCAACTTTGCGTCAGCAGCTTCCGGCAGTTTACGTAAGCCACCGGAAAAATCCTACACGAAGAGTGACAGACGATAAAACAGAACCGCTGCTGCGCCGACGTTTTTTGTTTTTTTAAAGAAAAGTTTCAAGTATATACATTACTTTTTTTAGACGAAAAAAAACGAAAAGTTTCAAATAAATACATTTTTTAGACAAAAAAAAAACGAAAAGTTTCAAATAAATACATTTTTTAGACAAAAAAAAAACGAAAAGTTTCAAATAAATACATTTTTTAGACAAAAAAACTAAAACTAAGCAACTAGTGAAAGTTTTTTATATATAAAACGAAGTTAAACAAGTGTTAATAATTAATTTTTATTTTCAGAAAAAAGTTTCAAATAATGACTTTGTTTTTGCCGAGGAAAATAAACGTAGTTAACTAGTAAAAAGTATGTTTTGTTTTAACTTTTTAATACAGAGTGAGTCAAACTGCACGCAGATTTATATTGTTCAAAATATTCCACCAATCATACGTTAGTTAACATTACTTTAATATATGTTATAGACATATGCATGGCGTCTGTACAATTAATGTTTTTATACTTTAGAGGTCATTATTTACATCATGCAACTTGATTTGGAAACTAGACTGGAGCTAGTAAAATTGTATTATAAGAATAATGAAAATGCAGCTACAACAATGAGAGCATACAAAAAGATAAAAGCCATGCGAAATAATCCATTTCCTTTATCTACTCTGACATGATTGATAAAAAAAATTCGAGAGCACAAAAACAGTTCATTATTTACCATCAAGCGGCAAACCGTTACTGGAGGAAAATCATGTGGGTGCTATTGTAGAGGCAGCCATTTCTCAACGCAGAGTTAGACGGATTCTTCATCACCAAGGTATGCAGCCTCGCCGCATCAGCCTAGTCTAATCTATCGATGATGCACACATACCATAACGACTTGCTTTCGCAAATTGGTTTATGGAAAATCAGTTGGTGTTAAAAGATGTGCTGTTGTCAGACGAGGCTTATTTCTCACTTGGCGGCTTGGTTAATCGCTACAACTGTGTAATTTGGTGCTTTGAAAATCAAAATACGGTTTTATCTAAAAGTCTGCACCCAGAAAAGTTGTGTGTGTGGATAGCATTTAGTGCTGAATATCGATTGCAACCATTCTTCTTCGACTCGACAATTGATCGAGTGAATTATACCGCCCTGCTCTGCGACCATCTCACCCCTCAGTTACAGGGAAAGCGTAAAATGAGGACTGTTGACTTTCAACACGACGGAGCTCCTCACCACTATTTGTTGTTGGTTCGAGATTTTCTGGCTTCAAAATTTCAAGAACATCGTCTGATTGGCCGAGGATACAGAACACCGTGGCCACGAATGTCGCCTGATCTCAGCCCACTGGACTTATATTTTTGAGACAAGCTGAAGGCCCGCGTAATCCATCAATTTCGGCCTAACAATCTTAATGAGCTCAAAGATCGCATCATTTCAGAAGTAAATACAGTTTCCCATGATGAACTTGGATGTGCCATGAATAATTTGGTAAAACGTGCAGAGCTGGTGATTGAAGAAGAAAGCGGTATAATTGAACATTAGTTGTAATGTTACACACCTCATTAACTCTGCTTTCTTTTGATTGCATTTAGTTTCATTTAATATCATTTAATAAAGACTATAATTTGCGTGAAGTTTTACTCACCCTGTATACACAGAACAAAACATAGGTAAACAAGTGTTATTAAACATATTTTTTCGAGAAAAGTTTAAATTAATGATTTTTTAAAACAAAATAAAATAGTCAACTGGTCAAAAGTCTGTTTTTTTGTTTTAACTTTTATTTAAATACACAGAACGAAACATAGGTACACATCTGCTATTAAGCATTTTTTTAATTAACAGTTTCAAATAAGTATTTTTTAGGAAAATTAAACAAGTCAATTTGTACAAATTTGGCCCTTTTCTGTTTTCTATTTTTTTTTAACGTTTTCGAACAGCTGATTGGCTAATTACTTCGGCATCTTTCGGTGGCTTACGTAACCTGCCCGAAGCTGTTGACGCAAAGTTGGCGGAAATTGGGTCCGATTTGCATCAGTACCGATATATGAATTGTCAACGTATTTTTATGTTATTCGCGTAAATAAGAAAATGAAAGTTGTACGTGTTTTCTTTTTATGTCTTGTGTGTACTAGCGACAATATACTTACCAGGAACTATCAATAATCAACAAAGATATTTATCAAGAAAGAACAACACCGAAGGAACAAACTGACAATTGCTCAGGTTTCGATTACGACTTCTATAAGTGTAAAAAGTGTAAAAAGTGCAAAATTCAACGACTATTTACAAAATAACTGAGATAAGACAATAGAAATAGTTTTTCGTGATGGAACTATGGCTAAAATTTATTTGATTTATTTTTATCAACCTGCTGTTCTATTGATATACTTCGCAATCTAGTGGAGATAATATCTTTTTTCCCTGCATCGTCTTTTTCACAAAAGAGACGTTGATAGTCGTCTCTTCTGAATAATTTAAGTGTCATTATTTTTCTACTGAAAGATTTCCTCAGTCATTAGCCGTTTCCTTCTTTTGATCTAAATAATTCAGTTTTTCATTTTCTTCCATTTACGTTTTCTAAATAACTCACAAATAGATATTAACGATATGTTTTTAATTTCTTTTTAAAGTTTGTTAAATGTTAGTCTTGTTACCAGAATCATCAATTCTATTGAGATATTATTTCTTTACTTTCTTTTCATTTCTTTGTTTTTAAGCGGAAAACATTGGAATCAGATGCACGATTTAATTATTCTGCATTCGAATTTCTTCTATTTTTACATTTCTTTTTAATATATTTCTTCGTTTCTTTTCCATTCTTTTGGCTTGAAATCTTGTTTGGAAGACTGCCTTCGGTTCAGCAAAAGTTGGCAAACAGTAGTGAATCTTTCGTTGGTTAATAAATGATTTATACATTCTCTTTCTTAAGCAGAAGACAAATGCAGACAGAGAATTTCCTTGGAAAATTCACGCTTTTTAGATTGACCTTAGCGCCAAATTATTTTGATTGTGTCAGCTGTATTATCCATCTGCTCATCGAATATGCTTACCATATGTTTCGTAATCCTAAATGTATTAACTATTCTGAAATCCATTGCATTCGTGCTGAAAACAAGGCAAGTAGTTCTCGTTTTCTCATTCTACGTTCTTTCCGCAAACTCACTCCCGAAATATTTCTCTCATTTTGTCTTCCTCGCCAGACGACTGTTAGAGTCTGCTGTTCAGGCCTCTTTTACACATCTAATACGTGATATCTGTTAGCTGGAGAGAGTTCAATTATAATCCACTTGGATAGTACGGGGACTATGGTATCTGGCCTAAGAAAGCCGACTCGAGAAACAACCTTTATTCCCTTGAGCGCCGACGTTCACGCAGTGATCTATTTTTGACCTACAATCTCCTCAATTGCCATTATAGTATTCCCTCAGGACCTACTTTTCACTCCTGCACGAAAAAGATATTTACGCGTGCATTACCAGAAACTATTTCACCTCCGATTTCGATAAGGATCTCTGGAGCTTGGAGTTGACTTGAGTTAGCAAATGTGCCAACAATGCACAATTCAAAGCGAAATTGAACAGGTGATGGGCCATTGTATCCTCTTCTGTGCAAATTTCCGCCCCTCTTTTCTTTATATAGCAAGTGAAGCATGCTTGTTTTATTTTTTGCCAACTTTACTGAATTCAAGTCGATTGAAATCCTTGCTTGCATTCTAATTATTTCTCATTATGTAGCACGACCAGAGACGAATGTCTTATGAATCTGATTGTCCTTGATATAAAGAACGCAACCCGATTTACACTCTCGTTTTTGTTTTGCCGGGAAGAGTTATTTCCCTTGATTTGTTTTTATCAACAGCGTAATTTTATTTTCTGTTTGATTCTTTCTCAGATGTACAAACAGTCTTCGGACCTTTGCATAAAATCTGAGTATGTGTACTCTGCATCTCGGTTAAACTTTCTTCTCCATCGAGACCTATAGCACCCCTCCGGTGTTATATACTAATCACTTACGTAAATCTCCGTCAATTCTGCTGTCGTTTATTCTTTGTCCCAATTTTTTAACCACATTTCTCATGAAACAGTTGACATTCTTTTGTCCATTGTGACGAACAAAAATTTTTTTTTAGTTTTCATCTGTATTAACCAATCTGTCGAAAAACAATTCTTCCTTTTTCCTTTTTATTTTGACTGATAACAATCCTCTCCGTTTGTATGTTAGTAAACTCATGGCTGTCGTGTATGTGTGCGGTCGTTCCTGTTGGTGTTTACCTGGCTTTATCGTAAATGCATTCGTCTGTCTTTTTCGTATGCACTGTCGTCCTCGGTTCTCTGCCCTCTGTCTCTCTGTCTATCTATTTATTTAACTCTATCGTTTGCTTCACAATATGTCATACACATTTTTCGCATTAATTTCGAGTAGGGCATTTTTGCGAATATTATTTATTCATCAAATTTCTAATAATCTTACTGATGTACTTTGAAAATCTCCTTTTTTACCAAATTCCAAATAACGATTATATTCATTGTCCGATTACTGGCACCATAAAAAAGTCCTAACGCAAAATTACATTTTCAAAATTCCTAACTAAACTGCGTTTCAGTAATTCTTCGACTTTTTATGTTTTATGGTTCCAATTCGAGTCCTTTATCAGTGACTTATAGCTAAACTTGACGTATATCGCTTTTTACAGAAGTAGAGAATAAAAGGTATGATGCTGAAACAGTAATTACATTAGGCATTAAATATTCGTCTGCATGAAAATGGCCACGATTGGAAACCATATCAGACAAATAGACTATCAAAGGCAAATTATCTGAATTTTTCTTATATTGATTACTTTTTCTGTAAGTGTAACTGCTGTGGGACCAAGATTCTCATTTATAGCAAGGAAATAATAATATCGTCTCTATTAAACTGATATATATATATATATATATATATATATATATATATATATATATATATATATATACATTCCGCATTTATATATATATATATATATATATATATATATATATATATATATATATATATATGATAAATGCGAAAAATGTTCATTTATCAAAACTGTATTCATATCATTTTTATGCTGAAACGAAATTAAATTCCTCGATATTGAATATCTTAAACACTATATAAATTTACCTTTTCGTTGTTTTATCATGATCAAAATAATTTAACTATGTTCATGCACAGTAAATTACTTTAACAATATATCGACTAATACTACGATAATCATCTGTTTGTGGCTTTGTGGCTTTCGTCTAAATTATCAAAATGTAAAATGAAAATGATTTCTTTTCTTCAGTAAAGAAGAATACAGCCTCAGTAATTGCTGACCGGAGAGTATGTAGTTTTTAATGGTATATATATATATATATATATATATATATATATATATATATATATAAAGTAGGGTATTATTATATATTTATATATTTGTATGCACAAGACTAACTCTTAAGTTAATTAAGCGATATATGGATGTTGAAACACAGCTGATGGACCTACAAGGTCTAACTATCGTCTATTTTTAGTTTAATATAATTTTTATGCAAAGGGTATAAAAAGGGGAGGGGGAGCCTTCGTAAGAATTCAAATATTTCCTATTTTAGTGAAATGTCAATAATATGTCTTAGACATTAATTAGTACATACTATCCATATTTCAATTCTTTAGAGTATTTGAAAGTGTTTTTGAAAATTGAAACATCAGGTTTTTATTAAATTTGACCCATAGTCATTAGACACTAATTAAGCAAGATACTATTCATTTCAATTTCTTTGCAACACTCCTTAAGCCATAAACTTATGACATTTTCTAGCATAAAACTCACGGAATAGATTTTGATCAAAATTGGAATTAGGATTGTAGACATAAGGTTAATATAATTATATTTTGATTTTAATATTCGGAAGGGCACATAATAGTGTTGCAATACAGTTCTGCTTGGGGAATTAATTTTATCCGTCCTTAGACGTGTATTCTTCTGGTATATGTATATATACGAACGTAAGCGTTCAACTTCCCTCCCTACATAGATTTAAATTTATTATACTCTGATTACTATATATATTCCCTCAAAAAGCCCACACGACAGTTAGACGAAACGTTGAGTTTAAGGTCTTCCGCTTTTCCATTTTAACTTATACCGTCTAATTTACTTTATCTATATATTGTCATATATATATACATGTATACATATATATATATATATATATATATATATATATATATATATATATATATATATTTATACATATATATATATACATATATAATATATATATATAAATATATATATATATATCATCATATATACTTTGATATAAAGATGAATACATATATATATATAAATATATATATATATATGTATATATATATATATATGAATATATATGAATATATATATATAAATATATACATATATATTTGAGTATATATATAAATATATACATATATATAAATATATACATATATATAAATATATATATATATAAATATATACATATATATACAATTATATTTATATATATATATATATAAATGTATGTATATATATAAATATATAGATATATAAATGTATATATATAAATATATAGATATATAAACATATATATATATATAAATATATATATAAATATATAGATATATAAACATATATATATAAATATATATATACAAATATATATATATAAATATATATATAAATATATATATAAATATATATATATAAATATATATATGTAAAGGAGTAAGGCTAACAACATTTGTAGAATGTTTTTTTTCAACATTTATTTATTATTTTGTTGTTTTATCATTTTATCATTTTATATAACGACATTTCTTCAAATAGATTTACATATCTGATGAAAGCGGACCACCACTTGAAACACGTTATATAAAATTATAAAATGATAAAACAACAAAATAATAAATAAATTTTCAAAAAACATTCTACAAATATATACTTTTCTCTCGTTGGAACTGCACTAATACTGCACTACCCTCTTTTCTAAATATATATATATATAAATATAAATAAATATATATAAATATATATATAAATATATGTATATATATAAATATATAAATATATATATATATATATATAAATATATTTATATATATAAATGAATATATATATATATATGAATATATATATATATAAATATATATATATATATACGTATATATATATGCATATATATGTATATATAAATATATATATGTATATAAATATATATATATATATATATATAAATATATATATATAAATATATATATGTATATAAATATATATATATATATATATATAAATATATATATATAAATATATATATGCATATATATTTATATATATATATATATAATTATTAATGACAATATATGCATTAGCATATACTATCAGTGCATTTTTACTTTGCAGTCTCCTTTAAAGATTCGGCTCGATGATGGTCAATTAGTGATAACAGAGCAAATATAAATCAGTTCATATTATATTCCAATAACCATGGTTTTATTTTATTATTTTTATTTTTTCACATTTTGAAGGCTAATTGATGTAACTTTAGAAAGTAAAAAAAATACCCTCAAGTATATTAGAATTTTTATAAATAAATTATAGAACTTATTAACTATTTTAAGAAATATTACTGAATTAAAATTTATCAATGTCCGCACAACTTTTAGGATGTACTAGCTTTGAACGAAAAATTCAAAATGGCGTATTAGTCGGTTCCCCCACGTGTAAGTTTGCTCTTTTTCTTTGTTTTTTCTTTGGTTTCACCCAAAAATGAACCACTGTATAGTGTAGGTTTTTTCAAGACACTTTAATCCAAGAACTTTTTACTTTCTGATGATTTTGTAATGTTGCAGAGACGATATTGACATAAAAACGTTGTTTGGCACAAGACAAATGAAACGGACCGTAAAACATATATCTCACAGTAATGTTATGCTTTTTGAAAATGTGAAAAAATAAAAAATGTAAAATAAAACAATGGTTATTGGAATATAATATTAACTGACTTATATACAGGGTGTCTCAAAAAAATGTACTCACTCGTAGAATGACGAGAAAACTTTGCTTCATCGCTCCACACAATTTTGTGTGCAAACTCGACATCTTCTGCACATTTTGCCATGTACTCACTCTTAGAATGGCAAAATGTGCAGAAGATGTCGAGTTTGCACACAAAATTGTGTGGAGCGATGAAGCAAAGTTTTCTCGTCATTCTACGAGTGAGTACATTTTTTTGAGACACCCTATATATATATATATATATATATATATATATATATATATATATATATATATATATATATTACTAATATTTATTTATGTTTGTGTTACAGAAGATCAGAACAACATCGATACCGTCAGTTTCAAATCCTTATGAAGGGAACCTATATAGGCCTCTTTATCGGACTCTCTTCAGCCTCTGTGTATGTCTATTTCTCAATGGTACCGATGTTGTTCTGATTTTCTGTAATATAAACATTCATATATATATATATATATATATATATATATATATATATATATATATATATATATATATATATATATATAACTTCTTTGTAACATAGTAGGAAAAATCCCAGCAGAGTGCTCGATTAATTAAGAATTAAAGTTAAAAATTGAGAGCATAATATTTATTTATTTTGGTACAGAAAAATTAGTACAACATTCGTACCGTCGGTTTCAAGCACGGAACGTCTTAGTCATCCGGCTCTCTTCAGCTTCTGTTGTCATCTGTTTTGGAAATGTGAAGTCACGTGACACTCTCGTTGGGACGCGTTATTTGCTCAGCGTGTTGTGTATGTTTGTTTGAATTTAAATTTAGTGTAATGAAACTGTTGAGATTTTAAACCGGAGGAGATTTGGAGAGATATAAAAATATAAAATTAAAGAGAATAAAAATAAAATTTAAAAAAAAATTTAAAATAAAATTTGAAAATAAAACATAACAAATAAAAAAAAAATAGATAAAATAAATTAAAAAAAAAAAATTTCATTACACTAAATTCAAATTCAAACAAACATACACAACACGCTGAGCAAACAACGCATCCCATATATATATATATATATTCATTATTTTTACTTACAGACACTAGTGTTTCATGCTATGTGCAATCATGAGCGTAGGAAATGTTAATAACTGCTGGTCTTACCTCCCACTCTAGGTCACCATTAAACAACACGGAAAGAAGGGAGTTTTAAGTCTGTAATGTAAAATCATCGGACACGTATAGCAAACAGTCAGAGAGTGTTCAACTTGTCCGGGCAAGGCACGTGTGACTGTCTGTTTATAAATTTACCTTGAGGTCCTTCCTTGTATTTAAGGGAACGATAACAATATTGTTTTTATAAATATTAATTATTTTATGCATTTAATTTTATATATATATAGTGTAATCAGCCAATTACTTTCTCTGTGTCTACCACTGATCATATATATATATATATATATATATATATATATATATATATATATATATATATATATATATATGATCAGTGGTAGACACAGAGAAAGTAATTGGCTGATTACACTTCGACAATCCTGATGTGATCGAAGGATTCAGGCAGTTTAAGTGATTAAATAGCAACACTTCAACATGTATTCTGTCACGAACCGATGTTAAAAAATTTGTCACTAAACTTTTTACAGAAATGTTTTTTTCACTAAACGCTTTTCAGAAATGTTTTTTTCACTAAACGCTTTTCAGAAATATCTTGACACTAAACGCTTTCCTATATGCTTTTTGTCATACTCGCATTTGAAAATGTCTTTTGTCACTAACCGATCAAAGGTTAATCACACCGTTTCAATCCCGATGTCACGCAAGTTTTAGGCAGACCATGATATCTAATAGTAGCACTTCAAAATGCGTTTGATCTCAATTGGTCACAAAATGTATTTATTAAACTAACTGTTTTCCTGAGTGTTTTTTGTTGTTGTCAGAATTCGCTTTTCAAAATGTTTTCTTTCACTAAACACTATTCAAAATGTTTTTTGTTACACCCGCTTTTTAAAATGTTTATTGTCATTAACTGCTATTCCAAATGGTTTTGTTACACATTGCCTTTCAAATTCGTTTTCTAACAACTCGATTTTTAAATGGTTTTGTCACTAACCGTCCTTCAATATATATATTTTTGTGTCTGCTTTTCAAAATGTTATTGAAAAATCTAGCCGTTCTAAAATTATGCAACCCCAGAGGAGACAGTGGATCCTGGGAAAAAGGGAGTTTAGAAATATTTTCTTACTGACCGTACACAGCTTTAGTAAGTGGTGTTTATACCAGTAGAGCCTATGTCATCGACGATCAGTCCGACAGTGACCTTGTTTCTTTCGGGATTAATTATGGCTCTGTTCAGCCCTAGGAGGTCCACCCCTTTGAGAAGGTTCAGCCTTAGGAACTCCACCCCTTTGAAAAGGCGTGGGTTATTGTTAATCACCTTAGGCGTCCTACTGGAGAATGCAGACAGGGTTGCTCAGGTATTTTTGTAAGCCAGAGCACATTTCTCCTAGTGCGCTGACCTTGTGTCTAACCTCTTAGAAAGGCGGTAAATAGATACTGAGATTATTTCTATGCTAAAAAGAATCGCATGAGAAAGCATTCATTAAAAGAATGAATATCAAAGCGTTTTATTTTGGTTTCTGTAGAAACAACTTCGGCAAATAGTTCAATTTTTGCTCACGCTTTATCTATCATCATTTGTGTCAAATTACAAATCAAAAAACGCACGCTACTTTAACAATATTAGTTGACTGCTTAAAAGAGAATGTGGCATTATTTAATCACCCCTCCCCAAAAAGAAACACGCTTCTTCAATATAGTCAGAGTATTCTCTGACTATATTGGAGAAGCGAGTTGCTTTTATCTTAATTTTCAGAATGTCTTCTTTTCTTGATAATCACCATAATCAGCATCTATTATTATCATCATCATCATCATCATCATCATCATCATCATCATCATCATCATCATCATCATCATCATCATCATTATTTTATCATTATTATTTTATTATTATTATTATTATTATTATTATTATTATTATTATTATTATTATTATTATTATTATAAAAAACGGCGCCATACACACACAGACACAGACACATACACACACACATATACACAGAAATATACACCAATGCGATGGCACTGACATCAGTTTAAACATACAAAATGATCGTAAAGGGTCTAGGAGGATGGAAAGACCGAGGAGGGATAGCACCATTCGGACAGCTACGATAAGGCTACGAAATCTTGCGGAGGCTTTTTAAAAAAGATTTTTTTCTCACTCCAAACAAGGCGCATTGCCACTGAGACGTAATGGGCTACTGTGATTGGGGGCCGAGTTTTACAGGAGCATTCTAATTGGGGAGTTGAGCAGCATGTTGGTACAGTCTAAGAAACAGGGAGCAAGGAAGGAATTCCAAAGGCAAGCGGTTCGAGGAAAGCAACTATTAGAGTAGAAAGTGTTCTTGCATAGAGACATCTCTACAGTGAAGATGTGCGATTTTGCTACTAATCGAATATTTTCAGGGGTATTTACGCTGAGGAGGTACATGTGTATATTGTAAACGACTGTTGCAAGAATGCAAGGTGATTTTCAATGAATGATCACTGGTAATGATTCGTGTGAAAACTCTGAGTTAGTAAATAATAATCATAACAATGCATGGAATTTTCCAGAAAGCAGAAGAGAATATGGAACATGGTGGAGAACACTACGGTCATACCGATAATTGTAGGAGTACTGGAAACAGTTTCTAAAGCTGAGAAAAAGACTAAGAGAAATTGCAACTACGACACTGATGAAAACAGCAGCAATATTAAGAAAATTTTTTACTCAGACTCTAGGGAACACCACTTGTTATTGCCAGCGAGCAATCAATGATAACGACTCGTGTGAAAACTCTCAGTGAGTAAATAATAACTCTCTTCTATGTAATAATAAGTAGAAGAATACCCGGCCCAGAACAGGAAAAAATAATACCACAAACAGAACAGTTTTTCACAACTTTCATTTCCCCTTACAAAGATTAATATCAAAATATAATACTATTAAACCTTATGTCTAGAATCCTTATTTAAATTTTGATCATAAATCCATTACATGATTTTGATTCGAGAAAATGTCTAAAATTAAAGACTTAAGCTTAAGCAGTCTTAAGAAAAAGTTTAAATTCAGGGAATCTTGCTTAATTGGTGTTTAATGATAATGGACAAAATTCAATGTAAATCTGATATATATATGTATATATATATATATATATATATATATATATATATATATATATATATATATATATATATATATGTATATATATATATATATATATATATATATATATATATCCGAATTTTCAGGTGGAAGGTTGTGCCGTGGCCACCGAGAGTTACTACAGGCCAAGAAACTAACTTCCTGCCCCCCTCTGACGTCACTGACTTCCGTGTCAAAACAAGGACCGTAGTAATAACAATAAGAAGGCATTTCGACTTCTCCATTCACTAAATAATCCATCAAAATTCAGGAAATCAACCAATTTTAATGAGATTTTCAGGATTTATTAATTAATGATCACGGAATATAATAAATCCATTACTTTATTATAAAGCTTGGTGCAAATGTATTATTTCTTGTAAACAAAAAACACCTTTACTAAAGTTATTCAAAATATCAAAACATGTTGACCATACGATATTGTAAATATTTAAAACAAAGCATTAGAAAACTTTAAAAATTGCATGTAAAAAAGAAAAGAAAAGAACACGATTCGATTCATCTTGAAACTGATCTTTATTCAATATAAATTTAAAGAAAATAATAATTCACGATCAAATACTGCAAAAAACTGAATTATGAATTACCATTATTTAAACTTCTAACCCAATCAACCGTAAGTAATTCAGACTTTGAAATTTGTTTAAAAATTATACAAAAAACAATTTCAATGTTAACTGTTTGTTTAATAATGGAATCAAAATTCAGGAAATCAACCAATTTTAAAATAATTTCGCGCTTTTTAAAATTTCATTTCATAATGCACAAAGTTAAAATGCCTACTGCATATGTTTGGATTTCCAAAAGAGAAATAATTACTGCAAATATGGATACACGTAATAATGTTTACACCGACTAAATATAGTGTAGTAAGTTTGAATTTTGTTTTAATTATATAAAAAATCAAGTCTGAATTACTTATTCATTATTTGATAAAAAAAGTAGTGTTCCATTTTTTTTAATTACTTTTTTTCGATGTCTTAAGTGTAGCATAGTTTATCTTTTCTCTACTTTTGTAGATTAAATAAATGAAATAATAACATCATATTTAATCAAAATTTTCACAAAAAATATTAATTAAACAATGCTTTATTCAATGATAATATCGTTAATTCTTCGAGTTATACTGATTTTATTAACAAGAGTGTAGGGGCATTTTCCGTAATATGTTTAAAATAGTTTTTTTAAAAAAATATTTTAAACATATACAGATCTTATTTTCATTTTAAAAAAATCATAGATTTTTTATATATATATAAAAATATACGTTTAGTAAAGGTGTATTTTATTTTTTAAAAAATAATACATTTTCACTAAGATTTTAAAAAATGTTTCACTATATCTCCTGTGCTTGTTTATTAATAAATATTGAAAATTTCATTAAAATTGGTTGATTTCCTGAATTTTGGTGAATTTTTAAGTGAAGGGAGGGTCAAAATGTTTTTACATTTTGGGGATCGGCCTTTGATTTTGCACGTACCTATCTCTTAATAGCAAGATAGGAGTTGGTGATTCCATTATTAAACAGACAGTTAACATTGAACTTTTTTTTGTATAATTTTTAAACAAATTTCAAAGTTTGAATTACTTACGGTTGATTGGGTTAGAAGTTTAAATAATGGTAATTCATAATTCAGTTTTTTGAAGTATTTGATCGTGAATTATTATTTTCTTTAAATTTATATTGGATAAAGATCAGTTTCAAGATAAATCGAATCGGGTTCTTTTCTTTTCTTTTCTTTTTTTACATGCAATTTTTAAAGTTTTCTAATGCTTTGTTTTAAATATTTACAATATCGTATGGTCAACATGTTTTGATATTTTGAATAACTTTAGTAAAGGTGTTTTTTGTTTACAAGAAATAATACATTTGCACCAAGCTTTATAATAAAGTAATGGATTTATTATATTCCGTGATCATTAATTAATAAATCCTGAAAATTTCATTAAAATTGGTTGATTTCCTGAATTTTGATGGATTATTTAGTGAATGGAGAAGTCGAAATGACTTCTTATTGTTATTACTACGGTCCTTGTTTTGACACGGAAGTCAGTGACGTCATTTTCTAGCCAACCGGCCTGTAGTAACTCTCGGTGGCCACGGTTGTGCCCACATTATGCCTTTAAAACCCCTTTAAAATACCCCAAAGGAACTGAAATTTGAGAAATATTTTCTAATTGATGTCTAATATTTATTGTTGAAATTTAAAAAAAATCAGAAGTACCTCAATTTTCACGAAGGGTTTTCACCTGCTTTTACCCTCTTTGCATGAAAAAATAATTGAACTAATACCCACATTTTGACACATTACGTCAAGTAGTTATGTTCCAAAATTCATAATAATCTGTTAATGTTTAGAATTAATCCTGTACATACAAATATATAAACATATACACATACCTAACTTTATATAAAAACAAATAAATAAATAAATAATAATAATAATAATAATAATAATAATAATAATAATAATAATAATAATAATAATAATAATAATAATGATGATGATGATGATGATGATGATGGAATCTACAACAGGAAGAAAACAAAAGTACAGAAAGAACACCACAAACCAAGGAACAGAAAATGCAAAAAACATCACTTCATGAGCTCCCCACCCCAATAAATTACACCGGCCTCAGCTGACATGACACAAAAATGAACTTATGAACAGAAATAGCTAGAAACACAATAAATAATAAAAAAAATGGTACCAGCCTAGGCTGACACCACACAAAATATTTGCATAGAGTCAAGGAGGATGAGAAGATCGAGGAGGGACAGCACAAACCAGGCCTCCACTGGAAGTGCAGAGAGTGCTGGGACCTTGGAGAGGCTTATTGCCACCAAAATCTCAGAGAAGACCAATGGTCCTTACCAGCGAGAAATCAATGGTAAACGGCTGTATAGATACTGCAAGGTTATTTGCGGTGGCTATCGAAAAGAGGTGGAGAATACTGGAAATCTAGGCAGACTTGTTGTCACTCAGACTTCAGGGATTACCACCGGTTGTCGGTGAGCAATCACTGATGACCTGTGTGAGAACTCCTAGTGAGTACAAATAATAATAATAATAATAATAATAATAATAATAATAATAATAATAATAATAATGTTGTTGTTGTTATTTATGTTAATAGTGTTTCGTTTTTTTTTTCAACATGATAATGTTAATTTTACTTATAGTCTTTTTTCTTCTTTGAAGAATATATTTGTAGGCTTCATCTTGGAATGCGTTTCCCCCAAGCTCGAAATTCTCAAGCATAACACACAATAGCAGACAGTTTGTCTCAGTCAGCCATTCAGGTTGCATTTTCCCATCGTTTCTTGCGTTTTAATTCTATTTTATAATTCCCAGAAGATTAGTGTTGCAGACATTTTTACGACACGATATAAGAATTCAGGTTGCTATGCTTTATTCTATTTAAAATTCGACATAGATAAATGTGGGTGAATAACTCGAATTAGGGACAGATTATTCAAATGTTTAAAATAAAATCTTCTTATTATAACTAAGCATTTTTCGATTAAGCTGGATTAACTAGCAAGTGTCTTAAAATGACCTTATTTCACCATTCAAAATCGGTATAATAATGCGCTTGTACCTTTCACAGACACGTAAAAAATAAGATTTTCATAACACCAAAGATGAAATGCAAAAAGTAATGAGGCATATCTGGTGTCGCTAGCTGCCAAGCATTAAGATTTTAACCATTTTAAAAGTAATTGTTCCCATCGTAAGTAAAATTATATCATCGTTGACTTAAAAGTGACACCCGTTTAATTTATTGAAAGGGTCTTTAACTGACAATGACTTTTGCGGTAAGAAAGGGAGAATTAATTTTTAAAAGATTTAAAATGTTACAATAAATAGATTAAAACATTAAAATGTTCGTTTTATTAATTTAAAAAAAAAATCTAGCTGACAAGTATATTTTGGGTAAGAAGAAAAAGAAGACAGTTAATAAGCAACCATGGTATATCCACAGTTCCTTGATAGTATATATAGGCTAACCCCACAAAGACAGATCCAAATTTTCGATGACCCTCATTTCTTAATTCTCTGCATGAATTAAATTAAACTTTGGTTATTGTGTGTAAAAAATCATATACAAAACGGAGTTTTGGGCCCTTCTTCTTTATTCTAGAGAATGTGTTCATGATGCCCTCCATTCAACTCTGTGCATTTCTTAAGGCGCGTAACTAATTTATCAATTACGTCCTTGCAAACCGGCCGAAGTATATCTCTGACTAATTTCCGTACGGCAACTTCAGTTCCGTAATGACCCTGTGTCTCCATGTATAGTTCGGTTTTTAAGGTGGTTCCAGAGAAATAAATATGTCGAGCTATGGTATGGCTTGACAGGTGCCTACTCAAAATAAGTCTTAAAAGTAATCACACAGCCCCTCTTTGAGCCAATGCTGGGACAGGTTTGAGGTTTAAGAGTTTGCTCCCTCTTGTTGTAACCAAAGATTTACAATAAGCGACGGGTATTGGGTTTGAGGATAATTCTTGCGTAGTGTTTCTGCTGAACTGACTCTCCCATACTATAAATCAGCTCAGCTTTATATTCCTTGACGCACCTTGAATCACTTGGACGATTGTCACTGGCTGCAATGAGGTTTTCCACTATCCCATAATTCTCGAACTGGTCTACCCAATCTTGAATGCTTCCATGGAAGAATGCTTTTTCACATTTTAACTGATGTACGAAAGTTCCCCGCACTTTCGTGAACGAGCCTGTCCTGTAGTAATGTTTGGCGCAGGGTATTGCTTCCACCATGTTTTGCAAAATATGGGGAATTGCTGAATTAATGATATGACAAAAATGATGTTTTTGGGGTCACAATGTATTATACTTCGAGATCAAATCAACATGGCGGCATTGCGGGGATTGGTGAATAACTCAATAAGTCGTCTTATACTTAAAGCACCATTCGTGTTAAATAGGTTTGTTATGATAATTAGAATTACGCGCAATGTTTTCCTATTTTTTTCAATCTGAGACGCTTATTTAACGATTTGATGATCTGGCTGTTGCAATAAAAGACTCAAGTCAATTATTTATAAAAATTAAAAAAAAAAACAAAGAAAATAAATGCTATGAAGTGATATCAGATGTCAAAATAAGTAATTATTGGAAAACGGAGTGTATATCAGTAGAATGTTTTTCTTATTCGCTACTTTATATTTCAAGACTGTGTTAATATTCAGAATCTAATCGTAATTTTCTGAAACGACGGAAGGAAAATCATTAAGAAATGCAAATCAATTGCTTCCTTTTTTAATCTTTGAGGAAAAGTATAAAAGTACAGCAATAAATTTTTAATGGCGTCTTGTAATTAAAATACAAAATTCTTTTTACAGTTTTTGAACGTATCTGTTTATCGTTAAACGTACGTACGTCGATCACTCTTTCATTTTATGATGAAGAAATACTTTAGTTAAAACAAGACCTGCTTAATTTCAACGGCCTTTTATTCCTTGTCGATTCACTCGAGTTGGTAATCAATATTAATCACACTGACCAAACGTTTCATAAATTGTTTTTTACATGTTAGGCTACTAACCTATTGACTTTTCTTTTAATCTCTCTCTCTCTCTTATCTTATTTTTATTTGATGAAACACACACACACATATATATAAGTAAACAAGATTTTGTTACATTCAAAAGGCCAAGATTTTATTTATTTCAGGAAACATTTTCAAAATAGTCAATCTTTGGTGCAATTATCTTACATATTCATTTCGTTCATAAGGTGACCAACCAACATTAGTATGTCAATATTGGATCTGTCTCAGAAAAGACAAAAAGTTCTCAGTTTGAAAAAAATATACATTGTGGTGTGACATGAAAAACAAAGGCCTAAACACCACAATTAAACTCACCGTAGATTTCCATACGGCTCCTACCAACTAGACATGCAGTAAACTTGAAACAAACAAACACACACACACACACCACACACACACACCACACACACACACACACACACACACACACACACACACACACACGTATATATATATATATATATATATATATATAGTTTCTAAATTTGCTTTTTAGGGAAGTGGTCATTTGATCAGTACTACTGGAGAGCCATGAATTTTATAACTGTTCTGTTTTTAAATCTCAAGAACAGTTACATGGTAAACAGCTGATCATCCCCGTTTAATATTTCACGATTTAAGATAATTTTCCCCGTTTTTATTTCACTGTTATATACCTGAATCCCCTTTAGTATTTGCAAATTTTCCAGCGGTAAGTCAGCTTATACAGGTGCTAAGTCTGCGATATGTTGGATGTAGTTAGTATCCCTTGGAATTTAAACTGCATTTTCGTTCTTTGTTTAAAATGACTCAAAGCTTCTTTAGACACACACACACACACACACACACACACATATATATATATATATATATATATATATATATATATATATATATATATGTATATATATATATATATATATTAGCGGGACCCAAAAATCGCAACCGACAGAAGTAAATTAACTGGAAAAGACCGGAAGACCGAAAAAAATCTTTCCATCGAAAATGTTAAGTATTTATCTACAAGGAAGAGAATAAAACAGTCGGTAATACTTAAATGAAAATAATCGAATAATAAAACAATGAAAACTAATAGTTAATTAATGAGAGTTCATTTTGCAAAGCAACATGCAAACTAGTTATCCTTTGGACACCATTTGCTTAGACATGACTGAGCACATTAAACAACTGTACTCCTATCGTAAGTAGGAAGTTGGCATTTTAAGCTCACTGTTAGTGCGACAAATGGATCATCTTTAAAATCGGTATAATAATGCGCTTGTACCTTCCACACACACGTAAAAAATAAGATTTTCATAACACCAAAGATGAAATGCAAAAAGATATCTGTTGTCGCTAGCTGCCAAGCATTAATATTTTTACCATTTTAAAAGTAATTGTTCCCATCGTAAATAGAATTTTATCATAATCGACTTAAAAGTGACATCCGTTTAATTTATTGAAAGGGTATTTAACTGACAATAACTTTTACGGTAAGAAAGGGAGAATTTATTTAAAAAAGATTTGAAATGTTACAATAAATAGATTAAAACGTTGTATATATTAGCAAATATATGTTCCCCTGGTCGCATATTTTTTCTGACCCCAAAAGGAAGGGATAATAACTGAGGGGATGGTATCATGACGAATAAACACTACCCCGCCCCACTAAAAAGGAGGAGTTAATGCCTGATGATATAATGACAACAGAACAGATAAAACACTACACTCCCCCCAAAAAGGTAATCCTAAGGGAATGGTATCATCGGGAACGAGCATATAAAAAGAGGAGGTAATGCCTGGGTGGAATAAAAAATATACTACACTATCTCCCAAAGGAGGAGGTGAAGCCTAGAAGGATACCCCCCCCCCCAAAAAAAAGGAGGTGGCAATGCCTGGAAGGATGGTATCGTGATGAACTAATATATACTACACTACCCCCAAGGAAGGAGGTAATGCCTAGTAGGATGGTATTATGACAACAGAACAGATTATACACTACCCCTTGAAAATTAAAGAGGTGATATCTGGGAGTATCAGAGGAAGTAATGCCCGGCAACAGAAAATGTATTTTCCCCCCAAAAGGAGATGGGTTAATGATAACAGGACAGATACTACATTACCATCTCCTCCAAAGGAAGATGTACTACTTAGGAGGATTACCCAGACCCTTTCAAGAAAGGAGGCAGTAATTACTGAAAGGACGGCCATATGATAACAGAACCAATATTACACTACCCAACCCCATTAAAAGATAACACAGTAATAGATTAAACCAGTTGTTTTTTCATTCATTTAAAACAGGCCTAGTCATACACCCATTTTTTATCGTTCTTTGACCTTTTGGGTAAGATCAACGTGCAGTATATGTTCTCAGCATCCCGGCGACATTTACTATCGACGGAACTATTGCGAATATATAAGAAAATAGGACAAATGTATATTACAAAACATTAATCTATTAGATACTGTTTAAAAAATAAATATGCAAATTAGAATACATAAAACTGTTTTGAGGGTGTTTTCAGATTACTATATATACAGTATTTCAAAATGCTATGTTTATCACAAAATTAAATAAGCATGGTCCGTTTTGATTTTGTTAATATAGTTAGGATGATGGAACACATTTCCGTATTTATTAATTTAGATATATACAGTCAAGCCTCGGTTCATGACGTCTCGGTACTGGAACCATTCGGATTTAAAACAAACAAAAAAATGAAGCCAAAGATGCCTCGGTTTGCTAACAAAATTCCGATTGCCGAACCACGCCGACGGCAAGCAAAGCATACCGACAGTTCTGTGCAGGGATGCCACTCCTGGGTATTCAATTCCAGATCTGTTTTTTTTTAATCAATCAAGGTTTTTATCTTTTTAAACTGTTTTTCTTTTCATTTTAGAAGTCATATTTTTAAATATCTGCTAAATATCATCTGGTGCTTGGGAAGGAATAAACTCTTTTACATTAATTTTAATGTCAAAATATGATTCGGTTCTCGAACAATTCGATTTTAGAACAGCTTTTCAGAACGATTTATGTTCGAACACCGAGGTTCCACTGTGTATTAGAAATTTTTTTATTCAACTACTTTACATTACAGTGTCTGTTGGGGGTACCCGGGTTTAATCAACTTCGTTATTCTGGATTTAGGATAAAATCCGGCTGATCATCGCAGACAGATTTGTAAGACCCATTTTTATTAGCGAAGATTCCGAAAACGTTTTCGAAATCTTGATAGCCAGATTGATGAAACCCGGGTTCCTCCTGCAATGTATAGTATTTAAAAAAAATAATTTTAGCTCTTGTGGAACCTACGATCGACCACTTTAGTTGTTTTTTTTCGATTAACTTGTGATATATGCGATATATATATATATATATATATATATATATATATATATATCGAATATATATATCGCATATATATATATGCGATATATATATGCGATATATATATATATGC
Source organism: Sepiola atlantica (assembly GCA_963556195.1). Classification (NCBI taxonomy): domain Eukaryota; kingdom Metazoa; phylum Mollusca; class Cephalopoda; order Sepiida; family Sepiolidae; genus Sepiola; species Sepiola atlantica. The sequence continues at coordinate 61,104,158 of OY744529.1, read as the reverse complement.
TATATATATATATGCGATATATATATATGCTATATATATATATATATGCGATATATATTTATATATATATTTATATATATATATATATATATATAGAAAGAGAGAGAGAAATAGATAGATAGATAGATTGATAGATACTGATTCGATGTATCACAGCTCTCAGTGAGGCGAGACAGGCAAGTGCATCAGGCTGAGATTAAACCTCGATCGTTTCTTTGGCAGTCATAGCTTTCACCCACTGCACCATCCGCACAAGCGAAAGGGAAATCTTACCGTTTATATAAATAAGATCGCTAACAGAAAAGTGTTCTCTATTCGTTTACAAAGAGCTTTCCATTATCGCTAATGGCAGCTGGCGATTTCACTTACCACAGTGCTCACATTGAATACACTGTGATGAGTACATATCATTATTTCGCACACTTGAATTTCAAATATATATCCATTAAACATAAAGTATAGGTCATATATTTCGGCAATCTCTATGTTACAATTTAACCTTTGTTCGCATTTATAAAGAGAAGAAATAGCAAACGTATTTTCTAAGTAACTCCGCAGGCAATAAAAAGATAATGTCTAAATTATAGTTTACCCAAATCGACCGGAAGTGGATTATTGCAGGTTCGTACAACCTAACTGAGCAGATTTTGTTTTGTTGCCAGCAGGACATAATGCGTATGTAGTCTAAATTTATCGTAATATTTGTTAATACAAAACAGGATGAAAAGAATAAATATAGTCGAAATAAAATCAACGAAATGTTAGCATTTGTGTTTCAAAAAGAACTGAACACGGTTTTGAGTTTATAAAAGGGGAGCCAACGCGTATTTATGAATTTTCAAGCTAATTTATGTTATAACAACGTGTTATTCTGTAAAATATTACGTAAAAGAAAATGTTTAAATTATAGTTTAACCTACCTGTTAAAGTTAACTGTTACATAGTTCTGTACCTTTTCCCCCTAATTAAAAGGACATGTTTAAATCATAGTTTTACCTACCTGTTAAAGTTAACTGTTACACAGTTCTAATTAAAATGACATGTTTAAATTATAGTTTAACCTACCTGTTAAAGTTAACTGTTACATAGTTCTGTACCTTTTCCCCCTAATTAAAAGGACATGTTTAAATCATAGTTTTACCTACCTGTTAAAGTTAACTGTTACACAGTTCTAATTAAAATGACATGTTTAAATTATAGTTTAACCTACCTGTTAAAGTTAACTGTTACATAGTTCTGTACCTTTTCCCCCTAATTAAAAGGACATGTTTAAATCATAGTTTTACCTACCTGTTAAAGTTAACTGTTACACAGTTCTAATTAAAATGACATGTTTAAATTATAGTTTAACCTACCTGTTAAAGTTAACTGTTACATAGTTCTGTACCTTCCCCCTAATTAAAAGGACATGTTTAAATCATAGTTTTACCTACCTGTTAAAGTTAACTGTTACACAGTTCTAATTAAAATGACATGTTTAAATTATAGTTTAACCTACATGTTAAAGTGAACTGTTATATAGTTGAACCTTAATTAAAAGGATATGTTTAAATTATAATTTAAAGACAATAATAACTATGAAGTTTGTATTAACCGCATAATAAAAAATAGAAAGATATAAATGAAATGATCATTGATGAATACGGAAAGTAAATTACGCTGACGTAATCTCCGATATGTAAAAGACTTAGTGAATGATTGAAAAATTAAGAAGTAGAGAACTGAATAATACGGAAATACTTACCAAGAGATCGATCATTGGCATTTTTGGTATTTAAGGTTGCTTATAGCATAACACTAAGACAATATTTGAAGTAGTTTGTAGAAATAAAATTATCTTAACTAATTTTTTAATATGCAAGTAATTACAAAAAATAGTGTAATAAAGTAAACGCATGTAGTTGTGTCCTCATACAACGTGCTATTCAAGAACACAATATGGAAGCAATGGGTGACAAAGCTGACTGACAAGAAGTCTACCTCTAAAAATAAACTAATTCCAGGTGGTTTTCTTTTTAATCAACTAGTCCGTTTCCTGTCGATAGGTATATTCTTTAAAAGTCACTGGCTTCTCATTACTTCATATTTGCATACACGAGCACCCGTGAGATAGTTTGCCACAACGCCATTTTACTAGCTGTACCCAACGCATTATATGAATACCCTTATTTCTTATGTTTCAAATTCATAAATTGTTAGCGTTATCAATTTCCAATTTATTCTGTAGAGTTCTCCAATAAAGTAATCTTCTGAACTAAGAATAAAAAATAATTGTTTTACATTCAGCCTCTTTGTTCTCGTGCTATTTCCGGTTCTTTTTGTTTCAATCAATTACGTCTTGAATGAGAAGCACCAACTTGAATAATGTTACATATGGTAGAGTTTAGAGACACTTCCTTGCATATGAACTTGCACAAATCGTTGCCAAGCCAACACGCGTACTCGATGCTGATAGACATTTCTCAAGCTGGCGTGCCTCAATAAAAGAATTCTGGGCCCAACCCTCTTCCTGATCTTAATAAATGACCTTCCAAATCATATTCTGAAATCATTCGTTGACATCTATGCAGCTAGCACAATTTATAGCAGCACTTCAAAGTGCATTACTGATCAAGCTCCTTCTGACTCTCTCCCCTCCGACTTTGAGCACGTGGTGTAATGGGTGATAAAGTGGCTTGTTACTTTTAACGTCTCTAAAACCAACCTTCTCTCTTTTCACTAACAACGCTCGGGTCATCACTAGCTGAAATGGATGGCTCTATCCCCGAGGCATCCCCCTTTTTGATAAGCTCCAAGGGTTGACTTTCACCCCAGACCTAAAGTGTAAGACTTACATCAAATCTGGTTGGATCATTCTACCGTTCCAGAAAGTATGTGGCTCCTGATGCAATCCTCTACTTGTATAAGAGCCAGGTTTGTCCTAAGATGGAGTCCTGCTGTCATATCTGGGGAGGTGCCGCTGAAAGCACTCTTTTCATGACTGAGTACAAAATCGACTTCGCAATCTAGTGGTGGATAATCTCTTCTCGATTATACAGCCTCTACAACTACAGCAAAGGACTTCCATTTCTCACTCCCTCTCTCCATTTCTCTCTCTATATATCTCTTTCTACCGAAAACCAAAGGGGAACTTTCATGAACAAACTTTCTTTCCTAGAACATTCGATTTGTGGAAATAGATACCACAGGCCTCTCAAACGACTACTTCAAGTCTAATGTGAACAAATACTTGTAAAATCAATAGATACCACAGGCCTCTCAAACGACTACTTCAAGTCTAATGTGAACAAATACTTGTAAATTCAATAGATACCACAGGCCTCTCAAACGACTACTTCAAGTCTAATGTGAACAAATACTTGTAAATTCAATAGATACCACAGGCCTCTCAAACGACTACTTCAAGTCTAATGTGAACAAATACTTGTAAAATCAATAGATACCACAGGCCTCTCAAACGACTACTTCACGTCTAATGTGAACAAATACTTGTAAAATGAATAGATACCACAGGCCTCTCAAACGACTACTTCAAGTCTAATGTGAACAAATACTTGTAAAATCAAGTTCTCTTAAGTAATATTCAACCCACTAACCATGGTCCAACCAACAATCCTTTTAATACTTATCCTCGAGTTGCATCGAGCCTTGATATACGGTGGCCATCAGTAAAAAAACATGTGATATTGACTATTTACAAACTGGTATCGTTTTTAAAAATTTACTTTATAACCAATTTAGTCCTCGATAAATACACTTTAAAGGCCACTGATTTCTCATTACTTTGATCCGCATGGACATGCACCCGACGACCAAACCAGGCAATGTGTTCTCAATACAGTATGTTACATATCTAATATTCATGCATAAAACCTGGCTCTTTAGATGTCATATATAGAAATCAGATTACATTACACACCCTTTTCTAAAATATAAACTCTGAAACAGACTTTCTTTTTTTTCTCAAGTTAATTTAGATCATTTTTTAAATATTCATGTTTATTTCGAAATAAAATAAAACCCCAATAACGACTACCAATGTATGTGATATACTACGCCGTTATTTGTGTTCAAATATACTTGGGAAAACAACATCAAGTTTAGATAATGATTTGTTGGAAATAGATCGAAATCGTATCATATGGCTACATATGTGTATACATATTTTAATTTTTATTTTCTTCTAGCACTTCCTACTTTTTATATTCATTTGTTTATTTCTGCGTGTCTCAACCCAACTGGGTGTTATCGCATTATTTTAGTTTACTATCATCTTTTAATTAAGACGATTTTCCTTTTTCATACTTTTCATATATCCGAAAACACTAAGTTTGGAACAAAACTACGCCCGATGTATGACATTCTAATTTGGAAGCTTTGGGGAGTATGGAGTCAGAACTTAGTGGTCATTGCTGCCAGGTCTATTTTAACCCTGAGTAGTAGTATCTTAGGGTCCAATCAACAGGATGAATTCAATCTACTAACTGACGATTTATTTAAAAATTATACGACTACAAATTAAATTACTCTACAAACTATTTATATATATAAAGAATATAAAGAAATCATAGCCATGGGCGACTCGATGGCTCCCTTTTCATTGGCTACTGCACCAAGATGTAGGGGATGGCTCCACTCAGCCTACCCTTGATCCTTATCTCATAACACTGAGCGTTTAGAAAGGAGACATCAAGTATAATTTTTTTAGTCTCGATCGAGAGATTGAATCTCGAGTCTCAGGTCCATTAGCGAATACTTTGACCATTATGACAAATAGGCATTCATATACAAAATATATATTTACAGTATGAATAATATTTGAAGATATTAACAACTTTTACCAAAATAACTAGATTTGGCATACACATCGGTTGGTAGGTCGGAAAACAAGACTGCAACACACATTTGAGAGCAGTTCTTGTTATATGAACCAATTGACACTGGGCTAAACCAAATAACCCAATGATTTCTTTTATTCTACTGACCTCGTCAAGTTTGACCCCATTTGAACTTGTTCTTATGTAGCTTTTCCCTTACCAATCTACTCGGTGATTATTTCTGCAAAGTGTCTAACCGGATGTTCCGGTCGATGAAAGCGACCAACCATTGTTCTCTTCAGACCTTTCTGCTCACAAATCATAAGAGGAAAATGTTCTCGCCTAAAACCTGACGTTATTTGACAAAACTAAGTCGTTGTAAACTCACATTGTTACTGAACAAAAATGACGGCTGCATTTTGGATCGAAACTTAGGCTCAGACTATCTATGCATTCTGCCTCGGATCGAAATACCCTTTTCTAGTGTGTGTTGATTAGTTTCTTTTAATAGAGTTTTAATTGATTGTTTTATTTTTTAAATTTAATATAATTTTAATTTTTTATCTTTTAAAAAATTTAATAGTTTTAATTTATAGTTTCTTCTTTAATTTTAATAGAGTTTTAATTTATTATGTTTTTAAATGTTAATAAAGTTTGAATTTTTAGATTTAAAACATTTCAATAGAGTTTTAATTTCTTACGTTTTAAATATTAATAGAGTTGTAATTTCTTAGTTTTTCAAATTCCAATATAGTTTAATTTCTTATGTTGTTTTAAATTTAAATATAATTTTTATTCCTTAGTTTTATAAATTTTTATAGAAGTATACTTTTTTCTGTTTATTATGAATTAAAATAGAGTTTTAATTTCTTAATCTTTTAAAAATTTAATAGAGTTTTAATTTGTCAGTTTTTCTTTTAATTTTAATAGTTTCAATTTCTTAGTTCTTTTTAAATTTAACTAGAATTATAATTTGTAATTTAAAATAAAATTAATAGTTTTAGTTTCTTTTGTTGTTTTAAATTTTAATAAAGTTTAAATTTGTTATATTTTTTTTATTCTTAAAAGAGTTGTAATTTCTTGCATTTTTAAATTTTAAATAGAGTTTTAATTTCTTATATTTTTAGATTTAAATAGAGTTTTAATTTATAATCTCTTTTAAAAATGTTAATAGAGTTTTTATTTTTTGTAATTTGAAAATTTTAATTGCGTTTTAATTTGTTATATATTCGTTTGAATTTCAATAGAATTTTAATTTCTTAATTTTTCTTAATTTAAGTAGAGTTTTAATTTCTTATGTTTTCATAAAATTCAATAGAGTTTTAATTTTTAATGTTATTTTTTAAAATTTAAATAGAGTTTTAATTTCTACTGTTTTTTTCAAATTTTTGTAGAGTTTTAATTTTCTTATGTTTTCTTTAAATTTTAATGGAGTTTTAATTTCTTATAGTTTTTTTTCGAAATTTGAATAGTTTTAATTTCTACTGTTTCCTTTTAAAATTTAATAGAGTTTTACTTTCTTGTGTGATTGTATTTTCTAATATTTGCACAGTTTTTTGGTTTGCTAGCATAAACCACTGATTTAAGTTGTCCTTATAAGAAAAATGTTCAGAGAATTCAAATCTAGAGATTTTAGTGGCCATTCAACCGCCCCTTGGAAATGTGTTACCCAAATATCTGCACACATGATTCGCAAAATGTGATGAGACCCAATCTCGATGAAGCCACATATCTCATAGAATGTATGATGATATATATCATTTAAGCGAGATAATCTATAAAATTATAAATAACTAGCAACTAATTTTGCTTGTCTGGGAGGATGGTATTATTACGAATGAACATATACTACACTACCCCCGCCAACAAAGGTCGAGGTAATACCTTGGAGCATAGTATCATGACAACAGAACAGATACTACACTACCCCCAACGGAGAAAATAATGTCTGGGAAGATGGTCTCATGACAACAAAACATATACTGCACTACCCTTAAAGGAGGAGGTAATGCCTAGGAAGATTGTCTGAATACAACATAACAGACACTGTCTCCCAAAATAAGAGGTAGTGCTTGGGAGGATGGTCTCATGACAACCGAATACAGATACTACATCAAATAAAAAGGAGAAGATAATGTTTGGAGGGATGATATTATGACAAGAGAACCGATGCTATACTACTCCCCATAAATCGAGCATTTAAAAATAGTACAGTAGTCTGAAATAGTATAGTAAACGGAAGTCAGTATCAAAAAAGTAACACTAGTACAATTAATAGAACTAATAGTATACTTTCGATTTCAGACAGTCAGATACCAAATCTCCTTAGTAATAGATACGTACATGATTAAAATTATGTAAAAAATAAAAATAATCTCAAAAAGAGCTTTTATATGAGTTGAGACTTTCGCGTTGTCTTGTATTATATATTTTATGTACACATTTTTGATAAAAGTAGTAAACCTTTCACTTTTCTAATCACGGATTTCGCTGATTTTTTCTTCTTCATGACACCGTATTTTTTTTAAACGTTTTTTTTTCGCCACAAACAAGCATATTACCACTGACGCGTAAGGGGCTACTGTGACAGGGGCCAGATCAATATGGCGCTAATTTGGGTTGAGCAGCAAGATGTTTGTTCACATTACATTTAAATTTCTGCATGTTGGTACGGTCGGGGAAACAGAGAATAGGGAGTATCTCAAAGACAAGCGGTCAAAGGAAAGAAGCTATCTGAGTAGAAAATCTTCCGGTATCTAGGGACCTCTACTGATAATCGGCGACCGATAGAGAAATCATACAAAAACGTTGGAGGTTAATTGGCCACACTCTTCGCAGGCATCCATCTTGTACAACAAAATCTGTCCTGTTTTTGAAGCCACAAGGAAAAAGAAGAAAGGCCAACCAACAAAACACCTAAAGACGTGGGAACGTAGGAGAAGCTTGCCCAGGGCTGGGATGTTTGGAGAACCTTTGTTTGCTGCATATAACCTAAGTTGACCGACAAGGCTTGACGATGACTTCACAAAGTAACCCTAACGTTGCGACAACGTTGACGATGAGTATTCAGTTTGGATCAGGAACATAGTTAATTACAACGTTACAATAAGATGCCTAACCCAAATATAACTTATTTGCAATCTTGCATGAAAATTCAGTGTTACTGGGTATTCCGATGTCCGTTCTACACTCTGCCTTAGCTTAAATTTCTAAATTAAGTTGACTGCATTGCTAAAGTCTAATTCTTCATCATCGTAGTAGGAATGTGGAAACATAGTAGGGTCAGAGTTACACGTTTAGCAGAGCTCTGATGAAAATCCAGGAGTCAACATCAGAATCCACAGTCCTCTAGTCGTCTTTTTGTGTGTGACAAGCGTGACCGCCATTTCCATTGTATTCTGGGACAAGCCTTTCCTGACTTCGTATGCAACCGTTGAAGCTTGCTGCTTTAAGTGTCGAGGACAGAAACCTAAAATCGCGCATGTATAACGAATAGCTACAACCAAAGAGGGGAACTTCATGCAGATCAGACATTCGTAAGGCACGGTCTTTCTGGGTTCTTTACAAAAGTCAGTTACACTCCTCTTTCTCATCATCATCATCATCATCATCATCATCATCATCATCATCATCATCATCATCATCATCAGCAGCAGCAGCAGCAGCAGCAGCAGCAGCAGCAGCAGCAGCATCAGCAGCAGCATCAGGGGGAGTTGCATGCTGATATATTTGATATGCCACTTCCTGTTAACCTCTATGTTAGGCCTGGTTATAAAATTCCGGTCCCACTTTAACAAATATAGAAACATATGTTTACCTGTTTTTAGCTTGACAACATGTTTGGTTAAGAAAACAGAGTAGAAAAAAAGTATAACATGTCACACACACCCCCAGCCCCCCCACACACAGTATCCTTTTTTTAAAACGTTACATGCAACATTTTACCAAGAAATATTATCTGGTATATCTTAATGTATGCATAGATACGAAAGAAGTAAATAGACACCCTTAGAACGAATACTGCTATCAGATGGTTTTTTAAGGATCTAGGCGAGATGATAATGATTATTCTCTCTCTCTCTCTCTCTCTCTCTCTCTCTCTCTCTCTCTCTCTCTTTGTCCAATAACTCAGTTAACAGTGAAACTAGGAATCCTGAAGTTTTCGCTCATTAAGTCCACCTTTAGATGAGCCTATAATATGGCTCCTTTGAAACTAAGATTTCTAATGCTTCTTTGGCCTCTATCATACTTAAAGTGTGATATATGATAGATATATTTATATCCTAAACAAAAACATGTCAATTACTATAAAATATCGATGTTTCAAATTTTTACTGCTGCTTTGTATGGCTTCAAGTACTGGCCGTGGACGAAGGAAGCAGATATGTACGAATAATTTTTGTGGGGTGTAAATTTACTTCTGTCATGTCTGTGTACATTAAAACGATGTTATATAAAGTGTCAATATATCATTCTACTTTTATGGTATTCTCAATATTTCAGTGTTTTATTGTTTTTGTGTTTGTTTACGACATCAGTTACAGCAAGCGTTGTGCTTGCAGCGTATCTGGTTACTCTTAATACAATAGATATATGTCTGTATCATAAAGAGATTATGGTGAATAAGGGCTGAGAAGTTTTGAACTCCTATTTCTTTTGGTCCGCTATTGCTTAAATCTAATGCCGGATCCAAGTCAGTATTAAACAATGGCGAGATACGTTAAGATACCGGTATTTTTACGGTACAAATTTAATATTCAACGCGAGTAATTTACTAAACAGCTAATTCTCGGTTATAACGACACTCGTCGTTTTCATAGGAATGTCTCAGCCAGAGTTCATATTCGTTTTTTATTACATTGAATTATACTGATTACTATCATGACTACCCGGCGTTGCCCGCTGGTATGGGCAATTAAATAGTGTGTGTAACATCTTCCTTTTAAAACCACCTATCTCTATCTCCCTTTCTATTTATTAATCTCTCAAATCCCTCCCTCATGCTTCCCTCTCCTTCTCCCCCGTCTTCCTTTGCTCTTCAGTCGATGTCCTCTCTCTTTCTATCCGCCTCATTCTCTCCCCACCGTCTAACTCCCGCTCTCTCTATCACACACTCTCTCCCTCTATCACATGTACCATTTAACACCAAAGGTTGACGGAAAAATCGCTGTATATGTCTAAGCCCTGTTACTGACTTGTGCACTCCAGAATAAATCAATATTACAAAAGAAATGTGTCAATATTCTGCTAAAAAATTAAATGAGATTTGTGGGCACACACTCAGACAACTGTCATTTATACAATAGATTGTCTATGACATTATGACGGCAGCACATGTTTACTTAACCACATTTGGCCTTAGTGGAAACAGCAATTAGCGTTGTAATGTGATACAGGATTTGTAGAATCAGACACGTTCTTATCAGATCGCGTATGAAAACATTTAGATAAAGAAATGGGAATAAACATATATTTCTTCTGCGTGTGTCACGTGATCTGCAGTCATTAGAACAGGCGAATTATATTGGGTAAAAAAAGGTTCATTATACGGAAAGTACATTCATTGCGTGAGATTATATATGCACATACGTAAATCTCTCTCTCTCTCTCTCTCTTTGAATAGAAACAGATGAAATATCCGAAAAAAGTAAATTAGTCACACAATTGATAAATGTATTTTATCGTTTTTCTTTCTACACGTCGATTAACTCACATTTAGTATAATAATAATAATAATAATAATAATGATAATAATAATAATAATAATAATAATAAGAAGAAGAAGAAGAAGAAGAAGAAGAAGAACAGACATGATTATGTTGGGAAAGTAATACACAGGGAACTGTGCAAACAATTGAATTTCGAATATGCAGACAAATGGTACAAACATAAACCAGAAACAGAACTGTAAAACGAAAAACACAAAATCCTCTGTGATATGGATATACAAACAGATAAACTCATACAAGCAAGGAGGCCTGATGTTATTATAATAGTCAAAAAGGAAAAATCTTGTAAAATCGTAGACTTCGCCGTTCCAGCAGGCCACAGAGTGAAGATAAAAGACACGGAAAAACGAAATAAATACACAGAACTAGCCAGAGAACTGAAAGGAATATGGAGCATGAAGAAAGTTAGTATAATACCAATAATCGTAGGAGCATTAGGAACAATCCCAAAAAATCTGGAGAAAAGACTGGGAGAAATTCGAAACCATGCAAAGGACGGCAATGATCAAAACAGCTGCAATCTTATGGAAAATCCTCGAATGCGGAAACTAACACGCATAAACTACAAAGGCTAACAAGTCACAAGGAATTTACAACGGAGAAAACCACACGAAGAACACCACAACAAGAGCCAAGGAACAAAAAATGCAAGAAACAGCACTTCATAATCCCCCCCCCCCAATAAATTACACAGGCCTCAGCTATCACTACACAAAAATGAACCAAAGAAACAGAAATTACAAGAAACACTATAAGCTCCTTCCCTCTCTCCCCCCACCCACCCCAAAAATTTAAATTAAAAAGAATTAAAAATTAATTTTTTTTTAAATACGGAAAGAGAAAAAGAAAAAAAAGGAATTGAAAGGAAAAAAGGAAAAAATAAAAAAAATTAAAAAAATTACACGTTTTTTAAAAAATTTTTTATAATTAATTTCTAAAAAAGTTTATTTTATTTATTTATTTATTTATTCTTTTTTTTGTTATTTTATTTTTTTAACTGGTGTCGGCCTAGGCTGACACCAGACAAAATATTTGTAGAGCGTTGAGGAGGATGAGAAGACCGAGTAGGGACAGCACAAATCAGGCCTCCACTGGAAGTGCAGAGACTGCTGCGACCTTGGGGAGGCTTATTGCCACCCACACCCCAGAGAAGACCAATTGTCCTTACCAGCGAGAAATCAATGGTAAGAGGCTGTTGCGATACCGCATCGTTATCGAAAAGAGGTGAAGAATACTGGAAATCTGGAGAGACTTCTTGTCACTCAGACTCCAGGAAATACCACTGGTTGTTGTCGGCTAGCAATCACGGACGATGATCTGTGTGAGAGCTCCTAGTGAGTACAAATAATAATAATAATAAATGGCTTAAACAGATTTCTTTTCCAATTCTACAAAAGGCTTGCTTGTTAGGAACAGAGAAAGTGTTACAGCTTGAATGTCTTAAGTCAAGGGAATTGATGTGATGTTAAAAAAGAAAATTCCAACTAAAAACATCCAAAAGTTGAGACTACTATGAAATAATAATAATAATAATAATAATAATAATAGCAACAATAATGATAATAATGATAATAATGATAATAATAATAATAATAACAATAACAACAGCAATAATAATAATAATAATAATAATAATAATAATAATAATAATAATAATAATAATAATAATAATAATAATAAAAAAAAAAAAAAATTAATAATAATAATAATTACAAACCAGACCGTCACTGGAAAAGTGCGGAGAATACCTTGGGGAGGCTTTGTGACAGCCACATCCCAGGGAAAACCAATGACGGTTGACAGCGAGAAATCAATGGTAAGCGGCTGTTGCGATAACACAAAATAATTTGCAATGGTTATCGCAAGAGGTGGAGAGTACTGGAAATCTGAAGAGACTTGTTGTCACTCGGACTCCGGAGAACACCACTAGTTATTATCAGTGACCAATCAGTGATGATGACCTGTGTGAAAACTCGTATTGAGTAAATAATAATAATAATAATAATAATAATAATAATAATAATAATAATAAT
>OY744529.1:61071579-61086579 GCA_963556195.1 Sepiola atlantica | reverse complement strand
TATAGTACAAGGAAAGAGTGCCATTTTTATTGTGCTTTTTTGTCTGATTCTTTTGGTCTAAGGAGGTTAAATATAGTTTTATTTGTGTGTGTGTGCGCGGTCGACGAGGTTTTTATTAAAGCAATTTTATATTTTTGGGGCATTCGCTATGGTAGTTGAGCAAATTAGGGTTATTGTTCGTGGGTTTTTTATATGTGGATGTTGTGTATTGGAGTCGATGATTGCGTCGAGAGACCGAAAGCGCTAGAGGAATGGCCCACGACACAACGTTAGGTGCCATACTCCACCGGTTAATACCAGAAAACCGAAGAATCGCTCGCTGCGTCGAGAAATTGACAAGAAAGATCATGAAGAGAGGTAACTTCGTGGTCTTTAATGACGCTTGCATAAAAAATGACTTGCTGCCGAACTATACGTATACACACACACACACACACACACACACACACACACACATATATATATATATATATATATACATATATACACACAAAGGCTTCTATTTTCAATTTTATAATACTGACCCAGCAATGCTTTAAATGAACGACCAATTTTTTAAATTACGAGCATGCCAATGCTTTCTTCGTTCTACAACCAGAATTTTAATTCATAACCGCCAACGTCATCGGTGTGGATACATCATACAAGGACATTTATCAAAGAAAAAAAAAAAAGGTTGTTTATTTTTGTTTTTGATGAAAAAAAAATGACACAATACTGGTCAACTCTGATGATGGAATTTTATTCCGAAATTAATAAGATTAAAGTAAAATAAAAAAATTAATTAAATCTTGCATTGATAAAGGCTTCTATTTTCAATTTATATATATATATATATATATATATATATATATATACATATATATATATATATATATATATACATATATGCATTTATAACATATATATATATAAATATATATATATACACACATACATATATATAAATGTATATATATATAAATATATACACACACACACACACACAAACACACACACACACACATATATATATATATATATATATATATATATATATATAAAAATGAACAATGAGTAGTAAATAAAACATGGCGAAATGTAGTTTTCGTTAACCGCATATATCCTGTAAAAAAATAAGAAAAAAGTGTTTCTGAAGTACTTTTTTTTCTTTAAATCTTAAAATTCAATTGTTGTTTTTATAAATATCTCGTTTTTTATTAACAATTAGGAAAACGGCTGGAATTTTTTTCGATAACATTTTTTTTGTTATATGAAGTCTTCTAATTTGTCAGAAAATATCTCAGTTATATATATATATATATATATATATATATATATATATATATATATATATATATATATATATATATATATATTCCAAGAAGTTGGCAGATCTATTGGGATCAGGTGGTTACTGTAGAGTAAAAAAGAACCCGACTTGAAAACAAAGGGAAGCTGTCACGCATCCTCATCCGTTTATACGTTTTTTATTTCTCTTTTGTAAACTATCCGGTTTCGGACGTGTTTTTCTTTCTTATTTATTTATGTTAGTGACGTTGTGCTCTTTCATTTCTAACGTCTTTGGTGTTTTTAATATCCGCTATCTTGCCACATACCCTACCCCCCCCCCATCCGGCGTCATGATTTTGTATCTAGCTCTTTACCTCCCAATAATAATTAAAAAATAAATAAAATACGAAAATAAAGAAGCAAATTCATGGTTGGTGTTTTTTTTATTTTTTTCGCTCATCAACTGTGACTTTTTTTTCTAACTCGCAATAGCTCAGTCATATCCTATTGGAATAATACAAAAACAACAACATTAGAACTACTTGCATTGTAAAGCAAATAGCAAGCCCCTTAAGTTCACAGTGGCGTCCTGCCTTGTTTGGGGTGAAATATCATTAAAAAAATAAAAAATAATTATTTTCCTCTCCCCAATTGCCCAGTAAACTCTGTTATAGTATATCTTTCTCGTGGTCTATTGGTCTTACCGGACTTCACGACAAGAATTCATCTAGTCTGGTGGAGTATCCAGCTAAGTGCTATTACTTGAGGTAACATCACTAGGAGAAGGTTCCCCATTCCTCGTATGAGTGAATGTATAGCCGTGTTGATGGGATCTTATTTGTGCTTCAAATACTATGTTATTTTGAATATTTGGTCAGGATTTACTTGTCATGTGAAGTATCCTCATGTCAGGTTATCCTGATAAACCTTTGTACAGAGAGACCGAAGACACTCGATGGTTGGTGTCTAGTAGATAATTGAAACTCTAAGACAAAATGAATAATAAAATATACTTATTTCTGGTACTGAGTTATGTTTGAAAAAAATCTATTTTAATTGTTACAATTAGCTGCAAGTTATAATTAACTGAACACGTCAGTCATCTCTCTCTTAGCTATCTATGTCATTTTTTGTCCCTCTTCCTTTAGTTCTATGTCGATAAAACAAACTTTTAATATTTCTTATGCATCTGTAACCATTTACATCTTGTGTTTGTTTACACCGTAAACGCGTATGTACATTAGATAACACTATTATAAGTCACTTCGCTTCTACATTATACATAACGATAATATGGAAGTAAAGATACATTGTTTTAATTATGCAAGAAGAATTTCTTAACAGATATGTCAGTTTTCGAATGAAACCAAGGTGGAACAAATAGTGGGAGTGGTTATAACCCAACGGGTCACGGGTATGTCGGATTCTTTTTTATGTTCCTAATTCTCTAACGTCCTTTCTGAATGTATTCTTTTGTAAATGGTGTATGCCTGTAAGTAGTTACGAATTCGTAAATCAGATGTTCTTTTTATCTTTCTTGGCCGTTGCTTTCTTCGCTTTTTTATATACAGGTTATCCTGGTCATCGGTGAGCCATGTAACTATCTAACCTGGCCATGATAGCATATCTAATGATAAATAAAGTGCTTAACACCGAATAGTGAGATCGTAAACAAAAAGCTCCGTTTTTTTTTGTACATATCGGAGAAAAACCTTAGCCTATTCGGATTTTATGTTTTAGTTAACTAGGAGGCTCGATCCTTTTATTTGAATATTCTATGGTTCAGTTGAGTCCTACGAGGTCATCCTCCCAGGCATTACCTACTCTTTCGGTAGGAGGTCGGTTTATTGCCGGTCACCTGAGGTGCGTTTACCGAGTAATGTCGGCGAGTCTTTTCTCGACTATTTTCATACCCTTTAAGAATGCCCCCATGTTGAACAGCTTTCATATCTAAATTAGATGCAAGTGGGAAGTAAGTTAAAACTCCTAACCGGGGAAGCTTTGTCACATTCAGAAAATCTTGCTGAACAAGCCCTTTCTTTGTCGAATAAAACATAGTTTAGTTCAGTTCAGGAAGACATGCATATAAGCATTACGTCTTTCTTCAAACGGTGATTTGTTTATTGTTGGTCACCTGACGCGCCCTTACTAATTGACCGCTTTTTTATACGCTTTCAGAGTACTCCTTCAGGTGAGCTTCTTTCTCTCCCCACGTCAAACTGGCCTCATATCTGGCTGCAAGCGAGAAGAAGATAAAAACTGCGATAACCAAATCATATACACAGCAGAAAAATATGTATTGGAAGAATGTATTTATTGTAAGATAATTGATTGAAGACTATTCTCTTTGTTACTTTCACGTGGCTGTCAAATACTTCGGTTTGCTCGAAAAGTAATAAATTCAAATGTATGCAGTTAAATCATGTCGGGAGCAGATCTCGATTCATAGAGTCGAAGTCGTTGTTGGTGGCTAATGGTGAAAGACGAGATTTATGGTCCAACGATACAAATATGTTTCAGAATAATAATATCAATCCGATGCAAATACGTACACAGAATACAAAAGGCATCAAATCCACGGCATTACCAGTTCGTTGTACATTAAAACGTTTCGAGAATAAACAGGAAAATCATGCGTATATTGGGTCAACTTTGGTACTTACGTGTATATATTACATGATATATATATATATATATATATATATATATATATATATATATATATATATATATATAATTAACTTGTTACAAATATCCAGGGGGTATGAATCCGAAGGAAGTTGAAACCGGGTTTATGAGAGTGCTCAATGAAAATTCAGAGCAAGATATATATTTTTTGATTTTACTCCATTAGTTGCGACAAAACAAGTTTTGTTTCATTGGTGCAAATAGCGACCAACTCATCAGGCTGGCGATGGAAAACAAATGGCATAAGTTTTAACTTCACTTTAACGGGAGATTGAAAATTGAAAATACATTGGAGGGGGAGGGGGACAGAGTTGGGGCTTTGTCTATAACGGTGACATGGGACATGAGAGGGGAGGGGGGAGGACCCCAACAAGTCGTGTTTCAAATTTGAAACACGACTTGTTGGGGTCCTCCCCCTCCCCTCTCATGTCCCATGTCACCGTTATAGACAAATATATATATATATATATATATATATATATATATATATATATATATATATATATATATTATACATTTCTAACTATATAATATATACGCTAAGGTACCAAAGTAGACCCGTTATTGACCCAATAAAGCATGATTTCCATGTTATATATATATATATATATAAATATATATATATATATATATATTATTTCGCTTCCGTTACTTCTTTATTTATCTACGTTAACTGCTTATTCTACTTTCTCTGCTATTTTTCTTTGTTTACGTTATTAATTTATTTGCGTCATTCTTTCACTCTCCCTTTACCCTGTTACTGCTAGTACTCCTCTTTCTATTTTCCTCTTCTCTCCACACCTCTATCATTTATCATTACATTCCCTTTTATTATCGCCATTCAATGTGTAAACAGGCAAACAAGCATGATAATCAGAATTTTAGTATTATATTAGACCTCAAGAGGTGTAGACGGTTCATCTCGTAGACGGCCGTGACCTGAAGAGTCATGGGTCGCCTAGATAAAACGTAATAGATGATCTCTTTGCCCTTACTGTCTCTCTTGCTTGATTAATGAGGCTATTATTTTTTACGTCATCCATTGTGCACGGTTATCTCCATCTTTTTGTTTTAATTTATGACGTCTAGTTTAGTGACGTTATCAACTGTGCACGGTTATTATTATATATAGGTAGATTAAATATATGATGTTATGACAACTTTAAATCTCTTTGTACCGCCTTTTTGTACAATGTTAGAAGATGGTGTGCGCTTTATAGATTGAAATAAATAATAAAATGTTATAAATCATTTATGGACCTTTAGAAAAATTTAGAAGTGAGAAAATAAAGTCTAAACGAATATTCGTAATTCAATATGGCTAACCGTTCTGTGGCGGAGACTTACCTCGCCGAAGCAAGAGAAGGCGAATTGTTTGTTTTAGTGCTTATGGACATGGTAAACTTACCAGGCGAACGTCAGCTCACAGGGAGAGTGACCATCGCCCATTTCCACGACGCAGTCCAAACTTTTAGCTTTGGTTGAAAGTGACGCTGAAATCGGGCTCATCGATCGAAATTGCGACGCATCTGTTTAAGTGTCCAGGGCGCGCATCACTCGATTCGATTAGATGAACGCTTCCTAGCTCTTTGATCGTGTCGATCCCAAGAAAAAGGTAAAAACCCAACAACCATCCATTCACAACTCGAGCCTCAATATTTATGGGCTAAAACTGCCCGATCTCCAATTTGATTTTGTCGTGCCACCGACACTTAAGAGGCCTACCCTTCGCTGTTAATACTTCCACTTCCATTTGCCCCCAAAAGCAATACACGGTTTTGCTCGCCAGCGCCTATGAGCATCTGGAATCCATTAGATCCGTGTACTCTTGTCTATCCACGAATACTTGTAGATTTCGGATACTTACAGGCGCTGGTTAGGAAACTCGTGTTTTTTTTGTTGTTTATTTTTAAACAAATCACATATTCGAACACATGTTTTTCGCTCCTTGTTAGCAACGAGAAAAGTAAATGTATTTAATATAATAGTCAAATGATAAAAATGTAGGTTAATGCTGACTAGTGCAACATCTGTATGAGCAACGGATATATTGGGAGAGAAAAAGTTATTCTATCTCCCTTTGGGCGATATCCAAAAATAAACACTTCGTTGCTAATTGTTAAGGCCTCCATTTCTCTGGAAGACAACCGACCCTTTTCTCAGCCACGTAATAGGTATCTGTGTTTTCATTTCAAACACAACTCAATCAAACGTCATCGAGTTCGAATTAAAGTTCATTCTTCGCGCGCAACGTATATACATAATGCCTTCTTCTCAAGTTTGTCAGGTTTCTACGCTATGAAACATACTTTGTCTAAATGGTAGCAATAAAAACTGCTGCTGAATGCATTCGACTATTTTAAAATAAACTTTCTCTGCTACAACGTATAACCATAGCGGTTTGATTGAGCAAACAAATTTGATAGAATGAAAACAATCGGATCTGTTACATTGGCCAAACGTGATGAAAATAATTACTTTTCAACCAACCAACCAACCAACCAACCAACCAACCAACCAACCAACCAACCAACCAACCAACCAACCAACCAACCGACCAACCAACCAACCAACCAACCAACCAACCAACCAACGAGCCAACCAACCAACCAACCAACTAGCCAACCAGCCAACCAACCAACCAACCAACCAACCAACCAACCAACCAACCAACCAACCGACCAACCAACCAACCAACCAACCAACCAACCAACCGACCAACCAACCAACCAACCAACCAACCAACCAACCAACCAACCAACCAACCAACCAACCAACCAACCAACGAGCCAACCAACCAACCAACCAACTAGCCAACCAGCCAACCAACCAACCAACCAACCAACGAGCCAACCAACCAACCAACCAACTAGCCAACCAGCCAACCAACCAACCAACCAACCAACCAACCAACCAACCAACCAACCAACCAACCAACCAACCAACCAAGCATGGTCATTGCGTTTCAGGACGTTATCTCTTGTAATAGTGAATTCGCCGAATTCTGATGAATGGCCTAACAGTAAATGCCAGATTATGCGACCATTTAACGTGCTCATCTCAACTAATGTAATCATGTCATTTATTCACAACAAATTTACGACTCTAAAACCTTGTGACGTATCGTATACGAGTGTACACTGTTCACCAAAGATAACATGAAATGAATAATGCTTAAAATATTTTCAAATACCCTATAGATACCAAACGGAACACTCCCAAAACACACTCATTCAAATGCTTCATTTTCATAATAATTTTATAAACAGTCTATAATAAATTTATATCTTGCACGATTCATTTTTAATTTTCATCTCCAATTTTCTTATATATATGCAATAGTTTAATTGCTATTACTATTATTATTATTATTATTAGTAGTAGTAGTAGTAGTAGTAATATAAATTAAAACCGTTTAATGAAAAACTTTTACATTCAAAAAGATTATCTTGAAATTCGAATGACAACTTCCGGTCATGTTTACGCACACGTATGTTTACACGAACCAACAACTTAGATTAACCAAGAATAATATATTAAAAATAAACTTCACATTGAACGCAATGGCTAACAAAGTTTTTCTTTTAATAATTAAATATATACGTTATTATTTAAAACTAAATTTGTTGTTGTCGCTGATGATGACGACGATGATGATGAATATGATTATGATGATAACAACAATTACATTTGTCATAATAAATAAAATAAAATAGCCCCTACCCCTCCTATCTTTTTAAATTAGAAAAATAGATTCATATTTTTTAGAAACCTTAATTAAGCATTTTCTGTCTTCTAAATGATTAAATGCGAAGGCCATTTAAGTTTATTTAATTCACTTATACATTAAAATATTTTAAAATACCCTATATCTAACAAACCGAACACTTCTTTTAATAATTAGATATATACTTTATTTTTTAAAACTAAATTTGTTGTTCTTGTTGATGACGACAACGACTACATCATCATCATCATCATCATCATCATCATCATCATCATCATCATCATCATCATCATCATCATCATCATCATCATCATCATCATCATCATCATCATCAATGATGATGATGATGGCAAACATTACATTTGCCATGAAAAGAAAATAGAAAGCTCCTTCTCTCAGCTTTTTAAATTACAACAAAATTACAGTCATATTTAAAAAAATTGTTGTTATGGTGCTGTACCTACCTACAGAGAACTAATGGACTCGTCCACCTTATAAATACGGGAAGCACGTGACACTTGTTCTCTTCTTCCCAGGCAAACCAGCAATGGCGGTTGAGAGCAACATCTCCTTGTATCTCTTTCTTTCTATTATATAATATATACCTTTGTTCATTTAAACCATGTGTTTCTGTCTCATTCATTCAGCTTTACCCAGGTCCACAACAAATGGCGACGAGGCAATTCGAACTCTTGGGTCAAAAAACTGAAAATACCACGTGAAAATGCACTCACATAGTTAATGCAGGAAACCGCACGCAAAAAAACAAAAAAAAACAAAAAAAAAACAAAGGTTTTTGCCGTACGGTCGAGAGAAGAAAAGAGAACTCAACTGAAACAAAAAAAAAACAAAAAAACACGTTGAATTCTTAAGTGCAAGAAAATTGTTTTCTTTTAAGAAAAAGAAAACTGAAATGGACATGTTGTGCGCTAAGTTTTAAAACTGCTTATCGAAAAAAAAAACAGCTTGAAATTGGGTGCGCGTTCCTCTAGTTTAGGAAAACTAGTTAAAAAAAAAAACAAATAACAAAAACAACTGAAATTGAATGCGCGTTTTTTTTTTCTCTGGGTTGGAAAACTAAAAAAAAAAAACAAAACAAAAGAAATACCGAACACCAAGCTTAAGCGAGTATTGTTTTTTTTTAGACGAACGTCACAGCGAGTTTATTTGACGAACACACACACAAAAAAAAATGAAACCGACACCACGTGCTTCATTTTAAAAACAGATTAGAAACAAAAACATGAAATGGACACACGTGCGTTACTCTATAAAAAAAAAAAGACGCACGATAAAAAAAAGGTCAGTTTTATTTTCTCTCTCTCTTTTCCGACTTGTACTGAAATATTTTAAAATGCAGAAAGAATTAATTGTGAAACAGATTTTTTTTCTCTTCGTTAAAATTAAAAACGTGTATAAGAAAAAAACATTACATAATCTTTTCATAACTAAAACTCAGCGTCTTGCAAACGCTAATTTAAAGAAAAGAACTTCTTATAAATTCATTAAATAACGAGAAAATATTAATTTTCAAAATAAAAAAATAAAAAAATAAGTGAATATACGCGTATATAGAGAAAAGGAAAAGTTTCATAATCTTTTCATAATTAAAAACGGCGCCTAGCAAACGCTAATTTAAAGAAAAGAACTCTTATAAAATCATAAGATAATAAGAAAATATTAATTTTCTAAATAAAATCAGAAACTAAATGGTTCAATATGGAAGATATTAAGTCTATAATCGCCGAACTAACGAAATTCCAAATCTCCCAGCAACAACAAACTGAGGAAAGATTTCAAAAGCTTTTATTACAACAGAACCAAAATATTTTATTACACAAAAAGGAGTATGATGAAAGATTGGAATTTCTGATACAAACAATATCGCGCAGTGACCAACAAAATGAAAAAGACGACACGTTTTCGCAGAACGAAATTTGGAACAGTATTGATAATTACTCATACACGGAAAATAATACATTTGAAGAATATTTCCGAAGATATGAAGACCTATATAAAATTGACTGCGGTGGTTGGAGTGATGCGAAGAAGCTACGCCTCCTTCTTAGAAAACTAAATACCACAGAACATACGAAATTCGTGGATTTCATTTTGCCTCGGAAAACCAGCGAGCTAACTTTCATAGAAGCGGTTGGTTTATTGACAGAACTGTTTAGTCCAAGAACTACACTATTCCACAAACGATGGAAGTGCATGAACCTGATAAATAAAGACGAGGAAGATTACGCTACTTTTGCATCGATAGTGAACAAGCATTGTGACGATTTTAGACTAGCTGAATTAAGTGCAGATAATTTCAAGTGTCTAATTTTTGTACAAGGTTTAATCTCAGGAAATGACACGGAGATAAGGCGTAGAGTTCTAAATAAATTAGAGAATGAACCAAGCCTTACGCTGCAAAAGTTGGCTGAGGACTGTCAAAGATTTGTAAATGTAAAACAGGACTCAAAAGACATTGAATTGTCCGGCATTGCGCACATAAAAAAGGTACATCAAAAAACAAAAGCTCAACCTTATAGAAAAATAAGAAATAATAATTTTGATGTAACAAAGACAAACCAAACCAGTAAAAAAATAAATAAATTGCCACCAAGCCCTTGTTCACGCTGTGGTAATCCACATTGGTACAATGAGTGCCCATTCCGTTTTAAAACCTGTATGAAATGCAAAAAAGTTGGACATAAAAGTTCGCACTGCAGAACGGGCAGAGGAAATAAAATGCGGATTCAAGCCACTAGGACAAAGAAGGAAACTGGCATGAACATAAGAAAATATGTACAGGTGAAAATCCTGGATAAAAATATAAAATTGCAATTGGATTCTGGTTCAGACGTTTCCATTATAAATTTACATACATGGAGGAGATTAAATAAACCTACTCTATCAAGAACAAACAGGCTGGCAAGCACAGTTACTGGTGAAAGAATTACATTTGAAGGAGAATTAATCACAAATGTGTCCCTAATGGGAAATACTAAAAAACTCAAACTACTGGTACTGAAGGATTCGAATAATCTTTTTGGTTCAGATTTTATGCAGGCATTTGATTTATGGAAGTTGCCGATAAATACATTTTGTAAAAAAATAAGTAGTCGCGCAACAGAATCGGAAAAACTACAACGAGAATTAAAAAACTCGTTTCCAGAGGTTTTTTCTGGCGGTCTTGGATGCTGCACTAAAATGACTGCAAAATTCCGTCTAAAAGAAAATGTACTGCCGGTATTTAGGAAAGAAAGGAAAGTACCCTTCGCCTCGATTGAAAAAATAAACGCTGAATTAGACCGACTGGTAAAGATGGGTATTTTATCAAAAGTACAACACAGCCAGTGGGCAGCACCCACGGTTTATGTAAAGAAAAAATCTAATGAGATTCGTGTATGTGCAGATTTTTCAACAGGACTGAATACTGCCCTCGCGGACTATCACTACCCACTCCATACCCTGGAAGAAGTGTTTACAAGCTTAAATGGAGGAAGATTTTTTTCAAAAATAGACCTAAGTGAGGCATACCTACAAATACCGGTGGATAAAGATTGTTCTAAGCTGTTATGTATAAACACACATCGTGGTTTATATAAATTCGAAAGATTAGCGTTCGGAGTTAAGGTCGCGCCAGCCATTTTCCAACAAGTAATGGACACAATGCTGGGCGGACTCGATTTCGCAATAGCGTATCTCGATGACATCTTGATCAACAGCAAAGATATCGAACAACACCAAAAACATGTAAATCAAGTGTTTGCGAGAATCCAAGATTATGGGTTCAAAGTAAAAGAAGAAAAATGTGATTTTTTCCTGGAGGAAATAAAATATCTGGGTCATGTGATCGACAAGGACGGCAGAAGACCAGACCCAGAAATGGCTACCGCAATAAAAAACATGCCGGCGCCAGAAAACGTCATGACATTACAGAGTTTTCTGGGCCTAGCAAATTACTACCAGACTTTTATCCCAGAAATGCATAATTTGCGTGCTCCATTAAATGAGCTATTAAAAAAAGGTAAAGCCTGGGTATGGACACCTGAATGTCAGGATGCATTTAATAAAATCATAGAAAGACTTACGTCAGAGTTATTTCTAACACATTACAATCCAGAATTGGACATAATCGTAGCTAGCGACGCTAGTTCATATGGTTTAGGAGCATGTATCCTACACAAAATGCCTGATGGAACCCATAAACCCATTGCACATGCATCAAGGACTTTGCTCCCAGCGGAAAAACAGTATTCTCAAATCGAGAAAGAAGCCCTAGCAATAATATTTGCAGTAACAAAGTTTCACCGATACATACATGGTAGACAATTTACCTTACAGACAGACCATAAGCCGCTAATTACAATTTATGGATCTAAAAAAGGCCTACCTGTATATACAGCTAATAGACTACAAAGATGGGGAACTATCTTATTAAACTACAACTTTAAAATGCAACATTTGCATTCAAATAAAATCTATCATGCAGATTGATTGTCGAGATTAGTGCCAAAACAGAGAGAGACTCTAGAAGACACAGTGATTGCGTCTCTTCAAACAGAAGGAGATTTTAAAGAGATTTTGTGCAACGCAGTGAGAGAGCTCCCGGTGACACTATACGAGATAAAAAAAGAAGCTCAAGAGGATGAATTTATCACCAGAACAAAAATGAAATTGGTAGATAAAGATTTACATGCGGCAAAGAGTTTCTTACTCTGTGATGACGTACTCATGCATAACGAAAGGGTGGTCATCCCAGAAAAACTACGAAAGCAAATTCTGAAAGAATTTCATGTTGGCCATCCAGGGATAACCAGGATGAAGGGGTTAATGAGGAGTTTTGTGTACTGGCCAGGTATGGACAATGACATTGAAAAAGCAGTAAAGCTTTGTAAAGGCTGTGCCTTAGCGGCAAAAGCACCGCATATAAAGCATAGCCCATGGCCAAAGACCGACCGTCCGTGGGAAAGAATTCACGTGGATTTCGCGGGACCATTGGAAGGATTTTACTACTTAATCGTAGTCGACAGTTTTTCAAAGTGGCCCGAGGTACTACGTTGCAAGAGTCCCACGTCAGAGGTTACGATAAGATTCCTACATGAACTATTTGCCCGTTTTGGGGTAGTGGATTGTTTGGTGAGTGATAATGGGACACAGTTCACGTCATCAGATTTTGAGGAGTTCTGCGCGACGTTTCAAATCAGACATATAACGACGCCCCCGTATCATCCTAGGTCAAACGGCCAGGCGGAACGCTTCGTAGACACATTAAAAAGAGCATTAAAAAAGGCCGGTGATACTCCTAAGGAGAAGGCTTTACAACAATTCTTACAGGTATATAGAATTACAAAAAACATGAACATAGCATCATCATTATCCCCCGCAGAGATGATGTTTGCGCGGAATGTGAAGTCCGTGTTTGATAAATTATTACCTAAACATAATAATTATGACCGAATCTCTACGGTACCGAAGAAAAAATACAACCCAGGAGATAGGGTATATTTTAAGATGTTCAAAAACAATGCATCGTTCTGGGAACCCGGTACAATTGAAAAGAGGATCGGATCGATGGTCTATATCATAAAAGGACCACGGTTCTTGCATAAGAGACATCTAAATCAGATCAGAAAAAGACTGTCAGATGACACTGACAGCGCCCCACAAGGAGAAGACGTGATGGACGTGATATATGACACCTTCAACTTACCAGCACCCCAGGTAGTCACACGTAAACGACAACCAAAAAGAAAACGAATGGCTCCGGACTACCTAGAGATAGATCCGAAAAGGAAACGTTATTAAGACTCCTGAGGAGGTAAGGCTTGGAAGGGGGGTGTTATGGTGCTGTACCTACCTACAGAGAACTAATGGACTCGTCCACCTTATAAATACGGGAAGCACGTGACACTTGTTCTCTTCTTCCCAGGCAAACCAGCAATGGCGGTTGAGAGCAACATCTCCTTGTATCTCTTTCTTTCTATTATATAATATATACCTTTGTTCATTTAAACCATGTGTTCCTGTCTCATTCATTCAGCTTTACCCAGGTCCACAACAATTGTCATTAAGTTTTTTTTTAATAATTATGGCGAAAAACACAAATTAACCATTTTAAACTACCCAGGAATATATAATTCTTTTATTTAACCAATTGACGTTCCGCTTTGTTTTGTTTATTCCTTTCATTATATAACCAGTTTTTAATGGGGAATACATTTTTATGCTTATATAAAATCAACTCACAATATTGGAATATATCGAATATCACCATAACAATCATCGTTTTGTTTTTTTTCTCCAAATTACCAAAATGGGAAATGAAAAACAAAATTATGTAAAGAAGGCTACAGATAGATAAATTTCTGCCCGGAGGGCGGGTAGTTTTTAATTAATATTCATATGAAATAACTACCCAATCAGAGAAGTTAAAAAAGAAAAAAGTAAAAAAGAAAGAAAACGCATGAAATTGGAAAGTTTATAAAAACAACAACGAAGATACGAAAAGCATACCATATAGAAATAAAGTATAAGAAGAAAACAGGAAAAAAAGAAGGAAAATATTTAATTATAAAAACAGAGGGGAGAAATTCTTTCTGAGATCATTTCGTGGTTTGGTGTTTGACTTGCTACTTGCTTTCACCTTTCCCTAAACACTTCACATTGTTTCGTTCACCATTTTATTTTACTCGCCAGCTTTTGTGTGACGGGATGATTATATATATATATATATATATATATATATATATATATATATATATATTCAACTAGGAGTTTATGAGTGCAAATTTGGAGGGTCAGCGGACTGTGACCTATATTTGGTCAACATGAACTTTGATCGGTTTTGAATCTTGTCTTGTTTCTTTCTTATTTTCTTAACCTCCGTTTTTCTGCTGATGACATTTCCAATGCGGGATTTTCACTTTTTACTTTTTATTTTTATTCAATCTTTGATAATATGTGGTAGCATTGAAACGTTGGTTGATTGACGTAGGACTGTAATATTGTTTATGTAATTTTATATATATATACACATTGGTCTTTCGTCAAAATAATTCGTACAACATTTCACCGCTGTGTAGTTTCATAGCTGTACACGTTGGTAACTGAAGTGAAGATATGTTTATAACTTTTATAAGTTTTGACAATATTCTTATCGCGCTCTTCTTTATGTTGCTTCGTCGTGTTATGTTTGACCTGTTTTTCTTTTCTTGGGCAGTTGAGCTGGCATAAATGTTAAGACATAAAAGCGGGGACATTTGCTAGGCTAAAGATTAGGACCACCTTCCTAGTTTAAACCCATTCCGCAACTTATT
>OY744529.1:60954079-61066579 GCA_963556195.1 Sepiola atlantica | reverse complement strand
AATCATAGTACGTCTAGGTAATACCAGTTTCTGTTTTTATATACAGGGTATCTTGGCCATCGGTTACCATGTAACTTGCCCATACTTAGATACATAAACATGTTTTTGTTAAAAGCAAATAGTGACACCGTAACCAAATCCTGTACGTTTCAGAATGGAATATGAAAAATGTATTTATTGTAAGATAATTGATTGAAGACTATTCTCTTTGCTATATTCACGAGACTGCCAAATACTTCGGTTTGGTCGAAAAGTAATAAATTCAAATGTATGCAGTTAAATCACGTCGGGAGCAGATCTCGATTCATAGAGTCGAAGTCGGTCGTTGTTGGTGGCAAATAGTGAAAGGCGAGATTTATGGCTCAACGATACAAATATGTTTCAGCATAATAATATCAATCCGATGCAAATACGTACACTGAAGACAAAAGACATCAAATCCACGGCATTACCAGTTCGTTGTACATTAAAACGTTTCGAGAATAAACAGGAAAATCATGCTTATATGAGTGTATATAGTACACAGTTAGATATATATATATATATATATATATATATATATATATATATATATATATATATATATATATATATATATACCGACATGAAATAAGTAAATAGACACCCTTATTATCATTAATAATTAAAATTGCTATCAGATGATCCTGATAGGCTTAAGTAAGATAATATTTATTATTTTTCCATAGCTAGACAATTATTTAGTCAACAATGGAAAGCGGAATCTCGAAGTTTGCAGCAACTAGACGTTGATTAAGCCCACATTCAGATTAACCGCTAATATTGCTCTTCTGAGACACTGAAAATTCTATGCTTTCTTGGCCTATGTCATACTTAAATATTGATACAGGATAGATATACACATATCTGAAACATAGCAAATGTTAATTTATATAAAATATTGATGTTTCAAACTTTTACTACTGCTTTGTACGGATTCGAGCATGGAAAAGCGCGCTTTTATAAGATTACTAGATTACTCCCCACCTGTTGAGCCATCGTTAGTACATTTTGTAGCAAGGTAAGAGGTGGGTGTGTAAAAATAGGATTACTATCATAAATTTCCACGTCAGCTTAAAAAGTAGGTAGAATGGAATTTTCCAATTATAATTCGAGTAAGGCTACGTATCCGGCTGTGACGTCACGGGTACAGGAAGCGGACAGGCGGGTGTGGCAAATGGGTAGAGAGGATTGGTCTCTTTCGTCTGAACCACTGGAGAGGGTAGTTGGGCTTTTGATAGCTCCTTCTTCCCCTATGTGGAAGGAGGTGGGGTTGTTTTATATGTGTATATTATGAAAAACGAATAAAACCCCAAATACATTTTTAAAAGCTCAATTTCATTTGTTGATGTTTGTTTTTTAATAACGTTCGTAAAAGTTATTATTGAGAAGAAAAAGACAACGACGCAGACAAGAGGAAATTGAAAACTTTGACAGCCCCATCACCACAGAAATATGACCAGCTGATTCTGCCGACGAAGGGAACGCAACCGTGGCTATCCAAGCACACCCTATACATTATGCAATAGTGTATACGTTACATAGTTAGAAAAGTGCGATATATATCAATTCTTTATTTACGTCATTTATTTATGTATGTTATCTTCTTACTCTCGTTTTTCTTTTTTATTTACGTTATTCATTATTTACCTCATCATTTAACTCTCCTCTTACGATGTTTTTTGCTGCTACTACTACTCCCTCTATTTCTTCAAGGCGCATATCTCGATCTATATAAACCTGTCGAAGTCGTTGTTGGTGGTATACAATGTCTAGGAGAGGACACATTGGTAATCGTCAGATAATTATTCTTCAAATAAGTAAACCTACTGTCACTGTAATGTATTTATCACGTTTTGTTCGTGTTTGAAAACAATCATTTAAAAATGGGTAAAATCTCAATGTTTTAGCAGTTAGAAAAACTAGATAACAAGATAAAAATCATCTTTAGGAAGACGTTTTCAAAATGGGTATTGAAAGCTATAACGTACGTACAAACAAACGTACTAATGCCAACGTACACAGGCATGAAAGAAGTAAATAGACACAAAAGTAATCCATAGTTGTTTAAAGTTTCTTCTTCCAGCAGACAGAACCATACAAAGCAGCAGTAAAAGTTTGAAACATCAGTATTTTGCACTAATCGACATGGATATCAATATATCTATTAGATATCACCATTTAAATATGACACGGGCCAAATGATTATTAGAATTCTTAGAGTTTCTTCTTCTTCAGTCATCCAACGTCTGTAGACGTAAGTGAAATGTTGACAAATTTCGAGTTCCAGAGCCTTAAATCGGCTATAGCCGTCAGCAAATCGGTCCCTGACAGACCAGTTTCCCCCTTGATGATTGTCTTCAGTGTGACATATGGACGACCAGCTCTTCTAGTTGCATCCGGAGACCAGAGTAGGAGTCTTCCTGCAGGTTAATCGTGAGGAGTGACATGCCCTACAAGCGCTAGTCGTCTTCTCCTCACAACCACTGACACACGAGGCAAGGATCCGTACAGTGACTTGATCGTGGCATTCTTTTCCTAGATGATATAAGCTGCTCGTGGCATTCTGGTCTGGTATACGTGCCATCTAGCCGCTTTCTACGCGCCACGTTCGGTGTTCACGATTCAGAAGGGTTGAATACTTTTTTTACTATTTGTTTCTTGATTGGAGACTTCCACACTTTCTGCAACGAATGAAACGCACTCCACCACTGCGAAATTCTTAGAATTTCAAAGAAAATATATTATAGGTTAATCTGTAGATGAACTTAATCAGTGTCAAATCGTCGAAAATCTGAAGATTCCACTTTCCACTGTTAACCGAGTGTTTGCCCAATTTATCAGTAAGGGGAAATAATCAACATCATCTTGCCTGGATTCACCAGGTTCCGCTGACGACAGTCTTCGTTATTAATGATAATAAAAATGTCTATTTACTTCTTTCATGTCTGTGTATATCGACACGGTATAAATTTGTTGTTTCTCTAATACTATCAAACTGGGCAATACCTACATCCACATACCAGCATTTTTTAGTATAAATTTTATAATTCTAAAATATTTACTCAGCCGTATACAGGATAAATTCTACTCACGAATGTGTTAAAATTTGTAACTCTAACTTAAAATTGTTTTATTAGCTTCAGTCGGTGCCAAAAATGATTAGTACATTTTTGGCACCGACTGAAGCTAATAAAACAGTTTTAAGTTAGAGTTACAAATTTTAACACATTCGTGAGTAGAATTTATCCTGTATACGGCTGAGTAAATATTTATTTATAAATGATACCATAAATAACATCTTAGAATGTGTGTACAACCACTGTTCTCTCTCATTTCCTTAAAAGTAATTTACCACCAATTCTCTACTTTTAGATTACCATTATCATTTTTGTACTCTTTCACAAAAATCAGTATTGTTGATCAATAAATGTTAAGTTGCGTTGCATGGAGATAATTCCAATGGAAGTAGATTTGCATTGTATTACGTACTAATATTAATTTAATATAACGTCTCAATCGGTGAAGTTAAAACAAAAATAAGAAATAAAACGTCTGAAACAGGACAATTTAAAAAAAAAACAGAAAACAACGTATAGGTAAGAAACACAGACTCAAGAATTGCGAAACCAATCTATGAATAATTTACGTGACTAAAACAAGAAATAACAGAGAATGATTTTTCCTCCTTTGACAGAGGACATAACAGAAATTAAAAGCAGCGCTCGGTAAACCATGAAAATCGGAAGAGAATGCAAAATAAAATATCGGAGATTGAAAATAATTAAATATTTCGTTCGTTTATCCCTTTTCCATTTTATAGTGTCTACATATTTTGTCAGATTATTATTTTTATATTGCATAACACGCACACGCGTATAGTATGAAAATATATTTATGGAAAGTAAACTATACAAAAACGTTTATGTTTCATTCACAGGGGAGATCATCAGGCTAATTGTAATGGGCCTGATGGTTTCTCTGCGAATAAAACATAAACGTTTCTGTGTAGCTTACTTGACATAAAGATGTTCAATACTACTATTAAGCTCTACTCATGTACTGAGCACTGTTAAAGTAAATACTGAAAAATATAATATATTGTGTTGCTTCATAGTGTTCATGTATATATACATGCAATAGTAATAATAATACATATCTATGTATATAAGTATTTTATTTAACAACTATACATTACAGTGTCTATTGAATGTACCTGGGTTTCATCGATCTAGTTATGCCAGGTGTAGAAAATATCCAGTAGAAACAGAACGACTCTTCAGCACCGTCCAGTAAGCGAAAACTCAGGAAAACAGGGGAAATATACACATCACCTGTTCACGTCAGGCCGTGTCCATTTTTTGTGTCCCCCCATAACAGATATTCGTGTCTGGAAAAAGCACACAAACACACTTCATCTGTGCATTATATTGTGGGAAGAAAGACGCATAAGGTAAATAAAGGGCGAATGATAAGATGAGTCATAAGAGGAATGGAATGATAGTCATAGTTCAAAGACAGTGAGAAATACAGGAGAGAAGAAAGCGGAGCGATAAATCGGAGAAAGGGAGAAGTGAGTGTGAGAGAGAGAGAGAGAGAGAGAGAAAGAGAGAGAGAGAGAGAGAGACAGACAGACAGACAGACAGACAGACAGACAGACGGGAGGAAGAGAGAGATGGGATAGAGTTGAATGAGAGAGGGAGAGAGGGTTTTTATCATGACATCACAATGTATTTTGAAATCGGTATATACATGTTTCATGGAGGAAGGTTAAGGTAAATAAAGGGCGAATAATAAGAGAAGTGGTGAGAGGAATAGGATAATGTAAATATTTAAAGAGAGAGAAAAGATGAAAAAGAGGGAAGAGGGAGAGAGAGGAGATATGGGTCTATCATAACATCACAATATATTTGGAAATAGTTTTACTTGAAAAATGGAATGTGTTGAAATGTGAATATATTGCCTATTGATTCTGTTACAGTTGTAAAGTTTTGTTAATATTGTGAAACGCATATACATTTGTTTTATACTAATAAGTCATCACTTATCAAGGATCGGAAGTCACTCGAAAATAAGGGTTTAAGAGATTGTCGACTGAACGATAAAAGCCGCCACGAGACGATTGGAAACAATGGGTGGGATTAACAGAGAATTTCTTTAGAGGAATTGATTATCCAAGAGGACGGCTCAAAAAGTATTTGTTTACATTAAACTTGAAGACAGCCATGTTATAGTCGTTTGGGAAACAGCCTCATGGTATTTTGTTGTTTTCACATATAGTATATTTTAGGAAATAAACTTAGTCCATAGAAGTTCCTTTTGGTTTTTGGTACAGATAGATAGAAATAAAGAAAGGTTATTTTCTGTGGTTGTAGCTAGGCGAGTTCTTGATGTGAATGTTCTACGGGCGGGATCAGGGATTAGACCTCAGTGGAGTATGACAACAAAGATTCAGTAGAGAGTAAAGGTTAGCAAGATCTCTTGTGCGTGAAAGGGGTTGTAGGGAAGAGATGAGTCACCCCCACTAGATTGTAAAGTCGTTTTCGTACTCTGTCAAGGGAAGAAAGAGTGCACCGAGCGAAACTTCCTGAATATAAAAGCAATATTCAATTTAAAGACAGATCGTGTTCTTATACAGGTAGTGGATCATGTCAGGGGTGACGTACTTTCTAAAAATGTACGTTTGTACATTGTACATTCGTTTCTACATGCAGTGCTCTGGACCGATTGTGAAGGTAAATCAGATAGATATCTGAAAATACATTTACTTATTTGTAGTTTATGGCACATGTTTTAGATTTGAAGTAATTCTGTAACTGTAAATAGTTATAGAATTACTAAAAATCTAAAAAATGTGCCATAAACTGCACATAAGTAAATGTATTTTCAGATATCTATCTAATTTACCTTCACAATCGGTCCAAAGCACTGCATGTAGAAACGAATGTACAATGTACTAACGTTGACCCAACGGGTCACAGGTAGTCTTCTTATTTCCAAAGTTCTTCTTTTTTACTTTTGTAATATTGCGACTAGAGCGTAAGAAGCTACTGTGATAGGGGCCGGATTTATAGTGGACAACTTGGGTGGAGTTAGTCATCTAAGGACCGTTAAAGTCAATGGTGGGAGTTTTCTGTTAGTCGTATTTAGGGGTTAGGGATATTAACGGGGGTATTTCTTAAGTGCAGTAAGTTCATCGGATCATATAGCATGGAAGTACTTGTAAAACAAGCAGTTTAAATTAACTTACGTAAATCAGCCTGTAAGGTAAATAGATATTTCCTCAAATCATGTTTATCTATTTAACCCCCCCCCCCCCATTTCGCGAGTGTTCGACTAACTTTATTCGTCTTCTTAAGGAATTGTAAGCATATGCATGTTGGTCGATCAAATACGCACAAATGAAAGGGGATCATTAAACGGGAACTCTTTAATAATATAGGATGACCACACCTTAAAAATACCACATGTTGAATCATTAATAAAATTCACAATGATTTCTGTAATCCAACCATATTTGGTACAAATAAATTTCATGTTATGCCTTATGCCTCCACCAAGTTTACATCATGAATGCCAAACAATATTTGATTTATCGCCGCCTTATAACACGCGGGGACACTTTAGTAATAGTCGCATCAGTTGGGGTTGTGATCCTGAATGAGCTTCACACGCACCGTACCATCATTA
This sequence comes from Sepiola atlantica, assembly GCA_963556195.1. Classification (NCBI taxonomy): domain Eukaryota; kingdom Metazoa; phylum Mollusca; class Cephalopoda; order Sepiida; family Sepiolidae; genus Sepiola; species Sepiola atlantica. The sequence continues at coordinate 61,059,871 of OY744529.1, read as the reverse complement.
CTCCCAGATTTTTATCTATCAAAACATTCCTCAGATTATTTCTGAGCAACCATAATCTGTCGTATCTAGGTGTGCTCGCAACGCAGAGGTTCACATTTGGAACATATTATTGAACGGCAATAAAAAAGAATGTTGGACAGTCATAACGGAAATTTGGTGGACAAATCAAACATAGATTGAGGTTTATTTGTACCAAATATTGTTTGATTACAGAAAGTGACTTTATTTAACAATTCTATTGGTTGCATTAAATTTGGGTCACCCTGTTTATTCATTGTTTACTATTACCGATGCAATCCTCTGCATATATAAAAAACAGATACGCCCTAAGATGGAATACTATTGCCACATCTGAAGAGGTGCTGATCAGCGCACTCTTTTTTGACTTGTCAGAGTGGGACAATATTGTCGATCGGCCGTCGGTTTGATTCAAACTCAGGACATTGTTTTTGCTTTTGGAGAATTCAAAATTATTATTTTTCTATTAACTAGAGAGAAAGTCGATTTCCGAGAAAGGAGAAAAGAATTGTTTTCTTTTTTAGGAGTTGGTGGGTGAGAAATAACTTATAGTAGAGATAGAAGATATGAACCATCACTGTCAGATAGGTTCTCTCTTGTTGATATTTTCAGGAGATTAAATATCCCCAGTAATGACATGACAACGAGCACTGGTTCCCCTGGCCTTCATATATCGTACAAGTTTGGTGGTCGAGTGGCGACTCGGGAAGATATAATCGGCTGGACGGCGATAACATAAAAACGAAATGTTTTCTCACATCGTTAATGCCAAAAGAATTGAATAGTTTCTTGGAATGTTATTTTTGTCTCTGCCGAGGAAAATTAAAGTAGGAAATAGGCAATGTGGGTACTGTGTCACAGAAGTGGGCATTGAGTTGTTGACATTCTCGGCATTAAATGGACGGAGGTTAAGATAACACGCGTCCAGGAATGAGCATACATTTTGAAAAGATATCAGAATTAAATTGTTTTACGGAACCCCCATACATCGCCGGCCTGGTTTGGCCGTGTGGGGTGATGAGGGAGTGAAGTGTGTACGGAATGACATTCCCCATATTTGCAGGTTAATGAAAATATATTTTTCTCTTCTATAATAAGTTTCGAAGAGGTGGAGGAGTCTTCTTCCCCCCCCACTGAGGTAACAATGGGAGACGGAAACAGATGAAGAAAAAGTGTTTTTTTCTGTGAATGAGTTTCGAACGAGGGTGAATCTCCTCCCTTCTACGGAGGTAGCAGTGATAGATGGAACCAGATGAAGAAGAAGACGAAGGACGGATTAAACATAAAGGAGGAGAAGTCACGCCCAGTCCCAACACACCTTATTCAATAAAAGGAAAGCCTAACAGACGCTCAGAGACTCCATTTTGCTCACCACCAGGGTCCAGGTCGTTAGGAGGACTTGGAGTTAGTGTCGCCAGCTCATGATCGCCGAAAGCGTGTTCGGACTTTGCCGGTCAGAGACTCAGCGTTAGAAGAAGACTCCACTTTGCTCGCACTTCAGGAACGCACCGCGAACATGGGGTTACAATCGCCAAAACCAACATTGCCCAAACTTAGTAATATTGCCGGTCCAAAATACAGACATTAGAAGTTAAAAGTTAAAAGTTTTTGAGCAAATATAGTCTTGTATCTTTTACCCTAATAATTATTTTTATACAAACACACACGTCCGAATTCGTCCATTATTTTTTTAACTTGAAATTGCCTTTGCTCGTCAAAGGTACACACTTTGGAGACCAGGGCCAGCCGATTACCCCCTTGATCAAATCACAACGTGGGGGGTGGGTGGTAATCAAAAGACCTTCAATACCAACGGTCTTCATCAGTACAGCAACCTCTTCTGCAAACAGGTACCGGGTGACCGACCGAAAAGGGCCAACTTCGGGGAGGTCACGAGATGTTGGGTACATTTTAATGTTGCCGCGACCAAGAGTGCTGCATTTTCATGGTGCCTCACAGAAAGAGGTACATTTTAGTGGTACTGTGCAGCGGTGGGGTACAAGAGTACAAAATCAACTTTGAAATCTAGTGGTGGATGACCTCTTCTGTTCTCTACAGTCCCCAGTTCACAGAAGAGACGTTGCTAGTCTCTTCCTACTCTATCGTTATTTCCATGGAAGATGCCTAACTGAGCGCATATCTATGGTTCCTTCTTATAAGACATTCACAGCAAAAACTCGTCTTCCTACCACAATCTAAAAAGAACTTTCCTTTAATTCTATGTGTACCTAGTGCCAGGCTGAATTGTTTCATGGAAATCGTTCATAATGCGACATAACTATTCTCTACAATATAAGTCTTTTCTCTTACAACCAATTCATTTGAACCTTTTGCGGAAACATTTTTCCACAATATATCAAATCTAGTAAGGGATTATCTCTCCTATTCTCTACAGCATATTTGCTAATCTTTCTTTATTATATCGTTCTTTCCATGGAAGATGCTTAACTGAGCGCTAATCTCTGGTTTCTCATCGTAAGACATTCACAGCAAGCACTTGTCCTTCTACCATAACTGAACATAATTTTCCTTTCTTCTCCCGTGTGCCGAGCGCCAGACAAAATTTCAATGATCAGAGTTTATTTCCAAGAACTTCGATTCTGTGGAACACATTACTATGTGACTGTTTCCCCTCAGACTACAACATAGCTATCTTAAAATCCAATGTCAACAAATACTTGTCATAAACCGGCCCTCCATAGGTAATCAAACTTTGTTCATTCCATAAATCATTTTCAATCCTCTCCTAATATTCTTTATCATTCAACCGACAATCCATCCCTAATCTTATTAATCGCGAGAGGCTTTTGGTTTTGATGACTCATTAGTAAAACAAAAATGCTTCCTTGATCATTACTTACGTGATCGAGTCTAGGTGCGGTTTAGCCTAAAAAAGTCAGACGATACTATTTAAATTGAAACATTATTTTTGCGTCATAAAATATAAATAATAAATGATGATACATAATAAATAGTCATACTCATACTCTTCGGCTTTTGTAAAGAAATTCGTGTTGCCATAGAACAGGCAACTACTTTTGTGCCTAAATTCGACTCGCATCATTCCCCCCCCCCAAAAAAATGCATATTCAATATTTCCATCTTATGGTGATGTTTTATTGTACGTGCTACCGGCGCAACAATAGTGACTACACATTAACGAGTTTCACTTTACCAATTTGTTCAATTTAGGGGCGGCTACTGTGTGCATCGCATAGAGCACTTCGTATTCGCTTTTCAATTTAAATGATTTATATTTTCGATACAAATATTTTTCAACTATGTTATATGCGGTGAAAGAATTGTTTGTGGATGCCTACGTTTTCTCTCCTCTCGTAGGTTGATCTCTAGAAAAGGAATATAGGGATGCCACTTAGCGTGATTTATAGCTCTTAGGCGACAATATATATATATATATATATATATATATATATATATATATATATATATATATATATATATATATATATACGAGGATAACATTTCACGATATATCATATGTCAGCACCTCAGTAAACGCATGTATTATTTCAGTGAAGGCATGTCTAGATTTTTGCTACGTTTTCCATAAGTTAAAAAAATTCCATCATGATACAGTTAATCATCTGCAAATTTTCATCCCTTAGGATCTATTCATAAACATAGAAAACTCACGAGTAGCATAAATCAAAGCCCTTATAAATCAAACGGTTGCACCGGTTGGTATGATAAGGATTCTGTTGGAATTATTATATTGTCTACTTGGCTGATCTGTTGGAATTATTACAAAAATTACTAAGAGGTCACCGCTTATCAAGGCGAAAAGCCAATCGAGGATTAACTAATGAGATGGATGGATTATCAGTTGACTGGTGACGAACAGTATGAGAGGATTGAAAATGATGAATGGAATGGACACAATTTGAATTCTTATGAGGACGGTTTATGACAAGTATTTGTTGACATTGGATTTCAAGACGACCATGTTGTAGTCTGCAGGGAGGCAGTCCTATAGTAATGTATTTCATAGATGAAAAGCCTTTGTGAAAGAAGCTCTTTTTGTGGAAGTTCTTGGAAATAAACTTTGTTCATAGAAATTCCGTTTCATGCTAGGCACACAGAGGAGGAAATGGAAGTTCTTAGCAGTTGTGGCAAAAGAACTTGCTGTGAATGCCTTACAAGGAGGAATCAGTGATTAGAGCTCAGTCGAGCTCCTTGATCAACATCTTTATATCATTACTGAGACATGGTAGCTCCGGACCATGCAGGAGCTTTATTTACACACACCTTCGTTTTTATTTTAAACTATTCTCTTTGAAAATAGAGATATGCTACAAATTTTGAAGGATTATATACTACTTATCTCAATGTATATTGATCCATAGACTTTCTGGAAATGTCTACATCAGCTGTTAATTGATACTCTTGTGTTTGTAGGCATTTTAGGTGCGAGTATTTCTCTCTCAAACTTTCTCCGGTCGATAAAGTAACGATCGTATTGGTTGGAAAACACATTTTATTACTAGTCTGATGTCTTCTTTCCAGTACTTATACGAGTTGGATCGATGGTACAATTAATATCTATCGAGAAACTTCACTTTCTAACAAATATTTAATGAGCTGACCAGAAAGCTTTTCTTCCCTCCAAAAGATGCACTTCCAAGTTTGTAGAGAGTTTTAAGATTTAACACATTGATTTGAATGTAGTGAAGACTCGAGACAAGGCAAGGCTAACAATGTCGTTAACAATAATACAGATAAGAAAAATGATATTGTCAACAGAAATATAACATTTTCGATGTAGACACGATTTTGAATTTACAAACAAATAGCTATGCGCTCTATTAAAACTGTGGATATTGCTGGCAATCTTGTTAATATAATGGATAAAATATATTTTTTATTTACGGTCAATTATAAAAAGTCGTACTCAGCTAATTTTGTTTTGAGCAGAAGTCCTTAAAATATAAATCCAATATAATAATACGTCACGTCTATCTGTATCATTGCCAACGTTCAGTTTCGAGACAATGGATACCCCTGTAAGAGTGGCCGTGTGTGTAATTGTGAAACAAGGGTTGCACAATTCCAACCACACTTCTCCTGAATCGGCACTGCTCGATTACAGTGGGAAGGGGAAGTTCAATACGACTGGAAACAATGCCGAGATTAGCGGAGAGCACATACAGTACCTGGTATTCTCAAAAAGTGTCACCCATTTTAGTACTGACAAGCTTCAACATCGCCATCTGTATACATATATATATAACTTCTTTGTACTAATTTTTCTGTACAAAATATATATACATATATATATATATATATATATATACACATACACACACACACACACACACATATATATATATATATATATATATATATATATATATATATATATGATTATTTTGTAATAAATATTTTTACATATCCGCAGACATATATGTTTCATCTTCAACAAGAATCATAAGTGTGCCAAGGTATAACCGTACTACCAGTCGCAGAATTCGAACACCGGACTGAAGTCCAATTCCAACATCTTGGCCTCCACAGCCACGGAGACATCTATACGACGAATAAAGGGAAATCAAGGGAGGCGCGAGAGCGCTCTATCCCTTAATAGGCTTCAAGAATGGCCTATGCTGGAAATCTCATTTCTTTGAGCAATCATAACTCAAAAACCAATAAATCAAATTAGTTAAAACTTTACACAAAATTTTTATTTTATAGGTTCTATAAGTGTGTAGAATTTCAGCATCATTAGTCAAGGCAACCCAGAAAGTTCAATCATGAAATCATGTTATCTGTGTGTACGTACGTACGTACGTACGTACGTACGTATGTGCCACCCTGTATCTCATCAACTATTTGATGGATTCAGCTGATTTTTGGCAGAGATAGAGGTTCTAGGGTCTAGTTGATGGCATTTTAATTTCAGTTTACCATATACCTTAGTTTTCCAGGTAAATTCCAAAAAACCTTATGAGAAAGCATTGTATTGAGGCATAGCCTTTACAAAAGTAGTGACATGCCATGAAAAATGCCAGTATACTGAAATCATATGTTCTTAATAGGTTAAGATGAAAATTCATATACACTAAATGTACAAAAGCAAGGAAATTCCCAAATGTGTACACTTTTATTGTCATTAAGGGTATGAGTACATATCAACCAAACCATTTCATTATCACATCACTACAGTATAAATCTTTATGCACGAGTGGATGAAGTGTGTGAGGTCCGCTGAAGAAAAATTCCTACTAGTAAAATACATAGCCCTGTTGTGCTCGCATACTCTTAATGACAATAAAAGTGTAAAAAAATTCCTTGCTTTTGTACATTTAGTGTATATGAATTTTCATCTGAACCCTATTAAGGGCATATGATTTCAGTATACTGGCATTTATCATGGAATATACTTATACTCATTAAATGAACACAGGGTTTGTTCAAGGGGAAATACCTTTGCAATATTGCTTTAGTTAGAAGCTTTATATAGTTTCCTTACAGAGTGCTCTTCCTTTGAAAGGATCATTAAATAATTATTGAATAATAACATTTTTTAAATATTCACATACATATATGCTTCATCTTTACCAATAATCATCAGCTAGGTATAGCTGTACCACCGATCGCAGCATCCGAACACCGGGCTTAAGTCACCTTCCAACATCTTTACTCCCACGGCCACTGAGACGAAGAAAAGGCAATATACCTATATTCATTAAATAAACACAGTCAGCCCCCAATCCTCTACAATTTAATGGCCTTGTGCCTAATTAAAATAACAAGCAAGCAATACGACAAGATAACAGGCACAATCGACACCGTTTTAGCGGTGTACATTAGTAATTGTGTGTAAATTAGAAATAGTGTCTACATCGCAAATTGACAATTTCGTTGACAATATCATTTACTGTTTGATTTAATGAGATACAGCAAAAGAAAATGAAAAGTGTTGAAAAGAGAAAATTACACAAGTAGTTAATCTGGTTTCCGTCGAGCGCTCTCGCTTCGCAAAGTTCGCTACTTAGAATTCTTGAAACAAAAAAATCAGATAATAAACAGTTCATTCGTAATATAGTTGTGAACATGTAATAAAAAACTTTCGCATATATTCAAATAGATAAATGTTAACATTTAAAAAAAAAATGCGAATTTATTTATTAATAGTAGTACGACTACTACTACTACTACTACTACTACTACTACTACTACTATAATTACTAATGGAATATTTTGTGTCTATATTAAAAGCGAAATAAATGTTTTTGTTTCTTTGTTATTATTATATGTTATTATGAAGATTAAGTCTCCACTTCTTTTTCTTAAATTAAATGAGCATAAGTGATTATTCTTTCTTTTCTTTTGTATTATAATCACTTATTATTAAGATTAAGAATAAGCCTCCCTACTTTGCTCATAAAATTAAATCTGCTCACGTGATTATTGGAGCGAGCCGGACACACTTTTTATATAGATCGCAAAAAATGTTTTCTTTCCAACTTCACGTTATTAAGCAATCCAAGTTACGGTTATTGACTCATAAATAAATGTTTTGGAGTTTTGAGATGAGAATTTATAATGTGTATTATTTTGGATTATTCAGACTACTGTTCTCATTTCCGAAGTCATTCTCACAACGTTTCGGCCGGATAAAGTGCTAAGGCTGATCAGTTCAAAGTGGCAATCTTCTAGAGGTTGAAGGTTCAGATCTAACTACCGTTGATGTTAAGAATATACTAAACATTACTTAAGATTTATACCCTGTCATGACAGAAAGGTCGAGGGCAATCTACCACTGTGGATTAAATAAAGGGTTCAGTTTGAAATTCCATACAGATTTTTGAATTCCACATAAAGATTCCCGACTTTGACAAGATGCATCTGTAAAAAGATCGATGGTTACATCGATCAAAACGTTATCAGAATGATATCCAAGATGAGAACAGTAATCTGAATAATTCCAAATCATACAAATTATCACTCCTCATCGAAACACTCTGATTTATGATTGTCATGTCCGCTGTTTTATTAGGAATTGGCATATCACACTTGTTCGCTAATGAACAAGTAGGAATCATTTTCATTTGGCGAAAATGGTGAGTTCACACATTTATGTGACTTCTTTTATTTATTTCGAGGACGCCCGGTACTACTCTGCGGACCTAGGACAAAAACAATTGATTTTAATGAGTCCCATTCTTCATCAGTACAGAACAAAGTAAGAAGTGAAAAAGGAAAGATTATGGAAAAAGTAAGCCAATACAAACGGAGAAAGAAAGGGAGTAGCTTATACTAGCTAGTATCTTTTTGTTTTGGCCCTGTATAGGGTTCGAAAAAGAAAATACGAACTCAGAGTTTAAAGAAACACGTGAATTGAAAAAAGTATAATACAACAGATAACACTAGTGGTTGTACGTCTGTCTTGACTGCCAGAATTAGACTGGGATGGTTACAACACTGACAAGCATGTGCTCACAGTATTTATATTGAGCAATAGAGTTTATGTCATCCGTGATGTAAGGTGACATAACACCCCATCCCAAGTCTTACCTCCTCACCAGTCACAGTACCGTTTCTATTTATGGATTGATGTTCTTCTGGGGCTTCTTGGGGTATCTATATCTCGAAAGTGTCGTATATGGTAACAATAACTTCTTCCTGTGGATTGTTTTCGGTATCATCCGACAGTCGTTTCCTAATTTGACTTAGGTATCTCTCATGAGAAAACTGAGGGCCTTAGATTATGTAAAACATATTTCCAATCATTTTTCTATCGTGCCAACAACTCTGACTCCCTCATTTTGTACGATTCAATGTCAGCTTTAGAATCTTTGCACGTTAGCTTTTGTTTTTATAGACTTCTTTCCATTTCAACAAGATTTCCCTGCCCTTTATCAAAATCAGATTTTTTATCCTCCAGCTCTTTAAGACGTGACCGGGGTTCTTTAATTCTAAACTTCTGATTTTGGAGCCCATCTTTAAACTTGGAAAGAGTGATTTCTTTGCTTCGACATTCATCTTCAAGATAAGTCACCTTATCCTTCACAATCTTCAGCTCTAAGACATATTTGTTCTGCAGCTTTAGCAATTCCAGATCTTGATCCATGAGTTCACTCTCTTTAACCTTCAAAAGAATTTGACTTGATTTCTTTCAGTTTGGTGTTAGCTATTTGCAGAGTGAATTGTGTTCTACAGACAATTTATTTTGAATCAATTTCATACGGTTTTTAATGGTTGAAACAAATTCCTTCTTTCGTTTTTCTGACTGGGTCGTCATATATTTTATTTTCTGATAATAAGTGTTGGTTGGTAACTTCCATAGGTAATTCCGTTTAAAGTAACGTTGACAATAATTTCAACCTCGAATTCAATTTCTTTACCATTCACCGTTCAGGCTATTTTGTTGGTTCTTAGCATGGTCGGTTTATTCAACGTTTCCATGTATGTAGGTAGAGTATCGACACGTATGAACCAAAATATAATTGTAATTTTACCTTTTTATTCAGGATTATTACCTGTACATATTTTCTTTTATTTATGCCGTCCTGATTGTTTGTTCTTGTGAATTGAACTCGATTTTTATTTTCTCTATTTGTTCTGCAATGTGAACTCCTGTGTCCAACTTTATTACAAGTTAAACAAGCTTTAAAACGGTATGGGCAATCCATAACCCAATGAAGGAATCCACAACAAAAACAGAGTTTAAGCGGTAATTTATCCTGTTTTTTTTTGTTGTTTTTTTTATTGAAGTGGCTTGTTTTTGTAGGAGCGTGAAAATAATCCCTCTTTTTGTTTTGAATTATTTTTGCAGGAGAGTTGAAATGTGATTTCTGACGTATCTTTCGTTCGACAATACCTGACTCTTCAATATATTTAGAATCTTGTTTAACACTTACAGATCTCTGGCAGTCTTCAGCTTATTTCTGTAATGTCAAATTTGGCCCACTTTCTAACTTGTTTAGGACTCTACGTCTGATTTCTGCGTCTCTGGCTAATACAAGTCCTCGTACGAATATTAAGTATTTAATGTTATCAGTGCAAAGTTCAGCTTGTTTGAAATCGTCACAGTGTTTATTAACGATTGACACGAAAGTCGAATAATCTTCGCTGTCTTTTCTTGTTAAGTTCATGCACTTCCACTGTTAGTGGAACAGAGAAAATTTAGGGCTAAATAATTCTGTTAAAAGTTTAACAGCTTCATAAAAAGTCTTTTCTCGTTTCTTTGTCGGTGTCTTTCTTCGATTTTTTGATTTTGCTCCAATAGTCTTTTTTCGGGTTTCTGTTGTTGTTGCATTCTGAATTAACGAGTTCTGTAAGGTTGATTTGAAATCATCCATGTTTTCAATGTGTCTTTATAGAATACGGCTTTTAGTAGTTCTTTCTTTAATATCCCGCTGCTAACGTAATATTAGTTGTAAAAAGAGAAAGAAAGTATAAAACCTATTTGTCGACCAAAAATCACTTTTTTAGTAAGGTTTTCGCGTAACAGTAGATTTTACGGTTTGCACTTTAATCAACAGAGTAATAAAGTTTTTTTTTCCTTTGGCGGTGGCACATTTTCTCTTTTGGAGAGAAAAGAAAATATAATGTATTTCTTTTTTGTTAAAAACAACAAAGTGCAGGATTAGCAATAATAAAATCTCGCAAAAGAAATCAACTTTGGTTGAAAACAATCCAACTAACGAGATTTCTTGTCTTTTCTGTTTTCAGAACTTTTGGAGATTGTCGGGTGAATTCGCCATTGATTTCTCCACGTTTTCTCTTTTAAGGTTCTAAAAATGTCCCTTAATATACCGCGTCGCCAGTTGTTGTAGCCCAGTATAGGGCCCGGAAAAGAAAACACAAACATGGAGTTTAGAGAAACACGTCTATTGAAAAAAGTATAATACAATAGATAACACGAGTGGTTGTACGTCTGTCTGGACTGCCAGTATTAGACTTGGATCGTTAGAACACTGAAAGGGATGTGCTCCCAGTATTTATATTGAGCAGAAGAGTTTATGTCGTCCGTGATGTAATGTACCATCACACTTTTTCACAGTCGTTCGTCTCACATATCTATTTACTAAGCTGTAATACTTTCTTCCTATTGATTTCTAGCATAAACAAGTAATTATTTACGCATCTTTTTGACTTCTTTACGTACACTTACAATTTTCCTTTTTCCGATTAACTCCCTGTAGTAACATGTGTTCATTATATATCCTCAGTTATAAAAAGTGCATTTTAGTAATTCCATCTGATAATAAATACGACATTATAAAAACATTTAATAGAAAGAGAGGGAATGTATAACCAGGTTCGCGTATCCCGACCGTCTATAATTGTTACTTTCCTGCACTGATGAGAGTAATAAGCTTGAAACGCTGTGATATTATATATATATATATATATATATATATATATATATATATATATATAAACTTCTGTGATATTATATATATATATATATATATATATATATGTAATATTACAGAAGTTCAGTATTTTTTCACCTAAGTGTTATGAGTTTTGATGATAAACCTCAGGTATTATCTTAATCTGAAATTCTTTAATATTATATATAAATATAACGCTTTTATTAAGTAATCGAGAAAGCCATATATATATATATATATATATATATATATATATATGGGAAGAGAAGGATGAAAGTAATCCGACGTGATGGGAAAATGAAAAAGGAAAACCAAAAAATGGATGTTTTTTATGTGTACATCAACGTTTCGTCTTTATTTATAAGACTTCATCAGGATGATAAAATAGAGAAAAAAATGTCATGCAAGCACAGATACATGTAGGGTAGACATATTGGGAAAAATAGAATGAAATAGTGGCCAACTGCTGGGTGGACGTCCGTATTTGTTGGAGAAATAGAAATGAATGTAGAAAAGAATAGGGGGGGGGAAAATGGAAGGATGGGGTGAGCCAGGACTACTGTGGCTGGTGGTAAGAGAAAGAGGTGGGGGATGAGCAGGGGTAAAGTGGATGGCAGAGAGGGAGGTGAGGAAGAGGGGGGAGGGGGGTGTTTGACCAGATGGCTGCGGTTCAAGATTGAAGGGGAAAAAGTAAGTTGGTATGTTTGTGTATGGGGAGTGTATGCAGGGAAAGGAGGATGGGTAGAGAGGAAGGGGGGGCTGTGATTTTGGTGGATGGGCGAAAAGTTATGGTCTTAGAGAGCGTTTTGAGAAAATGAGGGAATTTAAGAAGGGGTATGGGAGAAAATAGTTGAGTGGGGGAGAGAGAGGATTTGTTGTGATAGGGTGTGAAATATTTGAAATATTTGGAAAATGATAGCAATGAGTGAGGGATTGGGGGGGGGGGTGGAGGAGGGCGGTGATTGAAAGGGTGGGTATGGAATATTTGAGGCATTTGGAACATGAGAAAGTTTATTTGGACTGCAGTATTAAAAGTGTGAGGAAAAAGTAAGGAGAAAATGAAGATTCAAAGAGAAAAAGAAAGGGAAAAGTGAATGGGGGAGTGTTATAGAGGTTGAAGATGAAAAAAGTTTAACCATGATCAGGCAAGAGTCTTTGTTCTGTGAGGATGATCTTGCTTATTAAGGGTGATAGGTTAAAGAAACCATTACGTTGCTTGATGGTGGTGGAGGCGGTGATGAGGGCAGTTTCTAATAATCTTCGCCGAGATTTGTTGTGGATATATTTAGTGATTTTGGCTTGTTCAAATTTGAACGCATGACCATGTTCTAGTGCATGGGAGAAAAGTGCACTAAGAGGGTTGTTTTGGTGAATTGGCCTGCCTCTTTTTAGAATTCTTAGAATCCGGTCCTTTCAAATATAGACTACCCCCTAACATCGAATACTTTAGATACATAGATGATATTTTAATTTTCCTCCCCACAGACATACACATCAATCATATTAAAGATAAACTCAACACAGTAGAACCCTCCATAAAATTTACCCATGAGACTGAAATAAACGGCTCTATTCCCTTCCTTGATACTCTTATAATTAAGTCCAACAACAAACTAGAATTCAAGGTACACCGCAAAAACACTCACAAAAATGACTACATACATTTCTACTCCCACCACCATAGCAAGATCAAAACAGGTATAATTATAGGCTTCTTCCTACGCGCCCTTAGAATATGTAGCCCCCTCACATAGATGAAGAAATAAAGTACATTTTTAACTCCCTAAAAACATTGCAATACCCCACACATTTTATATTAAATGCCAAGAAAAAAGCCTTCCAAATATTCTCCAGAAACACCACACAAAAAAATCAAACTCCTAACACCTCTCTAATAGACAGACCCCTTCTCCTACCCACGCACTCCAATAACACATCCATATGCAACACGCTTAAAAAACTAGGCATTCCTACAGTACAAACCACATCTCAATCCATAAAACAAACTCTAAACACATCCAGACATTTCCAAAATACAGCCACATCCCATGCCGGCTTATATACTGTCCCTTGCAATGATTGCCATCAATTTTACGTAGGAGAAACACAACGTGAATTAAAGAAACGATTAAATGAACACAAAAGGGACATAAAAAACAACAACCCTCTTAGTGCACTTTTCTCCCATGCACTAGAACATGGTCATGCGTTCAAATTTGAACAAGCCAAAATCACTAAATATATCCACAACAAATCTCGGCGAAGATTATTAGAAACTGCCCTCATCACCGCCTCCACCACCATCAAGCAACGTAATGGTTTCTTTAACCTATCACCCTTAATAAGCAAGATCATCCTCACAGAACAAAGACTCTTGCCTGATCATGGTTAAACTTTTTTCATCTCCAACCTCTATAACACTCCCCCATTCACTTTTCCCTTTCTTTTTCTCTTTGAATCTTCATTTTCTCCTTACTTTTTCCTCACACTTTTAATACTGCAGTCCAAATAAACTTTCTCATGTTCCAAATATCTCAAATATTCCATACCCACCCTTTCAATCACCGCCCTCCTCCACCCCCCCCCAATCCCTCACTCATTGCTATCATTTTCCAAATATTTCAAATATTTCACACCCTATCACAACAAATCCTCCCTCTCCCCCACTCAACTATTTTCTCCCATACCCCTTCTTAAATTCCCTCATTTTCTCAAAACGCTCTCTAAGACCATAACTTTTCGCCCATCCACCAAAATCACAGCCCCCCTTCCTCTCTACCCATCCTCCTTTCCCTGCATACACCCCCCATTCCAACTTACTTTTTTCCCCTTCAATCTTGAACCGCAGCCATCTGGTCAAACCCCCTCTCCCCCTCTTCCTCACCTCCCTCTCTGCCATCCACTTTACCCCTGCTCATCCCCCACCTCTTTCTCTTACCATCAGCCACAGTAGTCCTGGCTCACCCCATCCTTCCATTTTTTCCCCACCTATTCTTTTCTACATTCATTTCTATTTCTCCAACAAATACGGACGTCCACCCAGCAGTTGGCCACTATTTCATTCTATTTTTCCCAATATGTCTACCCTACATGTATCTGTGCTTGCATGACATTTTTTTCTCTATTTTATCATCCTGATGAAGTCTTATAAATAAAGACGAAACGTTGATGTACACATAAAAAACATTTTTTGGTTTTCCTTTTTCATTTTCCCATATATATATATATATATATATATATATATATATATATATATATATATATATATATATATATATATATAGGGAGAGAGAGAGAGAGAGAGAGACAGACAGACAGACAGACAGACAGACAGACAGACAGACAGACAGGCAGAGTAAGAGCGATAGCTGAAGTAGTGGCTGCCGCATTAATACATCACAAAAAGGAGATATGACCAAAATACAGAGTTTTATTAATCGATATTGGATTGAATTACATAATGGCAAAATTCAAAAGACTTTTTAAATCCCCGTTGTAAAACTAAATAATTATAACATTGCCTATATTTACATATTTTCTTCTCTGTGCCATCCGCCGGCCAATAGTTCTCTATCATCGCAGCGTTGCGGTTGTTTAAATATTAAAATATCTCGAAACTTTCAAGGATTTCCATATACCAAATAATAATAGTTATGTATATGCTGGAGTAGAAGTTTATTGGGTTCATAACTTTTTTCCGGATAACGGCGGTAGGGTCGGCTAGTATATATCTCAAATATAGTAATCCGTGAATAGCTGTTTTGTCTTTTTAAGAATCATGAGTGTAGCTAGACATAGAGAAAGAATTTTTTAAAATGCGGGAAAAAGTGATAAATATAGCAACAATAAGAATAACATCAAGAAGAAAATAATATAACCACTGAAATAGTAATAATTCAAACTCAAATAGCAATCACCCAAAATAAAAAATAAAATGATAATAAAAGGCAAAACTGTAACTGTTTGCTCACTACAAAATAATTGTTTAACCAAAGGCATCGTTGACCAAGCCACAATATTTGCCAACGAAAACCAATAAAAAATACTACGCATGAGAAACCCCCTTAGATAAAAAAAACAGGTATAAAAACCATAAAAGCACATCTAATAACAAAAAACACCGATTCAAAACATCACTAGCGAACCATTGCCGGGAGTTCAAAGAAAAGAGACGTTTGTCAATAATCGAGTTGAAAATATTACGATGGATAGTACATGTAGATAAACGATAGACGGACCCTGTAGATTTCATGTTTGAATGAGAAGCTTGAAACTTTTAATTTCAAAGACCCCTAAAACTCACAAAACTGTAGAAGCGAAATAACAACCAACTGTAGACATACAATTAAATTGACTTTAGGATAACTACATACATAACAAATAAAGAAATGAAACAAGATAAAATAAATAAGTAAAAAGTAAACTAAATATATATCTCAAGTAACAACGAACAACAGAATGAATAGAAGATAATTTATTCCAATCACGCACGTGCTAAAATAAAGTAACATGTTAATCTGGCACATTTACGTAAAGAGATGTGCCACACCCAATGAACAGAAAAACAAAAAGGTCTCAAGTACAGGTCGACCAGGTTTTTGTTGGAGAGAAGCTCTGGCACCGGCTAATGAAAACATTAACCTGTGAGATAGAAATAACAACGGGTATGATTGGTTAGTTAGCTAGACTAAATACTACTTAGATATATATATATATATATATATATATATATATATATATATATATATATATATATATATATATATATATATATATATAACAATCTATAACAATAATCAGTACACTTAGCCAGATGATTCCTTGCGGGGTGAAACATAGACGCCTCTGTGTAGATTAATAGCTATAGCTATATTTTCATACTATATATATATATATATATATATATATATATATATATATATAGAGAGAGAGAGAGAGAGAGAGAGAGAGAGAGATGAGAAAGAGAGATAGTGTGGGAAAGAGAGGGATATATATATATATATATACATATATATATATATATATATATATATATATATATATATATATATATATAATGAGAGAGATGGGAAACGAAATCGAGATGAAAAGAATGAGAAAGGGGAGGGACGAAAAAGCAGAGAAGAAAACAAAACATTGTATTTTATATTTATCATAATTTTAGATGCTCGTGAACCTTGAAGCAACAAGATATATTTTTAACAACATTTTCTATTAAATTACTGAAAATATCATTAGACATACATTAAATCTTTCATATTTTTTCAGATTTCGTGTTTTCTAGATAATAATGCCTATAGCTAAAATGAACGTTTTGATTATATTCATTAACATCTTCGATATCTGACTACCAATTCTCGTTAAGCTATTAGAAAATGTTCTTTTTCTGAACAGCAGCCTTTTTCATACGATATATACTCTGTCGAATACAGCTTATATATATAAAATAAAGTTCATTTTCCCCTATATTTGTGCTCGATAAATTTCTTAACAAAAATTTCATAAAATATCTGTTTTGTCGGCCTGATAGGCCACATATTGGTCCGTGTTACATGACATTTTGATCGATTCATTCGATTTTTATATATTATCCTGATCACTATTTAGTGTTTCAGTCAGATTTAAGTGAGTTGGAGGATAACTTACTTTGTTAATGATATCTTTCTAAACTCGCTCCATCTACACCTTAAACATAATTTAATTAAGACACAATTTTCCCCAAGCACCAATTGTTATTCATATTTCAAGCTTTTCCATTGTTTAACGTTACTTTTGATTCGGATATTTTCAACATGGCTGCACAACACACGCGAGAGATAAGTCAGTTACTTTATTCATTTTGTAATATTATACAAAACAAAACAAAACAAACAACGAACTGATTTCAGCTTAAAACATACAGCAGCCTCTTTTTTGCGAACTTGATTTTCCTTTCACCACCTTTAACTTCAGAGGTGCAAAAATATATGTAACAACGTTATCACTTCTACTTAAAAAATAAAACTAGATTAATTCTATGAATTTTCACTGCAATTTATCAAATATCAGTGTGTGTTGAAGAGATTATTTACTCTCACTCATTAAATTAATAGTTGTATTCTTGTAAAAATGCAGTAGGCTGCATGTTTTAGTGGTGCATGCGAATGGCAGACGTTGCAAGTGACGGATGCTCGGCTAAAAGACAAGGGAGCACAGAGGAAATTGAAAATATCTTTGATTTTATATTGGGCCACCCAGAATCTTATTTCTCTTTGAAATAAAATAAGTGTCTCATAAATAGAGAGAATCATGCTGAGACCGGCCTGCCTAAAAAAGTAATGTTCTGAGATTGGCTCCATGATAAACCCTCTTGAGTGGAACCCGTCTGGCTGTTATCCTCAGTGGATATCTCCAGTAGCCATTATCTTTGGTGGTTGCTTTGGGGGTGGTCGAATAGTGAGGGGACCAGCAATCTCGGATTTCCAGTCAAAAGCATATATATTCCAGCTTATGGGAGAGAGAGGTGAGTAAGACTGGCCCCTTTTGGGCGTGAACAAGGCAGTTCGTTTTTCAGAAGGCTGGCTGGGCTTCTCCGGGCAAGGTGAACCATTTGGGGCTCTTAGCTAATGGATTGAGTTTATGGGACTTATGTTTGATTTGGTCAGGTAGAAATCTCATTTTGCAAGTCTACTATTCAACCTAAGAGCACGAGTATCATTTGTAACCTCTAAAATAAACCTGTTACTTTTTTTATAAAATAGACTTGTGATTCTACTGAGAATGAGAGTTCTTTGTTGTAGCACTGATTAAATCGAACAAGTTTGCACCAGGCGCAACGAGTGGGACGATCGTCGCCAGTGCAGTGAACGCACTCGTACATGCTCGCATTCTTCTAATTTTCTAAATAAATTTTTGGGGCATTTTAATAGAAAGCTAGGGAAATTTGCTAGAACATCCAAGCAGTCCTTCATATCTCGTTCATAATAGTGGCTATCGTCTAGCGAATGTCTCTATGAATCGTGAAGCATCGGGATCAAGGACTCCTAACGTTTTGACTGAGATAGACTGGAAAATGAAACGGTCAGTTAGTGAGTTCTATTTGTTGCTTTTTTTACGGCGAACTGAGCTGGGGTACGGAATTGACAATAGATTCTGCAATTCTTAATAGTGTGACAGGGTCAGCGCAAGTGGCGTCCCATGTGAGTGTCTTTTCGACTCTAAGAACAAAGAGTGTCATGTCGTCGGGTAGGCGACCATCGCCTCTATCAAGACCGACTGGCTCGAATAATTGATGCAAACCCGGTAGAATCTAAACCTCGTTTGACTACGTCTTTTTGTGTGAAGCCACGAGGCAGGCGACCAGTGCTGAATCTGCAGGACCGGGGATACAGGGAAAACTCGTCAACAGCTTGGCTACAGCGGCATGATGTGTGTATAACAGCCACAGCGGCATGATGTGTGTATAACAGCCACAGCGGCATGATGTGTGTATAACAGCCACAGCGGAATGATGTGTGTATAACATAAACGGAGCTCCAGCCGTTGTTATATGGCAATCCTGATAATGTCATTGCCTAAAATATTTTCCAATGATGTCGAGCGAATGGCGCTGGTTGCAACAGTTCGACGAATTATTAATGAACATTAGAAAGCGGCGCTTCTGATCCTGTTTCCAATTGATCTAACTTTTTTCTTGCTCGCCTATGATATCCATTAGTGTTACTTGAAAAGAGAAAAGTCCGTGACACCGTTCCACCCTTTTTCTTGATTGCTGTTTATGTATTCGTGACCATTCTTTACATTTCCGGGCTTATTGAGGCTTTAAGACGAAATATCTTACGGAATTTTATTTTCATTCATTAAAAATAAATGTCTATTCCGACAATAATTAGTTGTGAAGCGAATAATAAATTGTGAGACCCGTTGAGATCGTACGGTTATCAGCTCGGCGGTTTTGTTTAAGTGATTTATTATATAAAGAAATAGTATGATATATTTATGCGGATAAGATGTTAGCAATGCATCAATTTCATGAATTTGACATTTTCCAGAATAAATAGTTTTTGTTTAATAAAATAATCAACGATTGATGATATGTATTTACGTATTATTATTATTATTATTATTATTATTATTATTATTATTATTATTATTATTATTATTATTATTATTTGTACTCACTAGGAGTTCTCAAACAGGTCATCAGTGATTGCTCACCGACAACCGGTGGTATTCCCTGCAGTCTGAGTGACAACACGTCTCCCCAGATTTTCAGTATTCTCCACCTCTTTTTGATAGTCACCGCAAATAACCTTGCAGTATCGCAACAGCCGCTTACCATTGATTTCTCGCTAATAAGGAACATGGGTCTTCTGTGGGATTTGGGTGGCAATAAGCCTCCCCAAGGTCCCAGCACTCTTTGCATTTCCAGCGGAGGTCTGGTTTGTGCTGTCCCTCCTCGGTCTTCTCATCCTCCTTGACCTTATGCAAATATTTTGTGTGGTGTTAGAC
Organism: Sepiola atlantica; assembly: GCA_963556195.1. NCBI lineage: Eukaryota > Metazoa > Mollusca > Cephalopoda > Sepiida > Sepiolidae > Sepiola > Sepiola atlantica. Next base: position 61,040,000 of record OY744529.1, on the reverse strand, counting down.
TAGGCTGGTACCATTTAAAAAAAAGAAGTGCTTTAGGGGGAGCGGGAGAGCTTATGGTGTTTCTTGCTATTTCTGTTCATTGGTTCATTTTTTTGTCAGCTGAAGCCGGTGTAATTTATTGGGGGTGAGCTCATGAAGTGATGTTTCTTGCATTTTCTGTTCCTTGATTTGTGATGTGGTGTTCTTTCTGTGATTTTGTTTTCTTCCTGTTGTAAGTTCCATGTGCCCATTCGTAGCTTATGCAGGTTGGTTTCCGCGTTCGATGATTTTTCTTAAGATTGCAACTGTTTTGATCATTGCCGTCCTTTGCATAGTTTCAATGATCCCTTTGATTTCAATTTCTCGCAGTCTTTTTTCCAGGTTCTTGGGGATTGTTCCTTGTGATCCTACGATTATTGGTATTATACTGACTTTCTTCATGCTCTATATTCCTTTCAGTTCTCTGGCTAGTTCTGTGTATTTGCTTCGTTTTTCCATTTCTTTGATCTTCACTCTGCGGCCTGCTGGAACGGCGAAGTCTACGATTTTGCAAGAGTTTTCCTTCTTGTTGATTATTATGACATCTGGTCTCCTTGTTTGTAGGAGTTTGTCTGTTTGTATATCCATATCCCAGATAATTTTGTGTTTTTCGTTTTCCAGTACTGTTTCTGGTTTATGTTTGTACCATTTGTCTGCGTATTCGAAATGCAATTGTTTGCACAGTTCCCGGTGTACTGCTTTCCCTACACAGTCATGTCTGTTCTTGTATTATTTTTGGGCGAGTTTGCTACATTCACTTATTATATGATTTACTGTTTCGTCTCTTTGTCCACACAGTCCGCATTTACTGTTTTCCTGGGTTTTATCTATTTTAGCTTTAATGTAGTTTGTCCTAATTGCATTGTTCTGTGCAGCCATCAGTAAAGATTCTGTTTCTCTGTTCAAGTGTCTTTTTCTTAGCCATGCCCAGCTATTTTCGTTTGTTTCTTCTCTTGTCAGTCTTATGAAGCGTCTATGTACTTGTTTTTTTACCCACTTTTCTTTTCTTGTCGTTTTGTTTCTGGTTTCGATGCTTCCCGAATTGCTCGTTGAAACGGCGCTCTTGCTGCGGTGATAAGGATTTCCGTGTTTTGAGTTATGTATTTCTCCAGCTCTTTTTTGAGTCTTCTACACAATCTTCTATACTTACCAGTCATCTTCCCCTTTCGTTTCTTTTCATGTAGAGTCTGTCAGTATCGTCCTTTAGATGTAGTGCGTTGAGCATGGTCATTAATGTTCTAGTACTCTGGTCAAGGTGCCTGAGTTCTTCTCTGGTCCAGCCTATGAATAGTCCAGAGTATCTTATTAGTTCTTCTGCCCATGTTTTTATTCCTGTTACTAGATTCCTGCTATATAATTTCGTTTCTAGGAGTTTTCTTGTTCTTCGTAAATATTATTTTCTTAGTGCTCTTACGATTATTATTATTATTATTATTATTATTATTATTATTATTATTATTATTATTATTATACTACTACTACTACTACTACTACTACTACTACTACGCTGTGCTTGTATCTTTATTTCTACTAACAAGGTTATGACTACGCCCATTAAAAAATTAGATCGCGCTATGAAATTTAAAAAAATTAATTACTGATTGTGTGCTGTCACTAATTACCAGGGATTACCCTTTACTTCTTTTTAAAATAAATTGTTCTAAAAATAAGTATAAAAATCATAAATTTAAATTCTGTCGTTGACTTTAATAGTATTACCTGGCTTCTAGGCAGTGACAGCTTTAAGCCTTTTGGCCCTCTGGGGCAGACGAGACTTTTGGCCTCCTAAATTTTTATACAAAATAAAAAAACGTACAAAGTGCTTACATATGTTCTATATATGTATCACCGATTCATATGGTACTGCATATTATTTTTCGTAAAATACTCCTATACTGTATAATACTGTACAAATGAACAATACCTGTAACCAATATGTAACTAATACCTTTCACATTTTTGTTGGGTTTGTTAACCCAACAAAAATGTGAAAAACAACAGCAATGAGGAATATATAACTATTTACTTTACAAAATAGACATAAAAGGAAACACAAATATGAAGAACGAAACAACAATGAGAAACGAAACAAAAATGAAAAAGAAAGTGTTACAAACGAATACAACAAATTGAAACAAAGTATTGAAACAAAATAGTATCATTTATTACCAAGCTATTGAACACCACCACATCACACTTTCATATTCGCAAAGTCGGTAATTGTTTGTGAAATGTCGACTGTTTTAGCGATTTCGGATTCTATTTTAAAAATTCAACCTTTGTTGTCCGATAGTTAATCTCAAATAGTTTTTCAGTCTCCTCAAAGTGCTGAATGTTCTTTCCGCACTTGCTATGCCTATGCGCAATGTCAAGAAGAGTCGAAACAATGTTTCACTCTGTACAAACAAGTTAGAGGGCTCATTTCTAATAGAAAAGTTAAAATAGCCGATCATACCAGCCGTTTGGTATTGCTCTAAGCTATCAGCATTATCAAAATACATATCGCGGAAATACTTAAGTTCACCACATAAATCATTAGTAAATTCACCAGGATACCTGGACACAAGAAAAACCCTTGGCCCATAAAGTCGTCATTCGTAACTTCTATAAACCGTATTCGATGTAAAAAAAGTTGTGCAACCACTTTAAATCCATCAGTGCGAGTTTTCAACTCTGCCACCATAACGTCACATGTGTGAAAGTAAATTTCAGTTTTATACTTTATTTTTGGATCTCTCAGCCGTTTACCACGAGATTGCTCGCCAGGCAAACATTTGGTTCTGCGAATGCGAACCTGCTTGCAACCTTTATCTTGTTCGCTTTCGGAAAACTAACATCCACAAAGAATTTGTCCTTTTTTCAAAATTATCAAACATCTCATTGGACCTGAGATTTTGTAACTTTTCAGTAGCAGTTTCAAAAACTTTGATGACAAGGAATACATCATTGGTTTTTGCTTGGAATATTTGATTTGCCACATTTAAAGTGTCCAGTACTTCATTTCACCACAACACACTTAATAGAAATGTCAATTTTATCTGCTTTTGAATGGGAACTACTGCCTTCACTTCATCTGCTTTGTGTTTTTCATCTTTTATTTTGGCTAAACAGTCAATAACATTCCCGAAATTCTGCAAACAAGCTGTTGTAGCTTTTTGTCGAGCGCACCATCTGGTGAAGAAATTGGTTTTTAGAACTTCTCCAAACTCTATACTTGCATTGGAAAACGAAAATCCAGCTTCTTCACACGTCTCCTTTAGAGTAATGTCGAAATTATTTTCAGCTGATACTGCACAACCTTCTGTATTTCAGCGATTTCTTCCTTCAGACGCACCAATAATGCTACATAATATTTGCAGTTTATGTTTTTTCTTCTCCCAAAGTAATCGATGCGCATCCCAAAATACGGATGTGGGTGTCTTTGGTCGCTTTGAACGGCTTTCACCTGCTACTGCCCACTTAGCTGACTGCCAATTAAACCCCGAAGTAAAGTGGTGGATCCATGTTACATTGATTGTCATATATCGAGGCAAAAACGTCTTTTTGTTGCGTTGAAACAGTTGCAAACAACGCTCTGAATCGTCAGTGAGTTGTTGTTTTTAATCGACTGTGAGCAAACGCGGCACTCACTTTGAACACAACTTTCTTATTGACAAATGTCCATGCATAATGGTAAATACACTCCTTTTTATAGTACAGTGTTTCACGCAACTTCAATTTAAGATCGGTCCAAACGATTTGGTTGCGTCTTTTATGTTTTTCAGGATAACTGCAAAATTGAGCGACCTGAACCTTCAGCATCGTTTGTATCTGTTCAACTGCGTTTACAGTCAGTATACCACCTCTTAACCCTGTTTATCGACGGAAAAGAGTCTGAATAACACTTATCAAACCATTGTTTTACTTGAACAGTACTTTTCCTATCAAAAAGAAATGCTTTATTAACACACGTAATTCAGATGTGTCCATCTATTGAAAACGCGTAAAAATAATTTCACTTAAATAACTGTAAAATTTTGACATACGTCATTTGAAGGTTAGTACTTTATAAAAAATATATGGATTTTTTATTCATGGCATCATCTACATATCAAGCCCGAGATTTGTGTGATGCGTTATATATATTTCTAAAAACTTAGATATGTGTATATGTCTATATATATATGAATTTAAAAGATTCATTCGTAAACCAATTTACTGATCATCATGAATTTTTAAACATAGCTGCTAGACGGAATGGGTAATAATGTAGTTATATTTAGTTATCTTTAGTTTCATGAAAAGAATATAAAAATGGAGTGGAAGCCTTTCGTGAAAATCCTCCAATTTTTGTGAAATTTTAACAATAAATATTAAACATTAATTAATAAATATTCCCTAAATTTCAGTTTCGCTGGAGCATTTTAATGGGGATTTAGAGGCTATAATATGGGCACAAACTCTAATTTGAAATTTCAAATATTTCAGATTTGCATTAAATTTGATCCATACTTATTAACACCAATTAAACAAGATTCCCTGAATTTCAATTTCTTTTCACGACTCATTAAGCTTAAGCCTTAAATTTAAGACATTTTCTAGATGCAAATAATGTAATAAATGTTAACTATAATTGTAATAAGGATTCTAAACATAAGGTTTAGTATCATTATATTTGAACTTTTATCCTCATAAGAGGACATACAGTGAAGCAAAACTGTTCTGTTCGTGGAATAAACTTTACCTGTTCTAGGACGGACAATATTTTGTTTCGGTATTTTCTTCGGCACTGCGCAATACACAAGTAGAGATACGTAGTAGTATAAAATATACTTATGACAAGCAAGCTACAAAGAAACATTTCCCATTCAGTCCCCGAATGAATTCATCAGGCTATATACGCATATATATATATACATATAAAATGGCACTTTATCTTATAGACAGAGAGATATTGAAAAAAAAAAGTATTTCCAAATAAAATGTAGTTGAACTTCAGTTATTCTTTGATTAAGATTCAGATCAGATTGTCCGCAAGCAAAGAAATGATTGTTCCAATTTACTATGTTGTCCATTCAAATACGTATCTTTAAAAATAGACCATTATACAACACCAAAATAAAATGTCGAAATTTAAGAAATAAATAAAAACTTTCATAAAGATAATGTCATTTATTTCTGTGAGTTTTATTAAATTTTAATTATATGATTTCAGAAAGGGGTTCGAAAACTAACGATAAAAAATGCTTGGTTTCGCATACAAATGAAACGCACCAAGAAAGTGATAGATGGGTTTGCCCGAAAGAATTTAATTTAATTTACAGAATAAAATAAATTGTTTTATTCTATTATTTTCACAGATCTATCTTGTAATCATCCAGGAATCCCATGAACTACATCGCTTTGGTTTCAACACTGATAAGATTATTAATCATAATTGAACACCGCTCCCACCTCTTGCAACTGGGTTTGACCTGAAAGATAAAGTAATAGGATCATGGTTGAAACGAAAACCACAAATCAAATGGCTTCAATTGATTAAATATATAACGGTACAGAAACCAAGAATTCACTTGCACCCATTTCACTTATTAATACCCGAGCCCTGTCGAAATTTCATGGTGCTTGCTCCAGCAATCTGTATACTTTACTGCTAATCATATTGCTTTTGAATTAATAAATGTCTCTCATGGTCAAGATTATTAAGAAAAAAAGAGACTTTTTTACTTCCATAAAAACAATTATCATTGTCAGCTAAATAAATAAAACGAATATGTCTCCTCTGTATTTATTCAGCATGTTTAGTAATTTAATACTTTTAAAAACAATGAATATTCTCTAACTTCTTAGTGTAAAAATAATTGTCAGCTAAATATCCTTCAAATCAATGACACGAAAATCACTTTTTGAAATGTATTTACTGTTTTTAAATTATCCTGTTTTAGTCGACGGTCGACATAATTTGATTTTGGAATGCTTTATACAAAATGCATTAGAATGAAATTCTCTACATAACTCACATAGTTTTAACGTGTAGAAACGATTTGTAAGAGTTTTTGCATGAATAAATACATAATAGTTAACACTGAAGAACTCAGAAACAAAATAAAATCTCGGAAACCATTTTAACGTGTAGAAACGATTTGTAAGATATTTTTAAACGGTAAAAACTATTAAAAATCGTTTCCACACGTTAAAACTATGCGGGTTCGGTATATAATTTAATTATAATGCGTTTTATATAAATTATATTTTGTTCTTTTTTGTTTAGGCTTTCTAGGGTGTTAACTATTCTGTATTTTTACCGAATTGAATTCATTTGAACATGAACCAGTAATATTCATTGTGTTAAACAGACTTAAAACTAGACGCATTATGCGATCGTTTAGCTTGTGTCTGGCGCCAAACACACTGGAAAACAGTTGGCGTTCTACTATTACAAAGAGTTGGGAGGGTGTTACACACCTGCCCCGGATTTCATTTGGTTTTTTACTATATTTTAGTTTTTTTTAAGGGGTTTTTGTTGATCAATTTGCCATCTTTTTCCAATGAAAAATCTTTTGGAAATAAAATGGATTTTAAACAATTGCGGGTATTTCAAGTAAAGTAGCCCATAGAGTAAATGTGGTATTGTGATGACTGTTCAAGTGAAACTGATGAACAAATGATTCGAAACTAAAAGGGACAATGCTTGAACGAATAGGTCAAAATGCGTCTCGTTAAGCGTAGGGTAGACAGAGGATTATCAACGACCCACACATTTTTAGATGGCCGTGTAAGTTTTTTAAAATTTGGGAATAAATAATTCAAAGTGTAGTATTTGTTCGGTCTCAGGAGGGCATCTTTCAAGACATTACCTTTTCTTTTTGTTGGTTGGCTAACTTGTTGTCGCCTGAAGAGTCTTTCATTCTGGGAGTGCTGACGGTACTATTCAGGTAATTTTGGTCTTATCTAGAGTGCACATTTCAGTGGGAGATCGATTTTCACCACATTAAAAATCGATCTTGTGTCTAACTTTATCCTCGGGGGAAGACTAGTAAATAGGGACTCATTATCATTTAGTTACCTAGAGAGAGAGAGAGAGGAGGAGAGGGGGATTCTTTAAGTTATATACACAAACCCATTTTAGCATCCTTACTGCTCGATCGCTTCTTCGACTGTCTCTTTGCCTAATACCAGACACCTATCGTTCGTTCTTATTACGTCACTTCCCTTTCCTTAAATTTACTTCCGTTCCAATCGTTAGCAGATTTCAGTTATAACTGACTCCTTGATTGTTGCTTGTCATTTTCCTCCTTAAGCCTTTTCTCATTCGCATATATCCGTAAATACATATATTAGCTAATTTACCCACTTGAATATTTTACAATATAACGTATGAGTTCGATAACTCTCACTGTGTCTCTATTTTATATGTCCTCACACTAATCTGCATAGACACGAATACTTAAACAGTTTCAAACGCTGTGATGCACACTCGCTCAATTCTGAGCAAGAATTTCAAAGCAGAATTCTACTTTTTCATACTTTATATTGTAATACCTCTTGTTTGTTTCCATTACGTTTAACGACTTTTACTGTATTCTACTTAAGCACAGGTTCTACAACGTATCAAATACATTCCACTTCAGTCGTCGGCTTCTCTTCAATGTATTGATGCATCAATAACCAGCACAACACAAACAAACGAAATAAAACAAAACAAAAAATTATCGTTTGAAATTTATCGGTTGAAACACAAGGAAAACTGTAACTACGCACATTTATGCAATAGCATGAACATTTCCATTGGCATTTTTATAGTTAAAAGAGAATAAGCATATCTATCTAGATACCTATTGATTTAGATATCTATCTATCTTGATATATCTCTATCTATCTATTTATCTAGATATGTATCTATCTATTCATCTATTTAGATATCTATCCATATACTTATCTATCTATCTATCTATCTATCTATCTATCTATCTATCTATCTATCTATCTATCTATCTATCTCTCTCTCTCTCTCTCTCTCTCTATATATATATATATATATATCTATATATCTCTCTCTATATATAGATATATATTTAGATATCTATATATACTTTTATAGCTCTATTTATCCATCTATCTATCTATCTCGTTGCTCTTTCTTTTTTGACTTGCATTTCTAGAGGAAGAGAGTGAGAGCGATCAATTCTTTATAACACGACGGCGTGCGATGACGTAATGTATATCTGAGTAGAAAATAATGTTAGAATCTGAATTTGAAATTGTGTTTGTACGTGAAGAGGAGTTTGCGATTTTATTACCGTACTTCTCGTGATTAGGTGATCCATGAAACTGCAGTATTAAAATAAGTAACATCTATTATTAATCATTGTAACATATCTAATTATATTTCCTTCTTTGATTTCGGTACCCTTTCTTTTCATCTCTTGTTATAAGCCTCTTTAAGAGATTAAAGTTAGGCCTGTTCGGGAAGTTCAAAATAGACTGTCACGTAGCTATATGCCAGATTCCGACAATGTTCCGACAATGTTCGTCGAACACTCTCGATAAGTCTACTGTCTCTACCCGCTTTATTTAGGCATACAAAGAACTTAATTTCCCTTTCTTTACGTGGTAATTTCTCGTGACTGTGTGGTTAGAACGATTGCTTGTGACGTCTAGGGTGATTCTGTAACTGGGTTCGAATCTTTCGACCGTCTGAAATTATCATCTCCTACACTGATGGTAGCAAAAGCTTGAAACGCCGGCGTATATACGTAAAATAATTTAAAATTTACTTAAATAAATATTATTATAAGCCTCTTTAAGAGATTAAAGTTAGGCCTGTTCGTGAAGTTACAAAATAGACTGTCACGTAGCTATATGCCAGGTTCCGACAGCGTTTGTTGAACACTCTCGATAAGTCTACTGTCTGTACCCCCCTGTTTAGGCATAAAAAGAAATTAATGTATCTTTTTTTACGTGATGATTTCTTATGACTGTGTGCGGAATCTAGGGTGATTCTGTAACTGGGTTCGAATCTTTCGACCGTCTGAAATTATCATCTCCTACACTTTTAATAGCAAAAGCTTGAAATGCCAGCGTATGTAGGTAAAATAATTTAATATTTACTTAAATAAATATATATGTATATATATTTCCAAATAAGCTGTAAGTCAGTTATGCAAAAAGAAAGAAAATGCAGTTTAAATCCTAGATAAATTTTATAAACTTAATCCGTATATTGCATAATTAAAACTAGGATAAGTCAACTTACCGTTGAAAAATTCACAAATACAGAAGGTGTACAACTATATCAGTAGTGAAGCAGTAACAGAGGACTTTACCTTAAATCGGTTCATCATGCAATTGTTTCGAAGATTAAAATAACAGAACAGTTATTAAATTCAAAACTCTCCCACAGTACTGATCAAAATCCCCCCCCCCCCAACCAAATCTTAACATTACACTTGACAACCATGCGATATACTCGAAGCACCAACATGAAAGAGAGTAGGCGCATAAAAAAACGGAACACAAATGCATATATATATATATATATATATATATATATATATATATATATATATATATATATATATATATATATGATAATTATGAAAATAATTATCGATCGTAATGGAAAAGGAAAAAAACTGAAAATGTTCAATATATCCATCAATGTTTCGTCTTTATTTCAAGATTTTTTCAAGATGACTGATTTGAAGAAAAACATAGAAGTCAATATTTGAAAATACGCGGTTCTTCTATGACGTGAAACAGATGTTTTTGTTCTTTTTTTGAACGAATTCAAAACATCTGGCACGTTTATGAAGTAGAAGAAATGTGTTTTTTTTGTATTAATATCGATGTTATGAACAGAGTTTTGTTGGAAATGTGGTGTAATTTGAATCTAAATTTAAGTTTTGTTCAGTTAGTATTAGTTTGTTGATTACAGATGATACATTGTAGAAGCCGTTACGTTGTTTAATTATTTGTTTTAGTTGTGTAGAATGAGTGCTGACCCAATAAGTATTCGGCGATATGTATTTGACATGTATTCAATGAGTCTAGCTTGTTTAAAGTTAAAAGAATGCTCATGTTGTAATGCATGAGAGAATAGGTTTTTTCTTAAGTTCGTGTTAGATTTCATCAACGTAAATATTATTGCAATTAGTGCATTGTTAAATATATATGATTGCATTAGATGTGGGTGTATTAAGAACATATTTTGTTGCTTTTAGTGTTTGTGTTATTGTTTGTGATGTAGTTTATATGATTGGAATGCCTATTTTTTAATTTTTTATTTTTTTAACATAGTTCACCCCAAACAAGACAGGCCGCCACTGTAAACGTAAGGGGCTACTGAGAAAAAGGGTGAGAGGTTTTTTTTGGAGGGGGGGGGGGAAGTCAACCTCATACGGGAGTTGTGCAGCGAACTATCTTTTTAATCTATGTTTTAATTTCTGCATGTCGGTACCTTCAGGAAAACAGGGAGCAGGGAGGGAGTTCCAGAGGCCAGCAGCACGAAGAAAAGAAGCTTTTGGAGTAGAAAGCTCTTCGGCATCTGGGGACCTCCACAATGAATAGATGGGGTTTGGCAGATTGTCGGGTTGGTCTAGTATATTTACGTCGTTGGGGCACCAGAGCATCAAGTTCATCAGAGCACAATCCATTGAAGTACTTGTAAAACAGGCACAAGGAAGCAACATTGCGGCGATGGGACAGAGGCTGGAGCTTGGTGGATAGTGAGAGACCTATTAAGTTGGCGACTCTTTTTTAGACCTTGTCTAAGAGGGAGAGACTAGTGGATGATGCCCCAGCCCAGATGTGGCAACAATACTCCATGCATTGGTGGATGGTGGTTTTATAGAGATATAGGATAATGTCAGGTGTGAGAAGTTTACTAGCACGGTAAAGGGAGCCCACCATCTTTGCAGCAGCCTTGGCAATGTTTTCAATATATTTGTTCCAATTCATGTTATCTGTGAAAGTTAGGCCGATGAGTTTAAATGATGAACTCTCAGGTAGGGTGTATTCGCCATGACAATCGGTGGTTGAAAAGGTTTCTTGTGGTTATTGAAGGAAAGTAGCTTTGTCTTTGCAGCATTAAATGTTATCATCCATTTTGACCCCAATCCACTACAGACTGGAGGTCATTTTCTAAGGATTCAGCCATCGCTTCAGATATGTGCGCGTCGGTTTTGCCCACATGACGAGAGTAGAGCATAGTGTCGTCAGCAAATATTCCTATCTCAGTCTCAATGGCATCAGGGAGGTCATTTATGAAAATCAGGAACAGTAGAAGTCCGAAGATGGATCCTTGGGGCACACCATCATTTATGTCATGTTGCTTAGATGAACGGCCATCGAGGACAACCTGGATCTTTCTTTTTGTTAGGAAGGATTTAATTATATTAAAAAATTGTCCAGTAATACCATATGAGTGCAGTTTTAGGAGAAGCCCTTCATGCCAGACCTTGTCAAAGGCCTTGGATGTATCAAGCACTACCGCCCTAGCTTCACCTACCTTGTCCAGTGTATGGTATATGCGTTCAGAGATGACAGTTAGGATATCTGCAATAGATCGTGCTTGTCTAAATCCGTATTGATGATCAGAAAGAAGTTTAGCATTAACTAGTTGCCGGACTATAGCTAGATTGATTAATGATTCAAGGATTTTAGCAAAGATCGGGAGTAGACTAATTGGGCGGTAGTTTAGAGGATCAGTTCTATCTCCAGAATTCTTGAATACTGGTACCACAGAGGCAATTTTCCAACTATCAGAGAAACAAGATTCAGCAAGGGATTTGTTGTATAGTTTGGAGAAAATAGGGACCAGCTCAGCAGAGCATTTCTTTATTAATATTACTGGTATAAGATCAGGCCCACAGGCTTTGGAGGTGTCAAGTTCTTTTATGACGACTTTGACCTGAGATGGGGTGATGACCAGTTCTCAAGTGTGGCTTCAGTCCGCAATGGGCATTTAGGGAGGGTGTGGTTTGCTAAGTCTAAAGAGGAGTTTAAGGCGAAGCGCTTGGTCAGTAGTTCAGCCTTATCAGTTACCGTGCAAACAACATCGTTGTGATTTGATAGCGGGGAGTTGTCGATTGTCCATTGTTCATCACACTATTGTAGATTTTCCAGAAATCACGAGTACCTAGTTTCTGTGACTGAATGCGTTTTTTGATTATCTCTGTATACCTTCTCTTTACTTCATCTACTACTACTACTTTGCAATCATTTCTTGCCTCTATAAAGTTCTGTCTATTCGTAGTAGACTTATGGCGGCCGAAATTTCAGAATGCCTTCTGCTTCTCAGCAATAGCAGCTGCACATTCTGAGGTGAACCATTGAGGAGACTGGGGTTTGCTGAAGAATTTTCGCGTGGGGACATAAGCATCAATGCCTGCTTTGATCCATTCGGTTAGCTCATTTGCACACTGATCAGCAGGTAGTGAGACAGTTTCACCCCATGGGGCGTCGCTGATGTGATCCCTGAGGGATTCAAAATCAGCCTGCTCATAGTTTCTCGTCGTTTTGAGCAACGGTTCATCAGCTTTTGGACGAGTTTTTTTAGGTGATAAGTATCATTACCACAACGTGATCTGAGTTTCTGAGCAGGCTATGGACATTTGACACACAAGCATCGGGTAGTGAAGTCAAGAACAGGTCGAGAAGTGAGGCCTGCTGGTCCACACGATCAGGAAGGCGGTCGGAAAAGTGACAGTCTGTAAGAGGTCGTCAGCTGAGGAGAAATTAAACGTAGAGTTCCCAGCTGCATTAGTAACGCTGGAGAATCCCAACCAGTCACGGTGGTGTGCATTAAAATCCCCAAATACATGTGCTCTATCTAAGCTTTCAGAGACAGAGTCAAGCAGTGTATAGTCCTGGGTCGAAGGAGAACCGTATAAGAAATATAAGTAACTAACTCTGTTATGTAAGGTCAATCTAAAGCACATGTAGGCTTGGTCATCTGATTCTAACCTATGTTCTCTAGTCAAGGGGAGGGTGTTCCGAACATAAACTCCTAGCCGATGCATATATTTGTCTGAGTTCTTACGGTAGAGTGGAAGGTAATCAGTCCTGTCAAACTGGTGAGAAAATTGCGGATTGAAGGTTCGTTTCACTTAGTGCTAGGATATCCGGAGAGTTTGTCAGGAGAAAAGTTTCTACGTCGTTAATGTTGGTTCTAAGCCCCCGAATATTTGTGAATGCGTGCCTCAAGGGTGGAGGCGAAGATGTTTTTTGTTGGGTGTCTGGTTTAGTTTTTTTTTTATTTTGTAAATTCATGTTTGTTTTGAGTTAGAGTGGGGAGGGCAAAGTGGGTGCTTGTTTGGTGCCAATAAGCTCACACAACTAGTCCATTCGCCGTGGCTTGGTCCATGGGGGTTGTTGCCTCGGGAAAGTCCACAGGGGATAATTGTAGGGTCCCTTTTCCAAGCGCGACATGGAACATACAGTTACCCACGATATTATGCAACTGTTGACGGAGCAGCCGTTCTTAGCGCTATCTAAGAGTTACGGCTCCTAACTACCAGTCGGAAACAGCAGCAAGACAAGCTGTCTAACCTGTACCCTCAACCTGTCGGAACAAGAGCGACTCAGACTAGTCATGTAGGACTTAGTGACAAAAAACTTTCCCCAAGTTGCCCAGATAGAGAGAAAGAGAGACAGCGTTCATTGCCTTAGTCAGGAAACAAGGCCAAGCCCTAGGTGTTTTTAGAGGCGTCCCAGTGCTTGTACCTCTACGCCTGGCTAATAAACAGAGAAGGAGTGCAAAGGCCGGGCGATAGGCATAACCCATCTACTTCTTAAGCAATTATAGGTTTGCAAACCGGATACTTTGTTCGAGATTCCAGCTCTAAGAAGGTTGTCAATCAAGACTACGGAGGCCTCCCTCCTTAACGTTTTGCTGCCAAGACGTAAGTAGTTGGTAGCAAGGTTTTATTATTAGAGTTTTCCCTCTCTTGGGTGGATGACCTGACAAGGTCTATGGGCCAATACTCCGAGAGAGGATAGCCTGCGCCCGTGTACTAGTCGGGTATTTCCGAGCCCCCGCAGATAAAAAAATAAAAAATTTAAAAGTAAGATTAAAAAAAAAAAATTTATCCACATATATATATATATATATATATATATATATATATATGTAGTTGAATAAGTTCACTATACACTTAACAGAGGGAACAGAAATTTGAAGATATGTTTCCCTGTCACAAGTTAGTACAGATAAGTCATAGTACGGTAACAACTGAGGAAAACTAGTTGACTATTTATACAATGAAGACTACGGAGAAAATGGGGTGAATTGAAACTCAAAATTAAATTGAAAAAAAAAACACAGGGTAAATACAAGTAAATTTGGTAGCATAGTTAGAAATTAGTAAAAAATGCCAAATACATTTAAGATAGTTAAAAGAACATAAAACCTAACTGAAAACTGAAATGACTCCTTCAGAAAATCATACGTGTACATCTAAGAGGAAAGTGAAGAGAGGTGAGAGGTTGGGGGTTGTATGTCGAGGGTGGTCTGAACCTTTTCTTTTCTAACATGTTTGGCTATCTATTTTTCCATATATTTTTAACATTTAGCTACAAGAACATCGTATTTTACAGCCAGTGGAGATATACTAGTTTACTATTTATAAAATTAAACGCTACGGAGAAGATAAAGTGAATTGAAACTCAAAATTAAAAAAAGAAAAAAAATTAAATTAAAAAAGAAAAAAAATAAGTTGAAGAAAGCACAAGTAAATTTGGTAGCATGATTAGAAATGAGTAATAAATGCCAAATCAGACAAGATTGTGTGTATGTGTTTCTCATTATACGTAACTTTGAAAATAGACATTGAATTTTTTGTTCTTTTATTTACTTTGAATCAACTATTTATTGAAATAAAAAACAAATAAGAGAAAACTAAAATGAATTTAAAAATAAAATTGTAAACATGACTATTATTTGTAATCATTCTTCTCAAAGCTTTTCACCTGGCAATATGTTTCAATCCGGGTAACACTGTGTAAATAAAATAATATATATAAGTAAATTTCGAGTACAACAAAATGATAAGATACATTTCAGAGGAAACACCTCCAATCAATGAAACGGGCAGGTGGAAAAAAAACAAATTGCCAAAATCGACCTTAAGGCCCCATCGTGCGACCCTCCAAGAGGAAACACCAGAATGACAAATTAAAAACGAAGAACATCAAATGAGAAATGAGGGGAAAACTGCCTCAGCTGGAGGAAACAATTGAGAGAGAGAAAATAAAGTAAATCTCTCAACGCTATGAGAGACATGAATCATGAAAGATCGCCAACTTATGTTTCAAAATATTTTGTCTACACGGGCTAGGTCGAGAATTGTTAATAACTAGCGCATCAATAATATTGAGATGATATTTCGACTTGGCATTGTCTAAAACAGAAAACTACCCACCGGAATACTGGTCAGAACAAATATTTTTAACAACCAAGTGATTACGATAGCAGATTCATGTGCTTGAAAGTTCCCGGATGATCTCGAAACCTTGTGTAAACGAGAATCACGTGGTATATGTTGGGATATTCTCATTTCTAATCTTTGAGGTGTCTTGCCAACGTAGTCAGCTCCACATTGATATAGGAATTTATAAACAACAGAATTCTTTTGAATGGCTGGCAAAATATCCTTACGGAAAGAAGAGAAAAAGGTTTGAGTCATGTAAACTACTCTAAGCATGGTTGCTGGAAAACAGCGTTGAGTAGAAGAAGAACTCATTTTTATAATGTCAAGGTTGTCGGGACCTAACCAATGGAAGATTCAAATAGATAAGACATCATGACGGGCCAATAATCTTATTGCCATTAAATATTGCAACTTTGCGTGCAATGGTGCTATTTATGATATTGATTTATGATATTGATTTATGATATTGATTTATGATATTGATAGGATATACATTAGCAAGAAAAATATTGGTAATTTCCGCATCGAGTCGGGTTGGTAAACAAATCATAAGTGCTTGATGAGTAAGAGTACCAATAACATTATTTTTCTTGATTTAGAGGCGAAGAAAAAACCAATTTAAATAAAGACCTGTAAAGGTTGATTTTCTATGCACACAGGTTTCAAACGTTAAACCAGCTTTAGACACTAAAACGTCAAGTAATGGGAGAGAACCATAATCTTCGATCTCCATAGTAAATTGTAACGATGGATGCAAGTCACAAAGACGAAGAAACTGTTCAGCATCAATCCGTGAAAGAAAAGCAAGCAAAAGTGTCACGAACGTAACGTGTGTAAAAGGCCGGCTTAGTCATTTTGAAAAACAATTGGTTTTCCAAAAATCCAACGAAAATCTTGGCTAATGATGGACCAAGAGGGCTACCCATAGATATACCACCGATTTACCGATGCATTGTATTGTTAAAACTGAATGAAACTTATTTAGTAACAAGCTCTATCATTGGTAAACAGACTATGAATGTCAAAGGAAGCCAAGAACTGGGTATCCTTTGATAGAGATAATTTGTGCATATAAGACACAAACTGAAAGGAATCAGAGATACAGTCGGCCAGATAAAAAATAAGTATCAACTAACCCTTTTCCACGTTCATGTTGTGCAGAACCCAACATAGATAGAATAGGGCGTAAAGGAACGTTGGGTTTATGAACTTTGGGTAAGCCGTACATTCTAGGCCTTTGAGAGCCGATAGGTCGTATTCTCTTGTAAATCTCTTTAGAACTAAACTTGCTTTTATAAAGTTGAAGAAGACTTTTCTGGAGTTTTATTTCCATGCGAAAAGTATCATCAGAGCTTAAACCACCCATTTTGAAAAAAATAGGTTTATCATCCAAAATGTTACACATTTTGATATTATAATGAACGTGGTTCATGAAAACAACGCCTGATCCTTTGTCTGGACGAGTGATATAAATATCAGAGTTCGACTTCAATAATTTCGCTGTTTCAAAATGATTTTTCTATCAAATACAATCTCTAGATTTAGGGAATATCACAGAAAACCTCCGACCTAATTCACCTAACTGGACTTTAACACTAGTTAATTCATCAGTGGAAATAGGCGAATGTCTTTTTAGTTGACAACATCATAATTCAATCTCACTAAATATGTTGATTTTATAATGTGGAAGGGGGCGATGCAAAATTCTAAGCCTGCAGACAAGACAAACGTTTCAGTATTGAAAAAGACGAATAATTAAAGACATGGTTATCCGAATATGCTCTAGTGCCAAACTTCTTGGTAATCAAATTCTGCAAATATTTAAAACATAAATTGGAAATCCTTCATGATTCAAATCACCCGCAACGTTGAGAGATTTATCCCCCCTTTTTTCTTTCAACACCTTCTATTTTCAACTGCTTTCCCCAACTGAAAGAATCTTTCCCTCATTTCTCATTCGATGACCCAGCTTTCAACCTATCATTCCGGTGCTTCCCCTTAGAGGGCCAGACAACAAGGACGCTAGGAAACTTTTAGCGAGTTTCCTCTTTTCCCACCCACTCGTTTCATTGATTAAAAATGCTTTTTCTGAAATATATATATATATATATATATATATATATATATATATATATATATATATATATATGGTTGAAAAATACATCGTTAAGACGGTTTGAGGTGAGTTTTCAGTGATGTGTTAGTTTCATCACTCATTTCGGGATTTTCAACATCATATACTGATTTAACCCAGGCTTGCTTGGAAGAACAACAAGCTCTGCCTCGAATGCGATGCACTACAGAAACTAAATGACATTACTAAATGATGCTTTTTAATTTTGTATCTAAGATTGGGAAAACCAAAGAATGAATGGGCTGGGAACTGTGGCGTGATTCCTGGTCCCACTAATTGGCTTACACCTGTGTGTTGCACTTCAATTCCATTTCATTTATATAGAGAAACAATAAGTAATACATTTGGCTTATCTTAACACCTTACTGCAGAAGTAAATTAATTACAGTCTTTATACATTTGAATTCAAAGTCAACAACCAGAAAAACAGTCTAAACTATAGAACAGCTTTTTACAAATGTAAATGGTGTGATATCAACATGCGCCATCACATTTTTCTTTTATTTAAACAATTTTATTTAAAGAACTCGTACGAGAAAAATCTACTCATTGAAAGATTTTCTTTGAATTCAAAACTACACATGATAATTATGAAACATAACTTAGTATGTAAAATTTACAAAATTTCAAATTCTTATTGGTTTTTAACTCATAAAAATTTGATTTTAAAGCTTTTTTTAATTTTATCAATTTTGTAAGACTTGATTAAAAATTTTGCAAATTCTAAAAAATTTGGCTTATTGTCGTTGTGTCTTCATTTTTAGAAGGTTCAAGAAGGCAATTCCTGCCTGCCTTTCTCCCATCTTCGTCCTTATATTATAATAATCAGTAATGAAAAATGATGTGTGTTAATATGAACTCATTTTTAAAACATAGTGTGGGAAAAGGGTTCAATTTCTGCTCGTTAATTAATCAGCACAGAACAAGAGTAAAAATAATTAAATCTTGATCGTGTAAATAAGGAAAGAAAAATATAAAAGCCTTGAAAATTGTTATTTCCAAGTTTAAAATTAAACAACACAAGTTATTGTAACAATTGTAGATGCTAGGATTGAATCTTATTTACAGGAACTTAAAAACAGCTTAGAGTTCATGATGAAGAAATGAATGTTTGAGAATGGCGTGGGTAGGTGAAAACAAGATTCCTGTTCATGAGAGAAATGTTGGATGCATATGATTTTTGTTTATTGCTTCTGAAAACGTAACATATTTATTCCAATTCATAAACAAACAACATATTTTTAATTTAAACGTCTATGTTTGGTTCGAAAAAAAGAAGAACAACATCATTTTCACGTCACAGAAGCACCACGTATTTTCAAATATTAACTTCTATGTTTTTCTTTAAACCAGCCATTTTGAGAAAGTCTTGAAAGAATAACGAAACGTTGATTAATATATATACAATTTTCGGGTGTTCCTTTTTCATTCTCTCTCTCTCTCTCCTTATATATATATATAGTAATCCAGGTAAAGTAGACATCCACAGGATAAAAATCCACAGAATTTTAACTGGGCTTATGAAATAGTGCTCAATAGTAAATAGAGGTATTTTTATAATAATTTTTTTCATACAGACATGTACAAAAACTAGCTACACTGGCATGTCGATGTTATCGATCAATAGTTATTATAAACTAAGATTTCATCAGGCGGAAAAAAGTTATTCTTCACCCAGATGTTCATATTGGGAAAAATGAAAAGAAAGGAAAGAGAAAAGCCAAATTCAAAACCGGGAGGTCACATGGTCAAATTTAAAACAATTAAAAAAATCGTTTCGGAGTTTAGGTGAAGAGTTAAAAGGTTGAAAGGTTAATCTATTAATATATAACATATTTTTAAGGTTTCAGAAATTCAGTTTGATTGGGGAGGAGAGTTGTAAGTTAAGAATAAGGAGTGGAGTGATTGTTATACCGAGTTTAAGAGTTTGAACTAAATGTGTTTGTGGGGGGAGAAAGTGGGTCGACAGACATTAAGTATTTTTATTACAACTATCATTATTATTATTACATTAGATTATACTCTTATTATTATCATTATGATGACTATTTCTTATTAATATTGTTATTATTATTATTACCACTATTGTCATTATTGTTTTATTACTATTATTATCATCATTATTATTATACCTTATCAATAGTACTATTATTATTATTATTATTATTATTATTATTATTATTATTATTATTATTATTATTATTATTACTACTGTTATTATCATTATTATTATTATTTTTATTATTATCATTTTTATTATTATCATCATCATCATTAACGTTTTTGGTTATTATCATTATTATTAGTTTGACTTCAACTTTAATTTTAATATTATTACTTTTATTGTCATCACTACCTTTGATAGTATTACTGCTATCACGATTATTAATAATAATAATTATTATTATCGTCTATTATGATCATTATTGTTGCTGTTATTGTAAGTATAGTTACTATTGGTAGTGTCACTGTTGTTTTCATTATTGGTATAGTTATCACTATTTCCTAAGAAAATACTATTGATATCACAGCGATTTTTATTATAAAACAATTATTGTTATTATTATTTTTATTACCAAGATCCATGCATGTTATTTTTATTTTCATAATTATTATATCATTACTTTTCATTACAATTATTACTATTGTTATTCTAGGCAGATTATTTATTTTGTGAATCTTAACATCTGAGGGGTGCATATATATATATATATATATATATATATATATATATATATATGTGGGTATAAATTGCTATTTCCTTTATGAACCGGCAACTATTTATTTAAATAGAATAGATAAGGTAAAAGGATTATTATTATTATTATTATTATTATTATTATTATTATTATTATTATTATTATTATTATTATTATTATTATTGTTATTGTTATTGTTATTGTTATTGTCGTCGTCGTCGTCGTCGTCGTCGTCGTCGTCGTCGTCGTCGTCGTCGTCGTCGTCGTCGTCGTCGTCGTCGTTGTTGTTGTTGTTGTTGTTGTTGTTGTTGTTGTTGTTGTTATTATTATTATTATTATTATTATTATTATTATTATTATTATTATTATTATTATTGGTGTTGGTATTATTATTATCATCATTTAATAATATGTTTATTTTTATTGTTATCATTATTGATAGCAATGGTTTGGAAAAAAACGTGAGTGATTATTATGGTTATTATTATTAATATAATTTACTTATTTTAATCATAGTGTTAACGAAATTTATTACCATTCAGGTCTAAATTTAATTTTTTTTAAAAGATAAAATTAAATTAAATGGCTCCATTACTTGACAGTCCCCCATTACTACTAAAAACCAGACAGGCAAACTCTGCTCTCCATGCCTGATGCCCGTCGACCCACTTTATCCCCCCACAAACACAGTTTGTTCAAACCCTTAAATCTGGCATAACAATCACCCCACTCCTTCTTCTTAACTTACAACTCTCCTCCCTATTCTAAACTGAATTTTAGAGACCTTAAAAATACGTTATATATAAATAGATTAACCGTTGAACATTTTAAATCTTCACCTAAGGTCACAAACAATTATTTTCAATTGTTTTAAATTTGACCATTCTTTTCACTCTTTCCCAATATGAACATCTGAGTGAAAGATCTAAACTTTTTTCGCTTGATGAGTCTTAGTTTCTAATAACTATTGATCGATAACATCGACACCCCAGTGTAGCTGGTTTTGTATATGTCTGTATACATAAAAATAATTATATATATATATATATATATATATATATGCGTATGAGCGTATGTTAATATATACCAATATATACTTGTATATCTGTATATCTATATATATATAGGCGTTAGTGTAAAGTTGTTGAAACTTAAGCTGAAAATTGGTCGACCTATCAAACACACAAACACACACATGATGTATGTGTGTATATTTGTAACTTTTTTCTGTCAGGCTGGTTGTCAAAAAAATTTAATAAATAAAAAACTGTTGTATTTCCCCGATGTCCGCTTCCAGCAGGTTATGCTTATCGTGCTGCAAATCCAATTTATGATTCATAGAAAGTAGTTATTCCTCTTCTGATAATGCTCAACCCATGGCGATCAAAAACGCGCTTGCAGTGTCTGGTTGGAAAGGCAACAGGCATCGTACACAGCGCCTCATAGATGAGAAGGATAGATACGTCTATTTAAGACAGTACACTTATCGCTTGTATATTCTATGTTTAATATAATAATCCCTCTTTTACTAGACATTTTGTATGGATTTAATGCAAGAAAAAGGAGAAATACAATTTCGTAATTTCCAGGATTATTTACAATGTTTTAATACGATATACTTTTCAATAAAATTGACTTTTCTTTTTATGTTAATATATGTATTAATGTTATATTATAGCTGGCTCAGACATAAACTGGTAACTTGAATTTTTAATACTAGATCCCCAAATCCGAGAGTGACTCACTAAACGCCAACATCTCAAAAATTACCTGCGTGGGAAGAATGAAGGGTGTCCATCAATTGAAATAAGCGTATGTTAGAATTGATCGCATTTAAAGATATTTTTACGAAATACACCGAGTAAGTTTCACAGTGGAAGCCAGAAGATAGGGGCACGTTATCTTCTTCTTCTTTCGTGTGAATCAGATTATTCTAGTGTTGGCATAAGTTTCCCCAATGTTTTTCTAGTTAGAAATCTTTCTGGAAAGACATCGGGTACTTACGGGAAAGACCATGAGAAGGTTGCCAACATCCCTAAGTGTAAGTGGTACTGTGGAACCGACTGGATTCGAACTTGGCACTCCCAGGTCATCAGTCCGTGTCGTAAACCACTTAACCAC
Organism: Sepiola atlantica; assembly: GCA_963556195.1. Taxonomy (NCBI): domain Eukaryota; kingdom Metazoa; phylum Mollusca; class Cephalopoda; order Sepiida; family Sepiolidae; genus Sepiola; species Sepiola atlantica. Next base: position 61,017,618 of record OY744529.1, on the reverse strand, counting down.
CGTCACCTCCCGAGGCACGTTATAAAGGAGTACTACTTGGTCACGCGACGGGATATATATATATATATATATATATATATATATATATATATATATATATATATATATATATATATATATATATAATTAACTTGTTACCAATATCCAGGGGGTATGAATCCGAAGGAAGTTGAAACCGGGTTTATGAGAGTGCTCATTGAAAATTCAGAGCAAAATATATTTTTTGTTGATTTTATTCCATTAATTGCGACAAAACATATTCTGTTTCGTTAACACTTGCAAATAGCGTCAACATCGTCAGGCTACAAATGGAATCAAAAGGCATAGATCTTAGATTTACCTCAACAGGAAATTGAAGATGCATTGGGTGGGGGGAAGGGGGAGGGGGAAAGAGATGGAGCTCTGCCTATGACGGGGACATGAGACATGAGAAGGGAGGGGGAGACCCCAACAAGTCATGTTTCAAAAATTGCGTGGGAGGTTTTCTCGTGTATGGGCCATAGTGACCTCAATTCCAGCCGGGGCGACGGGGGGGGGGGGTCAGAGTGAGTTAAATTTAAAATGAGAATAGAATTGAATTATAATTACAGTTATAACTGTCATTTTTGTTGTAATAGGTAATTATTATGTAGATAAAAATGTTTGATAATTTTAATTCATGGTATTAATTGCTACTTCTGCATTCTATTTTTATTCTATTTTAATGTAGTTATTTATGGCTATCTCATTATTTGTAGTGAATTTTGTTGTGATAATATTTTCTAATTGTGATTATATTATACTAAGATCAATACTAGTGGAATCATTTTGTAAAAGAAGTTTAATGGTGTTACCATTTTTAGCATTAATAAAATCGATTACAATAACAGTAATGATAACAATGCTAATCATATCTACGATAGTCGCAGTGATAATAGCATTAATAAAAATAAAAATAAAACATAAAAATAACAAGATAATGATAATAATAATAATAATAATAATAATAATTATCACCATCATTACCATCCTGCTACTTGTGAAGTCATTGGGCGAAATAAGTCTACAAGTGATGGTAGGTTTTTATAGTTTTACTACCAATGACAAGGACTAAGTACAAGTCAATAATTAAGTGTTCAAGATAGTAATCGAAGGGTTAAGTACTTGAGATTAGATTAGTCTAAGTGATATCAGTGTTAATAGCTATCCCAGTTATGGGTTTATGTGGGAGATGATTTTGGTAGAATTGGTAGTATGACTGAGAGGCTATTGAGGCTGTGCATTATAGGTAATACTTAGAGATTTGATGTTATTGATAGTTTAGTGGGGTGGTTATATATTTATAGATTTATAGATTCATCGGGACTTGTTGGGGTGGGGTTGGGTGATAAATTTGGGTTGGTGGGTAGGGGTTTTAATGTGTTTTGAGGTAGTGTATAATGGGGGATTAATGTATCATTCATTTTCGTAAAAAAAATAAATTAAAAAAAAAATTATGTGGGGAGTTGGTGTGGGGTTAAGTTGGGGTATGTGAGTTGCTAAGGAGGTAGAGTCTATTATGTTTACAGTTGATAGATGTCTCTTGTTTTCTATTTAGGAGTTGGTTTTTGTCTTTAAAGCGGATAATTTCCAGTTTTTCATTTAAACATAAAACATAATCTGCATGGAGAGTTTATTGATTTGCAGGTGCAAGTTCTTATGTTTATGCAACTTTTATGATAAAGCACTAAAGGAGAGTGGATATAAAAATACCAAAATAGAGTATATTCCAACTACACAAAATAACCCTAGTAGGAACAAAAATAGAAATAGGAAAATTATCTGGTATACACCTCCATTTAACAATTCAACTAAAACCAAATTAGGTAATAAATTCCTGAACTTAATAAACACTCATTTCCCCAATAACAACATACTCCATAAAATTTTTAATAAGAATACACTAAAACTCAGCTATTCTTGTGGAGACAACTTAGAAAAAATCATAAAAAAGCACAACATGAAAATACTAAACACCACAGTAACCTCAAATTCTAGAAGAACATGTAACTGTAATATTAAATCAAACTGCCCCCTAAACCAAAAGTGCCTATCAACCCAAGTTGTCTATGAGGCATCTATCTCCTCAACCGAAAACCCATCCCAGACTAACTATTATATTGGTCTGGCAGGTAACAACTTCAAGGAAAGATTCTACAACCATAAACTCTCCTTCAACAACCCTGACTATCTTGGCCAAACTGGACTTTCACTACACTACCACAAAATAAAAACAAAAAAAGAAACTCCCATAATAAAGTGGAAAATCTTGAAAAAATCTAGCACCTGCAAATCAATAAACTCTCCATGTAGATTATGTTTAAATGAAAAACTGGAAATTATCCGCTTTAAAGACAAAAACAAACTCCTAAATAGAAAACAAGAGACATCTATCAACTGTAAACATAGTAGACTCTACCTCCTTAGAAACCCACATACTCCACCTTAACCCCACACCAACTCCCCACATAATTAAAAAAAATTTTTTTTTATTTTACAAAAATGAATGATAACATTAACCCCCCCATTATACACTACCTCAAAACACATTAAAACCCCCTACCTACCCACCCAAATTTACCACCCAACCTCACCCCAACAAGTCCCGATGAATCTATAAATCTATAAATATATAACCACCCCACTAAACTATCAATAACATCAAATCTCTAAGTATTATCTATAATGCACAGCCTCAATAGCCTCTCAGTCATACTACCAATTCTACCAAAATCATCTCCCACATAAACCCATAACTGGGATAGCTATTAACACTGATATCACTTAGACTAATCTAATCTCAAGTACTTAACCCTTCGATTACTATATTGAACACTTAATTATTGACTGGTACTTAGTCCTTGTCATTGGTAGTAAAACTATAAAAACCTACCATCACTTGTAGACTTATTTCGCCCAAAGACTTCACAAGTAGCAGGATGGTAATGATGGTGATTATTATTATTATTATTATTATTATTATTATTATTATTATTATTATTATTATTATTATTATTATTATTATATTATCTTGTTATTTTTATGTTTTATTTTTATTTTATTTTTATTAATGCTATTATCACTGCGACTATCGTAGATATGATTAGCATTGTTATCATTACTGTTATTGTAATCGATTTTATTAATGCTAAAAATGGTAACACCATTAAACTTCTTTTATGAAATGATTCCACTAGTATTGATCTTAGTATAATATAATCACAATTAAAAAATATTATCACAACAAAATTCACTACAAATAATGAGCAAGCCATAAATAACTACATTAAAATAGAATAAAAATAGAATGCAGAAGTAGCAATTAATACCATGAATTAAAATTATCAAACATTTTTATCTACATAATAATTACCTATTACAACAAAAATGACAGTTATAACTGTAATTATAATTCAATTCTATTCTCATTTTAAATTTAACTCACCCTGCCCCCCCCCCCGTCGCCCCGGCTGGAATTGAGGTCACTATGGCCCATACACGAGAAAACCTCCCACGCAATTTTTGAAACATGACTTGTTGGGGTCTCCCCCTCCCTTCTCATGTCCTATGCCCCCGTCATAGGCAGAGCTCCATCTCTGCCCCCCTCCCCCACCCAATGCATCTTCAATTTCCTGTTGAGGTAAATCTAAGATCTATGCCATTTGATTCCATTTGTAGCCTGACGATGTTGACGCTATTTGCAAGTGTTAACGAAACAGAATATGTTTTGTCGCAATTAATGGAATAACATCATCAACAATAAAAAAATATATATATATATGTGTGTGTGTGTGTGTGTGCGTGTGTGTATTTATATTTAGAATTTTTTATATATATTCAAATATCAATTTTATAACATAAAGTAATTGTAATAGCTCAATAGTGTAAGGCCAAAGCTATTATATATTCAATATTTCTTATATAATTTTATACCATTTCAATGTTATAAAGGACAGTTTTGTTTAAAAAAGCGATATGTTGCTACTCAGTCTTGAACTTCTGTTGAAGTCTGGCATGTAATGTCCGATATAAGTGGTGTGCCTTTGTACGCATGTGTAAGTTATTAGTAAAATATTTACACTGTTTGAATGCATTTACATTTGTAATTTTTAAAACGGTAAAGAGACCAATAAAATACAGATTTGATAAAAATAAAATATCATTTATTTATAATTCAAATTTTTAATTCATTAAAGAATCTTCATGAGGAGGATACAGACAACATTTTTTAAGCGACATGTTGTCACTTAGTCTTGAACTTCTGTTCATATATATATATATATATATATATATATATATATAAATATTTATGAATATAAATATATAAACATATATAAATAAATATAAAAACATTTATAAATATATATAATTCTTTCTTTAAAAACCCAACAGAGTGCTTGATGATAAGGGCGTAATATTTATTTATAATATTAAAGAACTGCAGATCAACATTGTACCGTATATATACAGGCTGGGAGAGTAGACCCAGGCAAGAAAAATTAGTTTTTTTCAGTTTTTATTATAAAATTCTCATGTGTATTCTTCAGCCATAATTGATCTGCTTAGCTATCATGTTGATTTAAAAGTATATATATATATATATATGATATTATATCATATATACATATATATATACTTTCTCCTATTATATGTTTTTTTCTGTTACTATTAAATGAACAATTTTTCTGATGATCAGCGATATTAAACTAAATACTCTACATGTTTCTTAATTAAGCTGTGAAACGCGCGTAAGCAATGTAAAAAAAATTTTAAATGAAAAAATAAATATCAATTTTAATTGAAAGACTAAGGAAAATACATATATTCGTTGAAATAAAGAAATAAAAAAAATAAAGAAATAAAAGTTATGGTTATGGATTGATTTTTCCTTCGGTAATTGGAATGTAACTAAACAGTATATATTGTCGTAAGCTTGTAACACAATCTAATTGAGCTTGCAATTTGAAGCAATTTCGAAGATTATAAATAGTGTATACTTCAATATATATTTTTATAAAAACTCTAATATATATATATATATATATATATATATATATATATATATATATATATATATATATATTAAGCTATGAAAATATATTTATGGCAATTAAGCTACACAGAGGCTCCTGCGTTTTATCCCCCGTGGAATCTTCAGGCTAAATATACATACATACATACATACATACATACATACCTATACATATATATATATATATATATATATATATATATATATATATATATATATATATATATATATATATATATATATATATAAGAACAAATACAGACATGTTCTTATCGCTTGCCATAATAAAAAATGTTACTACGAAAAAATATTTAAATATTTTACGACTCAATACCTTCATAGTTTCATGGAAAAATTGAACAAGTCGGTTAGATGAAAAGCAAAAATTCGTTCTGTATTTGAATTTGAGGTTTTATTCTCACAAATCTCGAAGTTGTCTTAATCTTTAGTCGACCAGCCGTCAGCGTTGAAGTCAAGACTTCATTTCGCCTACGCTTATGCACGCACTCTACTTGACTTTTCTAAATTTAATTGGCAAAATGAACATTTTCTCGCCATCAAATCCCTTCGGTCAAATCAGTCCCTTATCATTATCAAACCAGATAATGGTTCAACAGATTATGCAGATTATATGGGAAAAATGATGGTGATCTTGAATGACGTTGATAAATTATAAAAAAGTAGGACCTGTGAGTACGCATGATAAGACCCTTTCTATTGAAAGTCATTTTCAAAAAAGACTACTTAAACTGGTTAAGAAAGGTGCTTTTCTGTGATCATATATGATCACATTCGACAAATAGAGTCTAAAAGATCCCGTTTTATGGGTTACTAAAAACACATAATAATTATATACCCTTACGAACTATTCTTAGGTTCAGTTTAACATAAGTTAGCTGAAAAATCTTTCGACTGATAGAAAGGGTAGAATAGTAGAAGTTCAGTCATAATTAGTGAAGGTTGTAGTCTTGCGAAATGCTGCCGATTCGCGACTTCCCACCGGAATCGGGGAGTCAATTAACAATTGTAACGGATAATCGTTGGGGGGGGGCGGTAGCTGTAAGCTTGGTAACAAAATAAAGAGATAGTATTGGAATAGGTTAACCGAGGTGTGGCTGAGAACAACTCCTAATCTTAACTGTGGCTCTCTAGTAGTGAGGAAGCTTTATAACAATCGACTGCCTTTTCTACTCGTATAAAAGGTTCGAAGTCATCAGGTTTCACCTTCCGGTCCACCCCTTCTGTCCGTGTGAGTATCGTCACCTCTTTTTTCACAAACTCCCGAACAAGAGAAAAGAAAAAAGAAAAAGAAAAAAGAGGTGATGTGAGGTAGGATGTAGTTTGAAGTCGTACACAGGACCTTAATTTAAGCCGGAAGTAAGCTGTGAGTGCCCCGCCGGCGTTTGCAAGGAGCGCACTCAGGACAGTACCATTTCTGTCTCTCCGGCGGAGCCCTTTCCACACCCACGCATCTAAAATGGAACCATTCGTTGCACCTATCAAAAGCGATCATGTTCTCATCCCCTTGAGGGGAATTGCATTTCAGGCATAACCACAGTGTGGCCTCCTCTCTTATGGGGTTGCTCGGAATATTAGATGGGGAAGAGGAGTCTGCGGTTTGTCCAGCCTCCTCAGCCTCTTCTGGTGAAAGGGAAAGCTCCAATGGGAATAGATTTTTCAGAGAATGCACCACTACTGCACCATCACTCTGCCTGATACGAGCCGACCTGACGATATCCCTGTCGGATCCTAAAAGTTCCAAGATGGACCGCAAGAGCCAAAAAGGTCTTGGTTTAAGGGGGCTCTTGATGAGTACAACATCATTTACCCATAATCGGTTTGTAAAGGGCTCCTGTGATCGGCCTTGGGGCCTCTCCCTAAGACAGAGAAGATATTCCTCATACCACACATGCCGGAAATTTTCCAACCATTCATTCCGCTGTATCATAGCCTCGACCAATTTTTTGCGACCAGGAGGAGCTGTATTTGTCAGGTCACCTGCTCCTAGCTTCAATATCAATCCAGGGGTTTTCATGGGTCCCAGAAACATACTAAGGGTCACGGCTTCCAGTCCTCGGTCTGCAAATTCAAAGTAGGTGAGAGGACGATTATTGACTGCCCTCTGGATGTCCGAAATGATAGTCAGCAACGAGAAGTAATCCACTCGTCCTCTGCCTATGGTTTTGTGCAGGCATGTTTTGACAGTTTGAATGCATCTCTCCCACACACCTCCATACCAGGGAGAATACAGGGGAATTCTGCGCAGTTGGATATTGGAGGTGGCAAATTTCTCTTGGTATTCGTGAAACAGAGCGAGTCGGGCAAACAGCTTGCCGCTGCCTACAATTGTATTAGCATTATCTGAATAAAGTGCTTGAGGCACACCGTAAAGGTTAGTGAACCTAACCAAGGCTTGCACGAAAGATGACATTCCCATGTCAGGCACCACCTCCACATGTATAGCTCTGATGGACATGCAAGTGAATAGTAAAAAGTACACCTTTTCTTCCGTAGACCCGCCCTTGATCCAAAAATGTCCAGTAAAAGCCACTCCAGTGTTTTGGAAGGCTCTGCAAACTCGACCCGGGACACTGGAGGACTAGCTGAATTAGTGGGGAGAACAGATCTTGAATTGTATTTCCTACATAAATGGCAAGATGCCAAGGCTTTAGTGACCGCCTGTCTCCCTTGAGAAATCCAAAAACCACAACGCTTGACCTCCGCTAGAATAGACCCCACTCCTAAATGGGAGCTCCTGTAATGACAATCCAGAATGATAAGTTTAGTGATGTGGTGGTCCTTGCTCAACAAGATGGGTTCTTTTTACCCCGAAACTGAGGTGCGGTGATCTGTCTATTCGGCCTCGAGAACGGATAAGGCCATCCTGGTCAAGAAACAAGTCCAGAGAATGGATCAATGGGGGAACTGATTTTCCAGAGGGATCCTGTAAGAAATCTAATTCCACCAAGCAGGATTGTGCCTGTAAATTCTTCATCACATATATCTTGACCCTTCTTGCCGCATCCTCATGGCGTCCCCTAAGCCTATTAATGAACGTGAACACCAAGGTCACCACTCTGAGGAGGCGGGAGAATTGGGAGAAACGTCCGAAGTTGATGCAGGGAGTACAATCTGTCTCAAGGGCCATGGAAACACCCACACAAGCGGATGCCATTTGCTGGGAATGCTTGCTGAGACATGGCATATCCTGTACCGGCCAAGCAGAGCCTCCTTCTCCCAACTTAGAGGGACCATAATACCAACATTTGAAAACCGACCTGAACTTCCTCAAAGACATTCCTCTGGTAATGAGATCAGCTGGGGTTTGAGATGTATGAATGTAACGGAACACCGGTTAAAGTCCGTGGAGAGTAGCAAGTTAATTCCTCATATGAAAGCCGATTTTGTGCAAAAATATTTTTACTTGCCATAGATTGTGAGAGAATCCATGACAAGACCACCTGTGCATCCGTTGCTATATATAACTTGGTGGGGATCAAACCCTTGCAGCCTACCAACACCGAGGACAAACACTTTAGAGCCAAGTATATGGTCATTAGCTCCAATGTTGGGAACGACTTCGTCCTGGAGGGGGCCACTTTGACTTTAGCAAAAATCAACCGGGAACGATCTTGCTGCAAGACGTATGCTGTAAACCCATACGCCTCAGCGGAGGCGTCACAAAACACGAATAACTCTCCCTCTTGACCTCCCTGGAAGGCACAACGGTCAAACTGCAAGTCACTCAGGTCAGACAAGTCCCGAGCAAGATTCCTTCATAGCATTTGATATTCATCTGGAATCTGTTAATCCCATCCCAGTTCTCTCTTCCATAATTTAGCCATTAGTACTCGGCTCCGCAGGGTCACAGGAAGGCAAAGGGATAAAGTATCAAAGATTTTAGCAGCTTCAGCCAGTATTCTTCGCTTGGTCGAAGCATCCGGCTGGCATTTCACCGGGTTGACACTCATTTCTTCTGTTAGTGGAGCATAGCGATAACCTAATACTCTCTCCCAACTGCCTCCATGGGTGCTGAGGGTACCGTCCTGACTCATTTTTTCTCTGAGGGTGGCACAATTGGAATTGCAGGCCTGCAATTCAAAACCTCCCTCTTGCAGGCGAGCTCTAGAGGTGGAGTACAATACGGTAATGATTACTGGTTCTGCTTCTCTCATTACCAGGTTGTCCACGTAAAATCGCTCCTCCGTCATAGATCGACAACGGTCCGGGGGAAATCGTGCTGCATGGAATTTTAAAATGCAGCCTAGGATGAAGGGACTTGACACAAAACCAAAAATGATCGTCGTATACCTGTAACAACGAAGTCGATCTCCGTCGCGAAGGAAGAAGCAAAACCTGTTCTTATCAGAATCCAGTTTCAAACGAATCATCAGAAATGCCTTTCTAATATCTGCTAACAGCGCATATTTGTTAGACCTTAACGCAAGCAATAGATTCAGCATATCGCCGGTCAGATTAATCCCGGGGTAGGCTGCTTCGTTTAACGAAACAGAGTTTCCAACCTTTAAACTACAATTGAAGACTGGTCGAATCTTGGTAGTAGAAGTTGGGTCCGTCTTCATGATGGGTCGGTGAGGAATTCACACGTAATCTTTGAATTGGTGAGGAAGTACCTTGATCTCCTCAATGGTGCCATCTAGTTCTTGTTGACGAAATACCTCCCGGTACTCTTCGTACACACCATCTTTTGTTAATTTCTGAACCACCCGGTCCAAAATGCGGAGAGAGACCGCGTGATTGGAACGAACACGCGATAATTTATTAATGTGCCAAGGTAGTTCCACATAATATTTGCCGTCCTTTAAAATAATGTTCTCCTGAAAATATTTCACCTTCTCCTGATCGATTTCAGCAAGAGATTCCTCCTCGGGAAGCCCCAGCGACTCCATGCTGAACATGAGCTCCACTCCTCTCTGTACCTGGCTGTCTGGGAAGAAATCCCCTAATGGATCGGTATAAGTGGATTTAGACTCCAATGCAAAGCACAAAAGGGGCGATTCAACATTCTCCGTAGAATCCAATACCTTGCAGAAAGAGAGGCCTACATTTTCCTGAAGAGATGCGTTCTCCTCGGGGAGGAAAGAATCCTCTCTTCCAAAGGGAATGAGCCCGAATGGCACTGAAAAGGCCTGGCCCCGAGCGCAGGGTACAATTTGAAGGGGTCTTAAATATTGAATAACATCCAGTCCAAGAATACCCTGAATCTTAATTCGATTGGTGCTTCTCGAAAAGTCTCCGGCTAGTGTATATCCCATTCCCCAGAAATTGTCCAACAGGTCATCTAGATGTTCCAAGCGTGATGAAAGATCCAAATTCTCATGCATTAGAATGGGGAGTAGCAATATTTGTCCTGTTCCTAGACCGGTCTTCAGAGAAATCTCTCGATAGCACTTCCTATGTTGTCCCCGGAATGTGGTGAGTGAAAGCTCATACTCTCGACCCTCATAATCAGGAATATGCAGGGGTCGTAGAGCTTCTTTCGAAACAAAAGTACGCCCGCTTCCGGTGTCCAGCAGGCAGTTAACAAGTATGGTCTTGTTTCCCCAAGAGAAGGAGACACGCATGACAGGAGGAATACTTCCTGTGGCATCGGTCGAGGTAAGAAGGGATGTATCTTTACGAGGGGTAGAACCTCCTGGTTTCCGTGAGGGGGGACACTGAGAGCCATAGAACCTTGGGAAGGTAGGACGGGTTGATCTGCCCTCCTTCACACACAGTCGTTTGATTGCTTCTCCAGTGTCACGAAGTAAAGAGGACACAGAAGGGATTCTTCGTCCGGTTAACAGAATAATTTCACTCTTTATCTCCACACACTTAATCAATTACACCCAGCTTTACAGTTTACCTGTGAGAAGGAACATAATTACATTCTTCCTTTCCTAGACTTACAAGTGCATAAATCTGATTCGTCGTTTCTTACATCTGTTTATCCAAATGCCTGAGCAGCACCGTCAATATTCCCAGGCGATTAGCAATATAAGATCAGCGGAAACAGAACCAGCCCAGAACAAGGTATACGAAAAGAAATCTTCATCACTTCATGTCGTCACTTTCTCATCGAAGAAAAATCATTTTATGCATTTCCAGATTTTTTATTTCTACTAGCGAACATTGTTTTCTATTGATGTGCACAAATGCATAATCTTCTTTTTAAAATGCAGATTTATAGTTTCAATGAGAATTTTTTGAATTACCCAAACGTGGCCCGATTTGATAAAACCAAATCATTCGAAGCATCCTCCATCCAAAATATCTAGAGAGCTTATTTTTCAGACATTAACGAAACAGTGTGAAAACCTAGCGTACGTCTTGATGCCTGGAGAAAGAAAACTCCGAAAAGCAGACATTTTCAAATAGCACTCATTAAATAAACGATTTCATATCGTCTACTGTATTAATTATCCGGGATGTTTTGCAAAACATGTTTACATGTATGAGAGACAGAGAGATAGGGTGAAAGAGGTAGGGAAAGAGAGAAAGAGCGAAATAAAGAAAGAGATAGGGTGAGAGAGAGGGAGGGGTCGATAGGGTGAGAGAAAGAATATGTATATTTACGCGAGATACCATTCATTCTTGCGAAGAAAGAGAGAAGATGAACGAGAAATAGCTGCGTAGATCGAGAGAGCGAGAGAGATTGTTAAATAGGGTGACAGCAAGGGAGAAAGTTGGCGGGAGAAATAACGCAGCTTATTTTCGCGATGAGGGAAAGATAGAAAAAGAGAGATTGAAGAAGAAATAAATGAGGGTGAGAAGAGAAGCGGCCATGAAAAAGAAGAGGCAAATAATATTTATATTTACAATAGAAAATGTTTGTTCTCATGAATATATATATATATATATATATATATATATATATATATATATATATATATATATATATATATATATATATATATATATACGATCTAAGGGAAGGATCAGATTCTAATTCTTCCTGATGAGATCTCAGATTTTAACAGCTGTAGATCGATAACATCGACATGCCAGTGTTGCAGATTTTGTACATGTCTGTCTGAATAAAAATAATCATATACATACAAGCTCTATTTGATATTGAGCACTTTTCATAAGCCCAGTTGAAATTCTTTGGATTCCTATCCTGTGGATTATATATATATATATATATATATATATATATATATATATATATATATATATATATTTAATTTAATTTAATTTGAATAAATAATATTTGTAAGAAAAAAATATCTTTAATGGTGATCATTGGTGTCCTGAAAGGAATGCTTTGGTAAGCCTTCATAAAATCACATATAAATGCTCTGTACTCTGTAATCGAGTATCATCGAGCTTGTTTTTATTGGAACAACCCCGGTCTTCACTGAATGATCTATTTTATAAGTGAAAAATCTAAATCTATATATATAACTAATATAAGTTAGCAAAACATTTATATGGAACAAAACGTAGATTTAATATAAGGAACGTTTATGTTTTTGTCTTTTAAGGGAAGTGGGGTCTGATCAACTCTGCTGGGAAGCCATGAAATTAAATACTGTCTTGTTTTCAAATTCCCGAAACAGTTTTTCATGGTAAACAACTGATGATCCCTTAAAATAGTGTTAGAAACTAACTAATATAATAACTGTAAAAAATAAATTGACTTACATGAGTGATTTTCCACTGGAAGACTTGAGACTATAAGTTTTTTTTTTTTTTTTTTAATTTTTTTTATATAGTTTTAATGGTTGAGAAACTTCCGAGACTATATATATATATATATATATATATATAAAGAGAGGGGAGAAATAGATAGGTATAATGTAAATAACGGCTTAACTTAGTAGTTGTATTTGTAATTTGAAAGAAATTACTTCTTTGGAAATATATTTGTTAATTAAAATTGTTGAAATATCCTTCGGTAAAGAGATATTCTTGTTACTTAACCCGGCGTGAACGTACGCTTCCGCTAGTATATATTGGATGTTGCAGCAAAATACGACACTTAACAAAAAGAAAACAAAATCGACAATAAAAACAACAGCTGTTTATGTAAAGACCCGACAGTTTATTTAGCAACTATTAGAGTTGCATACTACATTATTTTTCAATGTAACCGTCGCCGGCGGAGACAACCATCTCGAGGCGGGCGCGAAATTAGTCACACGCTTTGGCGACCATGTCCTTGTGTATAACGGCGAACGCTTTTACGATGACAGTCTTCAGAGATTTGACTGTGTTGTGGGCGTGCTTGTTGTTATTGGCCTTAATCACGCCCAGAAGAGATTGTTAATGAGGTTGCAGTTTGGTGAGGAAGGCGACAACAAGTCCGACGACCAGTGGTGAGGAACATTGTTGAGCCGCCACACCTGGGTTGTCTTGACCTTGTCTTCAAGAGCGGAGTCTTGCTGGATTGTTCATTCAGGGCTTCATCACGCTCTTCAGCACCCTCCCTTTGTTTACTTTTTGTCAAGTGTCAGATTTTGCTGCAACACCCTGTACCCATGCGATGGTATGTGAGGGACTGTACTGGGCGAGAGAGCGTGATTGGACTAATGATTACCTTCTATCGAATCAGCTTTCCCAAGTTCAAATCCTGTCTGATCTATTTATCTTTTTCAATTACGCTAAAATATTATTGGGAGAATGTGAATCTTCATCCTTCAGCTATGGGTAAACGAGTAACGTCTGTTAAACTAATCGTATACATAAAACATGGTTGTTATACCATAACACAAACTTTACTGCATTTCTCGTCTCTACAGCTTCATTCTAACGTTACTGTTTTTTCTCTACCCAATCGCTATTTCCATGATAGCTGATCGACTAGGCTCCAATTTGTGTTTCCTCTCGCATGTAAAATATTCACGGCAAAAATTCGTCTAGTTATCACCACTGTAAAAAAACTTCCCTTTCATCCTCTGTGTACGTAACACAAAACGGAACTTCCATGAACAGTCTTTTTTCAAGAACTTCCCATCTGTGAAACACAATATCAAAGAACTGCCACCCTGATGACTACAACATGGTGGTCTTTGTATCAAACGTGAACACGTACTATCTGTTCCGATACTGCGCTTTATCTTTTATGTCCTTGGTCAGTGAAGGAGAAATTCTTCTAGACTAGGGAAATTTAAATTTTTGTTCCCCTCCAGAGCGCCCCTTTTTAGGGAGCTAGATTTTCCTCACATAAAAACTGCCCTCGCGGGGAGGCAAGTAAATAGGAACAAGTACTTGTCGAACAGTCCTCTTAAGTAATCAAATTCTGCCCTTTCTATCCATCGTTTCTAATCTTTTAATATTCATGGTACGTGCTCGACTGAGCTCTAATCTATGGTCCCCCCCCCTATAAATCATTCACAACAAAAACAAGTCTAGCTACAACCACCGTAAATAATGTTCCTTTTTCCTCTTTGTACCTAAAACTAAACTGAACCTTTATGAGCAAAGTTTATTTCCAAGAACTGCCTGTCTGTGAAACATAATACCACAGGGATGCTTCCTTGCTAACTACAACATGGTCGTTTTCAAGTCCAATATTAACTAATTCTTGTTGAGCCGACTCCTAAAACTCATTCACTCTTATTTTCGATTGGCTTTTGGCCTTGATAAACGGTGATTCGTTAGTACATAACAAAGTATTGTTCATCGTCCAACTGACAATCTAATTAACCCTTATTCTCAATTGGCTTTTGGCCTTGATAAACGGTGATTCGTTGGTAAGTAAGTACCTTTGTAATAAAATCAATCTTTGTCATTCCCATATGTATAGTAGCAAATAAATGCCGACGTATAAATCAAGTCTCATATTCAACTAGCAGGAAGACTCGGCATTGCCTTGGATTGAATGAGTAACCCTATGTACCTCTGGAAGCTACATATAACACCATATTAAATGTGTTATTCTAATTTTTATATTTTATAATATTTAATTTTGGGGGTTAGGTGTACGTAGTATTGATTAAAGTGACATTTAGTGAAATAAACGTCGCTAAATTTATAATATTTAACCACTTCGAGGCATACCCGGCGTTTCCCTAGAATCAATGGGGGCACATGAGTACCCCTAATCCATGTCCCGAATCCCGTAATAAAATGGGTAATTTTATTTTTGTATTTCTATAATTTTCAAATTATAAACACAATAAAATAAAGTAAAAAATATTTTATTTTAATAGAGGTCAAACGCGCACGCAGACCACACACGACAATGCGGTGTAACGAGATTGTCACCTGATGATCGAAAAATGCAGGATAGTCAATAAGAATTGTAGCCTGGATTAGAACGAGGTGTAGGTAATGGTGTGGGAGACACGTTTGGGATGCGACTGTGATTATTGGGATAATTTCAAGCTTGAGATTTAAAATTATAAACATTTTATTGTTTGAAGAGTGTATGAAAAAATTGTCAGAATTACGTCACCGATTGACAGAGAATCGGACAAGATATACAGTAAAGAAAAAGAGAAAAAAAGAAGCAACAAACTCAATCTTAGTGGGTGGATTGTGAATGTGTGGGAATAATGCAACCGTGTTTGATACGTGATAGAAAAGACCCAACAAATCTGCCCGAGAGCGATCCGAGAAACATCAAGAATGGTCAAGATGAAACAAGAATGTTAGAATTAGGAAAAGCCACAAGCATTGAAGCAAGTGAATGTGATGTTTCCACCAGTGAATGGACGAGATCGCAACAAATTGTTCTTCGAGGCGGAAAATCTCCCGCGCAGTTCGCCGAAGTTTGCAAGGAAATATGGACAAACGTATTCAACCAAAACAGAGTCGCTGTGAATTCATGTTCGTCGGAAAAAAAATATTCATAGAAAAGCACGACACAGAGAATATTCATAAATATAATAATACGCTAAGGCATTTCGTATACGTACCATGTCACCTTTAACACACATTTGAAAACTGAGATCGTCCGGTCAGCAAATAATTGGTGATGTCGTTAAGGGAAAAAATACCGACTGTACTCAGTTTAAAATGAATTATTCAAAAATCAAATTCTATCGCCCCGTCGACTAAAACAGTATAGTTTTAAATAAATACATTTTGAAATTTGACATTGTGTTCATTTATTTAAAGAATATTTTATTGACAATTATTTTTACGGGAAGAGAATATTTATTGTTTTAAAAAGAATTAAATTGCTAAAATTGTAAATACATAAATAAAGGAGAGACATATTAGTTATTTAAAGAATATTTAGCTGACAATGACAATTATTTTTACGGAAGAAAAGTATTGATTCTTAGACATTTATTATTTAAAAAGAAATATTATTATTAACAGTAAATCATACGGATTGGTATAGAAATCACTCTGGAATTTTGACGTGGTCCATCCAGTGTAATATAATTAATTAATAAACATAATAATACGACAAAGCTTTTCGTGTTCGTACGTACATTATCACCTTTCACACAGATGCGAAAAATTAAGATCGTTCGATCGCCAAAGTTGAAATGAAAAAAGTAACCGAGAAATACCTAATGTTGCTTTCGCCCAAAATTCAAATTTTCCTATTTAAAAATAAATTATTCTAAAATCGAACAAACCATCATAAATAGAATTCTGTCGTTCTCCCGACTTAAACAGTTTTACAACGCACTCTTTGTATTACATAACGAGGGCTGTGTTCGGATGGAAAAGTTTCAGGGACGCCTAAGGGCCAGAGGTGATCCCAGAACGTAAATCGATGAAGCAATTTGATTTGCGATCTCTTGGCTGGCGAAACTTTAAGCAGGAAATACGTGTCCGGATCGCTGTCCCCACGGGTGAGGAGCACGGTGTAACTGGGTGTGGCCGGAGGAGCTCTCCATCTATCTATCTGTATGTCTTTCTTTCTCCCTTGCGCGTACGAAAGTGACCCGCACCTCTGATGTCGAATGTGACTGTTCGGCGTCCGAGTGATTTCCACAGTAGACGAATAGAACGTGTGTTCGACGACGCGACGACACGGGTGTATAAAGGTTCATACAAGCATCGGTAAGTGAACACATAATCTTTTTACTCTAATACAACTGATTATTACAATGCATTCATGTTAAACTTATTTAAATTGTTATTACATACGTCTATATTAAATTAAAAGATGAAAACGTACGTTCCCTTTTTTTCAAAATATATTTAGCTGATTTAAATTTAAGAAAATAGTAGCTAAGCAACCGTGGAATTCCCACTGGGTCATCCTGCTAGTTCATAAATACAGAATGCGGTGTAAATAACGCCATTTTTATTTGATTTCTTCAACGGTGATTTGTAGTAAACATTTTTTTTATTAAACATTTTCTTTTACTGTGGTGCATCATATTAATTTATTTATCTACTGTAATACATTTTTGTTTGATAAAATTTAAAAAATGATCGAAAGGCGTTACTTATCTGGCATGTTGCGTCCCTATGCTTTTTTTTACCAGTACTTCAATGGAATGTGCTCCGACGAACTTGCTGCACTTTTCCTCAACAACAAGTACCCGGATCAATCCGACAATTAGCAAAATTCCACCCTTCACTGTAGAGGTCCCCATATACCGGAAAGCTTTCTACTTTAATGGCTTCTTTCCTCCTATTGCTAGCCTTTGGAATTCCTCCTCTGCTTCCTCTTTCGCCGACTGTACCAACATGCAGAAATTTAAATGTAACGTGAACAAACCTTTCGCTAAACAACTCCCCACTTCGGATGCCTCTATAAATCTGGCTTTAATTCACAGTAGCTCGTTAGTCTCAGTTTGGGTTTAATATATGTAAAACATAAAAAATACAATAAAATGTAGGCACGAGCTGTGCGTACTCGACGTTGCGCAGTAGTGTACTAGCATTAAATTTGTTTTGATTTTCTTTTAAAAAAATTATTTTCTTTTGTCTCCAAAATGTTATTATTTTGTTTCAATCAAAGGGAAGTAACTTTGTATGAACAATCACAGAGTTGTATACCCTTTTTAAGATGCAGCTATTTTAAAATAATTCCGACCAGGACAAAGTATTTTCTCGAAAAGTTTAATCAAATTACACTTTATTTTTCTTAACAACATGTAACGATCAACAGACGAAGCAGAATCAGATATTTATTTTGTAGTAAGAAAGCTATCGATTACAAAGAAACAATAAGGAGACAGACTTTACTTTATATATATTAGATTTTAAACGTTCATTGCGGCGGAAAACGGACATACGACGGGTCTTGAACGCATGATGATGTCAACTAAAAACACTTAAAAGTCTTATGAAGCATATCGCGTTTTTGTAGCAGATTTGCCAAGTTTTACACGGATTTTAATGTAAGCACATTGCTGTTAGATAATTTATTTCTTTAGAGTTATAAAACTAAGCATCATAATTATAGAAAAATATTGATTTAATAGCCCCCCGCTAATACCTCTCCAAAAATCAAAACAAACAATAATTGTTGAAGATACCGCACTCGGGGCCACCAATGTCGAAGAGCATTTTTTGCTTTGATTTGATGACGTATATTTAGGTCTTAAATTATCGATCCGGTATGTTGTCTATTGGATTGGAATATAATACTAATTTAATATAGACAACGAAAATAAAGTTAGGGTAAGAATGAGAGTTAAAAGAGTCTCAAAAAATTTCTGGTGAAAAAAGAGTTGTTTTTTTTCTGGAAGGAGAAATTGAGTATACATGTTTTGCGCCTAAATATGATAGGCATGAAGATATGTATGTGTATATTAGCGTGCCTGTTTTGTCAGTGAAAGGGTTCGGTTACTAATGTGTATATTTCTGGCGCTATATTTAGTAGTTCTTGGAAGTCTCTCCGTGACAGGACGTGCCCACATGCCTTAGTATGGAAATAGAACAGGAAATAGAGCGAAAGTTGTGTGTTGGGGGTTTATTGTACGCGTTGGATTTGGAAATAAATATTTCTTGAGATGTGAAGAAATTGCTGATTTTAGTTTTTGTCTAAGAGAAACTACTGATTTTAGCTTTTGCTCAATCCAGAGTTTATACGTAAGAACAATGTAAGAAAAACATTCACTGCCGTTGCTACTTCGAACAGTATCATGGCTGAGGTAGTTGTGTATTTTCCCTGACGTCGATGACCCAAACATCTTTCACCAAATAACTCAGATATTGATTTCTAGCTTAACAAATGTGTGGTAATTTAACTTTTGCGCCCAAATAATTTAACCTCGCAATAATAAAGCCAGAAATCAAGAAAGAATTGAATCGTTAAAATATACTTGAAGTTTTTGTATTTTGATATTAATTCCCATTGTGAAAGATGAGAATAATGGAACTGACGGATCAAAAAATAAGCCCGATTCAATTCCGCCAATCATTGAAGTCAGCAAAAAGAAATTGAAGAGAACAATAATATTTATGGTATTTATAAAGACTTTAGTAGATTTTCGGCACCTACTGAAGAAGCTAAAACATATTTTTTAAGTTGGACAGAGTAATAAATTCATGGTGAGAATTATGTTGTATAGTGTCAATATGGTAGAATTATAAGTTTTAACACTTTCAAAATCCTGGTATGTCTCGATGTAGGAATGTTGGGAGATTTATGGTCTTAGAATAAAAGCAAGTTTACGAAACGTAAATATATACAGATTATCCGTCTTCGGTGATTTTACATAGTTTTAAAGAGTTCATGTGGTTTTTTTAAATCAAAAATGAACTTTTCTTAAAGTACGTCTGTGGCATTTAAACATTTTTTGTCCGTTCATCTAATACTGTTTCTAACTTAGAATTGTAATCGCGCCTGTTTTTTTCCTCTTCTAAGGAGGTTATGTATTTGATCGAATGTGTCCATGTGTTCGTTTGTGTACAGCCTAGAGTCCACATCGGTTGACCAATTGTCATCAAACTTGTTCAAAATATCGGTCATGGTCTAACTTAGAACTAATTTAATTTTGGGATATCTAGATCAAATATCACGGTCAATATCACGGAAAAAGTGAGTCTAACTTTTGGCGATAACTTTGGTTCTGTTCATCGTAGAGACTCGCTACTTAACCCATATTGTAGGCAATGAATTTCCGCATCTTATATGACATTGACATTGATTTTTGACATTGACGTTGAAAAGTTCGGATGTATGGGGCTGATGCTCTTTGATAACAGTAACCACCATGTAAAATTATAGCCTGATCAAAAATAGTTTACTTATCAAACATTGCATGACATACCTACGGGAATACCCAATACAACATGGAAAAGTAAAATTAGATATGACTTTTACCCATTCTTACTTTGGCAGGCGGAAGTATGCAGTCTAACAACTGATTTCTGTATTTGTCTTTTAATTGTGTAAAGCATTTCTGTCTTTAGAATTGGCTTCTAAAGTTCTTTAAATTCAAGTCCAGCATTTAATAATACAATGATTCAAACATGCGGAACGTTTTCTTTTTTAGAGTTTTAGAATCAAAATCACTTCTCACCAGAAAAATTAAAACATAAAAATATATAAAACCAGGAAAAGACATATACACTCAACATAGACAGAAAAATGAATTAATTGTCACATAAGCGTTTCAAAGAAAGTCGCTGAAAAACAGTCCTTTCTTCAAATATTTTTGAAGCATTTTTTTACTCCTTCACAATGGCGACGTGTGGCAAGAAATAAATTCAAGGGAAGTAATTATATTATTAACAAGGCTTGCTACATTTTTCTGAGTTTAATAGTTAATTTGACGTCAAGTGGAGGTAAATACGGATTTACCTTTCATTGTACAATAAAGTATATTATTGTTATAGGACATTTATTAAATTATTTTTAGAGATACATTAGTTTTAGCTATTTGGAATAAATACTAGAAAAATGTTTGATAAAATATTTTAATATTTCAAATCACTTAAATTTCAATAAATCATTTAAGCCATCAAAATTTAAACAATACATCAAAGAAACCAAAGAAATTACATAATAGTAGCCATTCTATAAGATATGAAATTTGTCTATTTTTAAGGTTTTAAATATGTTCAGATAAGGAGGTTGCCTAATTAAATGAATTATAATGAGCAGAAATTCTTTGTTTAATTTTTGTTACAGTAGAACCAATATTAGTAATTGTATTATTATGTACTCACTAGCAGTTCTCACACAGGTCATAATCAGTGATCGCTCACTGATAATATTCGGTGGTGTTCCCTAGAGTCTGGGTGACCATAAGTTTCCTTAGATTTCCAGTTCTCTTCAATTCTTTCGATAATCATTGCAAGTGAGTTTGCAATATCGCAAAAGTCGCTTACCTTGGATTTCTCGCTTACAACGACCATCGGCTTTCTCTGGAATTTGGGTAGCAATAAGCATTCCCGAGGTTCCAGTAATCTCCGAACTTTTTCAGTGGAGATCTGATTAGTGCTCTCCCTCCTCAGTCCTTCCATCTTCCTTGACCCTTCACGACTATTTTGTGTAGTATTAGCCGAAGCTGATGACATTTTTTTTGGGGGGGGGGGAGGGGGGCAGTTCATAAGATTGCAGTTTTAGTTCCTTTCATCTTTTTGTTTTATTTCTGTTGCAACTTCATGTAGCTCAGTAGTGTTAGTGGTCTATGTTGGTTGGTTTCCGCATTCGAACATTTTCCTTAAGACTTCAGCTGTTTTTATCATTTCTATCCGTTTTATAGGCTCAATCTTCCCATTGATTCATATTTCTCTTAGTCTTTGTTCAGCTCTTTTTTGGGGACTGTTCCTAATGGTCCAACGATTATTGGTATTATATTGACTTTCTTCACGTTTCATATTCCTTTCAGTTCTCTGGTAAGTTCCGTGTATTTGCTTCGTTTTTTTGTCTCCTTGATATTTACCCTGTGATCTGCTGAGACGGCAAAATCTACGATTTGGCATTTATTTCCTTCTGGTTAACTATTATGACGTCCGGGCTCCTTGCTTGAATGACTTTATCTGTTTGTACCTCAATGCCTCCAGAGGATTTTGTGATTTTCGCTTTCTAGTACTGTCTCAAGTCTGTCTCTGTACCATTTGCCGTCATGTTCAAAATACAGTTCTTTGCATTCTTCCGAGTGTACTGCTTTTCCCCCGAGGTCGTGTCTGTTCTTGTATTCTTTTTGAGCTAGTTTGCTGCATTTACTTATTATGTAATTTCCCGTTTCGTCTATTCGTTCACAATCTAAATTTACTGTTTTCCTGGGTTTGATCTATTTTAGCCTTCATATTATTAATTTTAATCGCATTGTTCTGTGCAGATGTCAGTAGCGATTCTATTTATCTGTTTAAGTGCTCTTTTCTTAGCCAGGTCCAGGTGTTTTCGTGGGTCTCTTCTCTTGTTATTCTTATGAATCGTCCATGTAGCTGTTTCTCTTTTCACTCTTCCTTTCTTGCGTTTTTGTTTCTAGTTTCGCTGCTTCCTGTATTGTTTATTTTGACGGTATCTCTTTGTGTGTTCTGGTTTGTGTATTTTTCAAATCCTTTTTTCTCTTCCACACAGTCTTATATACTCTTTGAATTATCTACTAGACACTATCTTTGAGTGTATTCGGCCTCTCTATACAAGAGTTTGTCAGGACAACCTGACATGAGGATACTGCACCCTACAAGTATACCCTGACCAAATATTCAATATAACATAGTATTCGAAGCCGAAATTAGATCCATTCGACACGGCTATACACGGGTTCATACGAGGAATGGTGCATATTCTCTAAGTAATGTTACCTCAAGTACAGCACTTGGTTGGATACTCCACCAGACTAGATCAATTATTTTCCTGGGATCCGGTAAGACTAAGAGATCATAAGAAATATATACTACAACATAGTTTACTGGTAAAGTGGGGAAAGGAAAATTAATGTTCTTACCCGACCTTGGGTCACATCTTACTTGTGGGAGTAAGATAAAAACTGGCCTTGTGCCTAACTCCTGGAGAGGAGTAAATCAATCCTCAAAGATACATGGTACCATCCAACCAACAATACCACCG
This sequence comes from Sepiola atlantica, assembly GCA_963556195.1. Lineage (NCBI taxonomy): Eukaryota > Metazoa > Mollusca > Cephalopoda > Sepiida > Sepiolidae > Sepiola > Sepiola atlantica. The sequence goes on along the minus strand of OY744529.1, from coordinate 60,994,675 downwards.
TGGGAAATAACACAACCAAAAGTAAACTTGAAAATGAATAAACTTAATAAAACTACCACACATCTTCTCAATTTTCAAGAGAAACTAAATTAAATCCTAGATTATTATCCCAAATATACCGATATATTTACAGACATATCTAAGGACAAGAACACAAACGGATGTGTAGCTGTACATGGAAACCAAACTATCTAATAACATCTTCCTAAAGAAGCATCTATTTTCAGTGCAGAATCCAATGCCATAGATTTAGCATTCGATATTATCTCTCAGAGTAAAAAGAAAAACTTCATTATTCTTTTCCACTCCTTATCAGTATTAACAACATTGAAAAATAGAAATCTGGATAACCCACTGATCATCAAACTATTATGTAGAATAACATCATTGCTGAACACCAAAGTGATTATATTTTGTCACATAGGAACTCGAGGAAAATGGTGAGTTTATACCCGAAAATTTAATATCTATAAGTTCAATAAACCAAACTTCTGTAGGAAAAAAAGAATTAATTGCAGACTCTATACTCAAGAAATATGCACATATAAAAGAAATTCATCCAAATCTGTTAAACAATTAAAATATTGAAACCTCAAGCATAAAATCTGTTTACCAATATAAATTGAGTCGGCAGTGAATAACCCAAAAGGGTTAATATGCCGTAAAACAAAACAAAAAACAAACGAACTTAACGTTTGGCAGGAAAAGGAGAACTTTAATAGAATATTAGAATATCTATGTATCTCATAGAGATCAAGTATTAGCACGAGGAAGGGCCTCTTGATTTCTGAAAACTTCGACTGAAGTAAAATAGACACAAAGGGAGATACCAGTTTCCTTCCGTCTTCGTACCTTTTCACATAGAGTCGATCAGTATACTCTTTCAGGTGTAGTGCATTGTGAATGGTAATTAGTGTCCTAGTCTTCTAGTAAAATGACTTATTTCTTTTATTCAGCCTATGAACGGTCCAGAGTATCTCATTAGTGATATTGCTTAAGTGTTTATTCATTTTACTAGATTTCCACTATATCATTTCTTTACAATTATTATTATTATTATTATTATTATTATTATTATTATTATTATTATTATTATTATTATTATTATTATTATTATTATTATTATTATTATTATTATCATCATCATCATCATCATCATCATCATCATCATCATCATCATCATCATCATCATCATCATCATCATCATCATCGTCGAACGGATCAACAGACCTTTAAACAAAGAAAATACTTTATCCAACTGAGAATATTTTTCAGATGGCATCCATTATTGTTATCAATACTATCTTTATTATCTGAAACAAACTCAAGTAATGATTTGAAGTACTAGCGACGACAGATTATTGCGTTTAATATTAATAAATAATAGTTAAATTATATATTATTATTATTATAATTATAATAATAATAATTATTATTATTTGTACTCACTAGGAGTTATCACAAAGGTCATCGTCAGTTATTTCTTACCAACAACAACCGGTGGTGTTCCCTGGAGTCTGAGTGACAAGCCTCCTCAGATTTCCAGTACTTTCCACCTCTCTCGATGCCCACCGTAAATGAAGTTGCGGTTAGGCAACAGCCGCTTACCATTGATCTCTCGCTGGTAAGAGCCATTACTCTTCTCTCGGATTTGGGTGGCAATAAGCCTCCCCAAGGTCCCAGCAGTCTCTGCACTCTTCCAGTGGAGGTCTGGTTTGTGCTGTCTCTCCTCGCTCTACTGATCGTCCTTGACCCTTTACAAATAGTTTGTGTTGTGTCAACCTATGCCGGCGTCATTTTTTGGGGGGAAGCTTATGATATTTCTTGCAGTTTTGTTCATGTTGTGCTGTTTTCTTATGGTTTTGTTTTCTTCTTGTACTTCGATGTGACTGGTTACCACTTGTAGCTGATGCAGGTTGGTTTCCGCATTCGAGGATTTTTCTTAAGATTGCAGCTGTTTTGATCATTGCCGTCCTTGTATAATCCCAGTTATTCCTTTGATTCAAATTTGCCCAGTCTTTTTTCCATGTCTTTTGGAACTGTTCGTAGTTCTACAATTATTGGTATCATACTGACTTTCTTCATGCTCTATATTTATTACAATGCTCTGGTAAGTTCATTGTATTTGACTTGTTTTTCCATCTGTTTGATCGTCACTTTGTGGGTTACTGGAACGGCGAAGTTTACGATTTTGCAAAATTTTTCCTTCTTATCGATTATTATAACATACGGTCTCCTTGCTTGTATGAGTTTGTCTGTTTGTACATCCATATCCCAGAGGATTTTGTGTTTTTCGTTTTCCAGTGCTATTTCTGGTTTATGTTTGTACCATTTGTTTGCGTATTCGAAATGCAATCTATATATATATATATATAAATATATATATATATATATATATATATATATATGCAATTAGTTTGATGATTCTCCTCGGAGATGAAACACAAAACTTTCAGTTTAGCTTACCTTGCCACCATTAGTATATTTTATACTACCCCCTCTCTCTTTTTCTCTCTCTCACTATATATATATATATATATATATATATATATATATATATTACAGAAGATCAGAATAACATCGGTACCGTCGGTTTCAAATCCTAATAAAGGGAACCTATAATATGCCTCTCTACCGGAGTCCCTGCAGCATATGTTAAGAGAGCCCGGTAGAAAGGCTATTATAGGCCCCCTGTATTGAATTTAAAACCGACGGTACCGATGTTGTTTGTGATAAAGAATGGAAAAAGTGTTTGTTTCTATATGAGATACATAGATATTCAAATATTCCATTAATGTTCTCCTTTCCCTGTCAAACGTTGAGTTAGTAAATAAGTTAAGAACATTAGTTTTCCTCTACCCAATTGACCAGTTAACTATGTTATATTATATCTTTCTTGTGGTCTCTTGGTCTTACCGGATTCCAGGACAAGAATTCATATAGTCTGGTGGAGTATCAAGCTAAGTGCTGTTACTTGAGGCAACGTCACTTAGAAAAGGCGCCCCATTCCTCGTATGAACCAGTGTATAGTCGTGTTAAGGGGATCTTATTTGGGTTTCGAATACTATGTTATTTTGAATATTTAATTTATATTCAAAGAAAACTTACACGCGTTTCTGGGAAAATTCAGAGCGTACTAAACAAATTCAAGCTACTCTACACGAAAATCACGTATTCGGCATTTGTTGCAAATAAAAACCGTTTTGTCATAACTATTTAAAGGTTTGAATATTGCGCTCATTTTTTACTTTGGAAATTGATTCCCATAAGATGCGATCTGCTCTATATAAAATAATTGTTTTTATCTTACACACACAGAGACACACGCAAATATACGTGTGTGTGTTTGTATGCGTGTCAGTGTCTATGTTCGGGCGTATATATAGTACTTCATGCCGTGTAAAACTATTAGAACTAGTCTTTGATAATTGACTTCTGAACGTGAAGCTAAGATGCGAAAAGTACACACCTATTTTCAAGGTAGACACCAATTACATTCTTTTTCCTGACGCCCAGCTGTTCAGAAAGAAACCCGGTAGAAAAATGGAATGTTTGCCCTTTTTATGATCTTTTCCAATTTCCCGTTTCCGAAGTGCGTCATCCGCTTCGTCAAATACAGAGTGAGTAATTTAAAAGGGTTATCATCGCTTATAAACTAGAAGAATGAAATGTACGTTTCTCTCACGACTGGAGAAAGAGCATGATAATACACATTGAAGCACATAATATTTAGGGTTTTCTTTGCAGGTGGATTCTGCCTTTGGTTCGATACTATCTTGATATTAATTACCGGCGCGAAAGATGAGAATGAGAGAAATGTCGAATCATCAGCTGAGTCTATCCCACATACTGCCAGTTTGTTAGTAGATGCCATTATTGGGGTCAGGGAAAGGGGCCATCGTAATACAAGCCAGCAAGACTTTTACGAGGAATGGTAAGTTACTTTTAGGAAATGGGAGAGAACACACACTCTAAGATAATATTTATGGTATCATTTATAAAGACATTAGTACATTTTCGGCACCGACTGAGGCTAATAAAACAGTTTTAAGTTAGATAGAGTTACAAATTGTAACACATTCGCGAGTAGAATTTATCCTGTATACGGCTGAGTAAATATTGTAGAATTATAAAATTTATACTTAGAAATGCTTGTATGTGGATGTAAGTATTGCCCAGTTTGATGGTATTAGAGAAGCAATAAATTTATACCGTGTAGATATACACAGCCATGAAAGAAGTAAATAGACATTCTTATTATCATTAATAACGAAGACTGTTGTCAGAGGAACCTGGTGAATTCAGGCAAGATAATGTTGATTATTTTCCCTCATTGATGAATTGGACAATCCCTTGGTTAAAAGTGGAATCACGAAGTTGCCGATGATTTGACCACCGTCAGATTAACGTATAATATGGCTTCTGTAAAACTCTGATAATGTTAATGCTTCTTTGGCTTGCGCCATACTTTAATGGTGATATATGATAGGTATATATTGATATCTGAAACACGAAAATGTCAATTCGTATAAAATATCGATGTTTCAAACGTTTACTGCTGCTTTGTACGGATACGAGTGCTGGCCGTCGACGAAGAAAACAGAAACAATAAACATATATGAATTATCTTTGTTGGGGTCTACTTCTTTCATGTCTGCGTATATTCAGCTTAATAATCTACGGCGATTTTTGGTAGTTCTTAAGAGATTATGTCAGTTTTGTTATTAGATAAATTTCTGTGAAGGTCGTCTGTGACATATCCTTTTATTTTTATTTTTTAAACATTCACTTACATTTTCATTATTTTAACAGATAATTGTAGTCTTACGTTTTGGAATTTTTTAGATGACGATTGGTATTTTGATTTTTTGTATTATTCAGACAGCTTGGATGTTATTCTCACAGCGTTTCAACTGATGTCACCTCCGACCTTCTTCAGGTATATCTTGTCAAATTTGGGAATCTTTGCGGAATTTTGAACGGAATGCTTCATGGGGGTTGTTTACTCTTGTTCTTTATGCCATGACCGGGTAAAAGTTTTAAGTAATTGTATTCTTAGTTTTGTCTATGCTGAGGATTGAATATTCAACCGCCAGAACACTGTCACTGATTATTACTAAGTACTTCTATCCGTTGCGCTACGAATTCTTGTGAGAATACAATTACGAATTGTAAGTATACAATTACGAATCACTTAAGACTTCTGTCCGGTCATGGTTGATGAAATGTGCGTCAGCTACTCTATGCATGAAATAAAGGGTTCCGTTGGAAATTCCGTAGAGTTCGACATAAAGATTCCCGAGTTCTATAAGATGCACCTGAAGAAAGTCATATATATATATATATATATATATATATATATATATATATATATATATATATATATATATATATATATATGTGTGTGTGTGTGTGTGTGTGTGTGTGTGTGTGTGTACTTGGTATGGTTGTATGTGTGAAAAAAATACTAAAAGAAGCTATCTCAAACTATGCTGGATTTTGCCCTTTTTGTGGTGTTTACATCAAAATAATTACATAGTTTTACACCTTACTGCTAATCAGTTTCTATACGCACCAGTTACACTTGGTATACGTAACTAAAATAAATATGTGACCGTAAACTAGACAGGAAGTACCATACATCTTCATCTTCTTTATAGATGTTCAACAATCGAGAAAGATGAGACACTTTTAATGTAGAGTTTGAAGAAATCTCTCATGCAGTTTTTCTTCGACATATTATTGTCAGGTTTGGTTTCTTGGAAAACTTATATTTCGTCTAGAGTCATAAAAATGGCACACTTATCGCCTTTGGCCCACCTTACTCTTTTCGTACAAGATTCATGGCTTCGGCAAAATGGCTAAAATCCACTAAACAGGAGGTAGATTTATGATGTTTTGGTTTTATAGAAAATACTAATTTATAAAAGGAGACAGAAAAACGACACTGCACGCTTTACGTTATTTGTGCATCTTAAAATATACGGGATAGATAGATAGATAGAGAGAAAGATATGTAGAAAAAGATATGCAGAAAAAGAGTGAAAGGAGAGAGTTGAAAGAAGAGAGAAAGAGAGATACAGAAGGGAGATGTGATGCTTATTTCGCGTAACTTAGACATGTAAATGTCTCGTAACTGATGTCTCTAATGGCTTTATTACTAAACTTGTTCTTTTCTTTTTTCAATCTAAATTTAAATACATAAAACGCGCCAATAAAAACAATTGGATAATTTTATTAGAAAATGATTAATTCGTATTGATTGGAAGTTAGTGCTACTAAACACAAGCCATTTTCTGTAAAATCTTCAATTTTAGCTTAACCATTATATTATAAACCGAGGATTGGGAAAAATGTTGTAATGGTGCTGATGCAGATTTTAGTCATCGGTTAAGAATCAAAGCATATCCTTGTCGGAGATAGAACAGCGGTGTAGACGATGTCTGAGGGGAGTATATGGGTTTAAGTCTTTTTTAGGATTTGGTTGTATTCTTTAAGCATCAGTTTAAGGTTAAAATTAGATGTAGTAGACAGAGATTACAACCCATAAAGTTCAACAAAAGGTGGGTAAAAGTTACGAGTTTGTGCGTAAGAAAATTAATCAAGTATGAGTGCGTGTACTCTGCTCGAACATGGCGCACGCGGTTCTCGGTCTTGTTTGATCTCAGTCCGGTTAAGGTAGCTTCTTAGCTCGTTGAGTGAATGAGTCCTGCCCTGTTTTCTATTTTTTATTAGTAATTATCGAAGGTGCCCACTCCACACTTTCATTTTGACCTTGTCCTTTCCAATTGTTTCCACCCATTCCATTTTCACTGACTTAAGTCTCATTCTAATTAAGAGATCGATCGGCTTATTTTCGGTTCTAAACAAACCGCAAAACAGTGGGCGATCTATTTAAGAAAGGGTTGGGAGGGTCTTACTAATTTTTTGTATTCTTTCTTTTTGGGGTATTTTATTGTCCCACTTTCCATCTTTTCTCTCATTAAATTCTGTATTAAATATATATATTTTTGTGAATAAAATAGTCCATAGAGTAAATGTGGTATTGTGGTGTCTACTGAAGTAAATATGATAGAGAAAGGATAAAAGAATGAAAGGAACAATGCTTGGACGAATGGGTCAAACTGTGTCTAGTTAAGAATCGGATAGACAGAAGATGATCAACGAACCGCTCCCATCCTCTCACTTTTCATGGCCTTGTGCCTAATTTGTAAGTAAAATTATTTTTTTTAGATGCGAATAAATAATTTAATTGGCAGTATCAGTTCGGTTTCAGGAGTCCATCCAGTCAAGCATTACCTCCTCCTTTCTGAGACGGCGAAGGGTTTATTGCATTTTATCTCCTCTTTTCTGAGGAGTATGAGCTTATCGCCAGTCGTTTGAGGCGCTCTCGTCCATGACTGAATGACGACGGGACCGACAAGGCTCTTTTTTGCTGCCAGAGTGCCACATTTTGAGGGGAGATTGTTTATCACTATAAACTAACCCTGTGTCTAATTTTGCATATGTGGGAGGCAAGTAAAATAAATATGTTTGTCCTCAGTCATCATCTTAAACTAAGGCCATTTTAATTTTTGTTAGCGATCCAAAATGCCCCTTGCTTTTTTTCCCCACATAAAAATCGACCGTATACTAATATTTAGATGTGGGTGTGTAAGAATATAGTTAAAATAGTAAATTCCCACGTAGAATAAAGTAGCGTTGAATTTTCCAATTAGAAGTCGAGTGAGAGTTTTATCAGAGACCTGAAGCCGCGAAAGTCTGCCGTGACGAATGGGCTGAGAAAATCTTTCTTTTTTCGTTGAATCAACAGAAAGAGAAAGAGAGCAGTTGTGTGTTTGCAGAGCTGCACCCACCGGTATAGGCGATGGGTGAAGGTTTTATATGCGTATGCATGTATACCGCTAATAAATATCAGACATTGTTCAAACTCAAGGAATTTACGATAAATGTAAGTAAAAATAAGAAGCCTACAACGACGGAGAGAAAAAATGGAAATTTCAGCTGCCACATCACCAGCGCGACTACAGAAATGCGACCAGAGGATTAGTGGACGAACTATGGGGATTATAGAACACTCCAATTACGTTACATCGTATGTAACTTAGATGGTTTTAATCAAACATTTGGCATAAGATATATTGCATTATCTAATCTCCCTAAATTGTAATTTTTAGTACTTGATACACACTTTATTATCTATTACTAATAGAGATTTTATATCTCCCTGAAGTTGAAATTATGCTATTATTCTATTAATTGTACAATAGAGGAATTTGAACTCACAACTCTCGGTTTACGAGACCACCGCTCAGAACCACTGAGCTATGGAGGCAGGCTCGACTCTTACATGTAAATTTACATCGATGATATTTTAAAGACTTGCTGCAGAAACACGGTCTTTATTACTAATCGAGATTTGGTATTTGTCTGTGTAAAGCCGAAACTATATTATTACTTCTATTAATTGTACTATTGTTCTATCTTTTAATGCTCAATTCAGGAAAAGGGAGTGTAGTATCTGTTCTCTTGTCATACTCGCAGGCATTATTTCCCCCTTTAAGGTAATGTAGTATTTGTTCTGTTGGCATGAAATCATCATCCCAGGTATTACCTCCTCCATTTATGTGGGGTGAGAGAGCGTACGTCAACACGAAGGTGTCATAATCGGCTTTTCATTAGCAAACTACACACTTACATTATATACACGAGCAAAAATATTGTTTCACAATTTTACTATTATTATACTAAAGATGAGTGAATCAACGTTTGTATACTAAAATATTCAATAGTTCTTCTTCTAATTAGCCGTAATTTTTAATTAACTCAAAATATAACCCATCTCTCGTTTAGCGATCTATGTATTTCTTTCGCCCTCTCTCACTGTATGTTGATTCATCTACTCTCCTATGTTTTTATTGTGTCTGTGAGAATTTCGAGAAAGAGTGACTTGTTTTTTCCCGTTGATTCTGAATTGCTTTATTTTGCTGTCTAATTGTGTCATACACACCGTAAAACGGATGTAAATTAGATATCTTTACTTTAAAAAGGATGATATACAAGTAAAGGGACTTGTTATTTTTATTTATTCAAGAAATTCTTAAGAAAGTCTTAAGAAATGTATCATCGTTTATGAATTTTAGATTGAAATCAAAGTGGAATAAATAGTGTTGCAACCCAGTGAACTAAGACAGTAGTCTCACACACACACATATATATATATACATATATATATATATATATATATATATATATATATATATATATTAAATAAGTTAAAATATATTGCCACATATACTTAAAACAAATATTTATTCAAAAATTAAGACTTTTATAAGTAAAATAAAATAAAGATTAGAAATAGTCTACGAAGATAAACCAACGTTTTGACATTTTCACGTTTCGTCTATTTGTATTTAATTTATCAAATAAAAACTCAGTAAACCAATATGTATCATATTGGTTTACTGAGTTTTTATTTGATAAATTAAATAAAAATAGTGTCATATTGGTTTACTGTGTTTTTATTTGATAAATTAAATAAAAATAGTGTCATATTGGTTTACTGAGTTTTTATTTGATAAATTAAATAAAAATAGTATCCTTAGAGAACCCCGCCGTGATAGTCACTTATGCAAATTAGCAAGAATCCAATTCATGAAAAATACTACAGCACTAAGCTTACAACCAGGTTTAAGGAAAGAGCTATCCCCAACTGAATTTTCAACAATATTCGACTTGAGGCTTAATAGATAACTCTGTACTTAAACCTGCCAATTAAAAGATGTAATCTGTATTTACTAAACTTATCAATCTTCTACTAAAAAGATGAATTGAAAAATTTAAGAACCTCTTATTTTTAGAAATGATAAAATCTAATCTTACCAAACAAAAAATCACTTACATGTGACAAAGGGTACACCCACAAAACTATATCATGATTATACAGGTATGCAAGACACTGTTAAAAATTTGAAATCTAAAATTAAAGAAAAAATTATTCGCATACTAAATTAGTGAAAACAAGACATATATTAACTTCTTTGTTCATTAATAGTTTAATTACTAACTATAATCGAATCCTATTGAATTACTAGATTTCATAGTCCACCCCCTTTTTTGTTCATTTTTCTTTTGTGGTTTATGAAATTAAATTAACCATTTATTAGTTACCTTAAATCAAATACCCCTATTTAGGAATTTAAGTAACATTAGTTCGGGATGTTTTAATTAACCGGAAGGCACATTAGTTTCCTTATGGATTTTTATGGTTAGTTCACTAGGTTATTACCATATTTATCCAAAGTGAACTATTTTAAATTCCTACAGTTAATACCATATGTAAAATCTTTCTAGACTAGGATTATTTTCGTGAGACACGGTTGCCAAATAACCTATAGTTTTAGTTAAACATTTCCCTTGTAGCGAGTATTTATTTTCATCTCTACAGCTACACTCATTACTTTTGTTATTATTATCTTGTGTATTATTAGTTCTGTCATTGTTATTATGGTTTAATATCTGTCTATTATGACTCTTAATTATTTTTTCTGAGTTATAAGAGAAAACCTATAACTGCACTCGTGCACTTTGTCAACGACAAAATAACTGCTTAACGAAAGATATCGTTTACAAAGCCACACTATTTACCTAAGAAACTCTGAATAGTAAAATATACTACCTAAAAGAAACCCCTGTCTATTTTAAAACCAGGTATAATAACAAGAAAAATGCATAACAATAACAAAAACTGTGATTCAAAATATCACCAACGAACAGTTACTGGAAGCTCAACGAAAGCGGACGCTCGCCAATAATCGAGTGGAAAATATATGGGCCAGTACATATAGATGTCTATGCAATCTGTATAGATTATGTTTGAATGAGCAGGTTGAACTTTTACGTTTTAAAGATCTCCAAAACTTACAAAACTGTATAAGCGAAATAGTAACCAACTGTAGATACAGAATAAACTTCACTTTAGGATAAAGTAGCAAGGAATAACAAAATGATTAGAAAATAAATTATTTCAATTCCGCACGTGCTAATATAACGTCACCTGTTAATTTTGCACACTAAGTAACGAAGTGTTTCAACACCCAAACAAAAGAATGGAATATCATGTAAAGGTCGTCCAGACTTCTTTTACGTAAGCCCAGTCATTGGCCAATGAAAACATCGCTAACAAAAATCCGTGCACTTAACCTGATGATTCCATGAGAGATTGAATCATAAGCGCTTCTGTGTTGTTTACTTGCCATATATATACACTTTCACCCCCATTAATAAACCAAACATCAACCATTCTCGTTATGAGGGTGGGGGGTGAAGGTGTATTGAAGTGCTGTTGAAATAATTTAAAAGAGCGCCCTCTTGATAGATTCACCAATTTATTTCATTTTGCAACTGCCTGACGACGACCGATGTCGGTCGAAAACGTTCGCACAAAATAGGGAGATTTTTTACACTCCTTCGGATTATAACATCAAATCCGTCGTACGAAGACTAGAAAAAAACGGATCAAAAGCTGAATAAGCAGAAGTTGGCACTCCTGTTTAATCAAACATATATATATATATATATATATATATATATATATATATATATATATATTTCTAGAGATGAAAGATGTTCTAATAAATATTGCATCTTAACAATTTTTTATTCTCATCTTTCATCTCTAGAATTGATTGCTCTATTCAATATATTGAACTTCATATTATCACGATAGATTATTATTAAACGATAATTCAATTATCGTTAATTTAATTCAACATTTAAATATATATATATATATATATATATATATATATATATATATATATATATATATATATATATTTATATATATATATGTATATTGTTTCATTTTACTTCAGTCGAAGTTTTCAGAAATCAAGGGGCCCCGTCCTGGGGCTAACACTTGATATCTATATGAGATACATAGATATTCAAATATTCCATTAAAGTTGTCCTTTACCTGTCAAATTTTGAGTTAGTAAAAAAGTGAAGAACATTAATTTTCTTTGCCGCGATTGACCAGTTAACTCTGTTATACTATATCTTTCGTTTGGTTTCTTGTTCTTACCGGATTACAAGATAAGACTTCATCTTGTCTGGTGGAGTATCCAGCGAAGTGCTGTTACTTGAGTAAACACTACTTGGAAAAGGTGCACCATTCCTCGTATGAACGAGTGGGGATCTTATGTGGGCTTCGAATATAATGTTATTTTGAATATTTGTTCAGGGTTTTCTTTGTAGGGAGAAGTATCCTCATTCAAGTTCTCTCCAGTAGGCATTCAAGTTCTCTCCAGTAGGCATTCAAGTTCTCTGCAGTAGGCATTCAAGTTCTATATATCAGTTTGTTTTTTCAATATTGACTTTTCTCTCGTTGGACCTATAATAGAACATTCCATGCTATTTCTCTCTCTCTCATATATATATATATATATATATATATATATATATATATATATATATATATATATATATATGTGTGTGTGTGTGTGTGTGTGAGATAGGTAGATAGATATATAATAGTACAGTTATTCCGACAAAACTGTCCCGAAGCAATTGGATAATGCGACGACACACAGTTAATTAAAATGGAACATTGATTGTACGTCGCGAAGACGAAGAAGCAGACACCCAGACAGCCCGAGCCGCTCGGATTGAGAAACCTTCACTTATCAACTCGCCGCCAGGTTTATTATTTGTTTATCGTAATGGCTATTGTGAGTATTTCCTTTTTCTTTCTTTCTTCGAAGAAAGACGATAAGAACTGATAAGTGCTTTCTCTCTGTTGCGCTATTTCCGTTTGTTTTAGTTTTCGTTCGGAAAACTTTTCATTTCTCTTTTTGTATTTTTCCGGTTTTTAGCATCGTTTCGTCTGTCTCTTAGAAAGTCGTTCAACCTTCAAATCGCCAAACAAATAAACGTCGCATTCCTTTCTCTGCAATCTTCACGCCAGAAACGGCTAGAACGTAACCATCCATTGACCATAAAACGTTATGAGGAAATTTGGCCAGTTCTTCATCATGTTTCAATAGAATTCGTTTGCCTCAATGAATACCTACCCAGCGTTGTCCGGGAGTCTTTTTTTCTTTAATTTTTATTCCGCTTTCTTTCTTTGTCTTTCTTTTTAAATTTTTTTAAAAAAATATTCCGTTTTTTTAAATCAAATTATTTTTACTTTTAAAATAGGATTTTGAAAATAAAATTTAATTACTACGGTATTACTTGGTAATTAAATTATGAATTGAAAAAAAATCTTACCAAACTAGCAGAATACTCGTCCCAGAACGCGTAAAATTATTTCCCCCAACAGAACAGTTATGCACAACTCTTATGTCCCCTTACGAAGATTAAAATCAATATATATATATATATATATATATATATATATATATATATATATATATATATATATATATATATATATGCTAATATACCTTATGTCTAGAATCTTTATTCTAATTTTGATCCAAATCCATTGCACGATTTTGATTCTAGAAATGTTAAACATTTAAGTTTTAATCTTAAGGGTTCTTAAGAAACTGAACATCCGGGAATATAGCTTAATAGTTATGGATCAAATTTAATGCAAATCTGAAATATTTTAATTTTTAAATGAGGGGTTGTGTTCATATCATGGCCCCTTAAACCCTTTACATTATCACAGAGAAACTGAAATGTGAGGAACATTTATTAATTGACTTTTACAAAAATCGGAGATATCTGAATTTTATACTAAGGGCATCACTCTCTCTTTACCCTCCTTGAATAAAACTAAATTAAACTAAATATAGTCCAAATAACCAACACTTATTCATAGAATCTGTTTCCAAAATTCATAGTGATCAGTTGATTAGTTTAGGAGTTAATCCTATACGTATAAATATATAAACATATACACATATCTAACTTTATGTAAATAGAGATAAATAATTTTGTTAAGGTAACTTTCAAAACTTTGAGGCTTTAAATGCATGAAGAATTTTAAAGCTAGAAATTATTTTCTAATCGACAATTTAAATACTTCCAAATGTGATATCAAAACTTTCATATACTTTGAGTTAAATTTGAAAATTGAGCAAAATGCCGTTATAAACCACGAATAAGATGTACACATTTTCTTATTAAAAATCATCATTTTTTAACCTTGGTCTTAAATTTTTCGGATAAAATATATTTCATCAGAGACGAGAGTTGTTTCATATTAGTAAAAATATTGAATTTTTTTATAATTAGTAAAGTCCTTTTGTTGTTGGAGTAGTGTCCGTCTGATGTCATGAAACAGCTTTTGTATACATAACTTAAGGCATGTGGTCTGCCGTAAGTATAGTGAAAATAGGAAGAGTTCTTTTGAAGCGTCTGTTTCGATTTAAATTTGGAAATTGAGCATTTTTTATATTTATTTTTTTTGGGGGGGGGGGGGAGGGAGATGTTTCAAAATGAAGAAATGTCAATCCAAATGAATTCCTGTGTCATTTTATCCCTGCAATCTTTCATTCTAAATTACACTTTTCTACACGTCCAAAGAAATGATGAAGTTCAGATGTATTCCTATTTTCAAAGTACAAGTCTTTATTTGTTGGCCTTCCTACGAGGCCAGAGAGGGACACATTGTCAATTTTCAATGTGAGTAATATCCAACGCCACAAAATGAGTATTCTGAATTGAGACCAAAATCTGATCGAGGATAGAAAATATGTAATGTAGTATTAGAACAGATATTACACTTTGCAAACCCGTGTAACTCTTGTGTCTATATTCTTTTTTCTTTCTGATCTTAACTATTTAACGTTCAAATTAAAACTAACAGGAAAACGACTGTTTTAAACTTTTAGGGATTTCAAAGATTCAAATGAATTCTCAGTGCCTCAGATTTTAAACCTGATACTATGTACATCTACATCGCTAGATAAGAATAGTACATTTATTTTATTGGAGAAGGTCTTTTATTTGAGATAATGCATACACTCCCGGGCAAAAATGTGTGCTTGGCTAATTTTTCAATATTTTGTTAATACTGTGTTTTGAAGTAATTTTATTGAGATCAGATCGTTTTTTGGGGGAGAGGAGGGTTAGTGTCTTGGCTGCTAAATGTATCTTGATACTTAATGTATCTTGATACTTAAACTAAAATGTGACCGAAGAAGTAAAATACGCATTTGGATGAAATTATGAAAACTAGAATTAGAAAATTTGGATGAAATTATGAAAACTGGAATTAGAAAATTTGGATGAAATTATGAAAACTGGAATTAGAAAATTTGGATAAAATTATGAAAACTGGAATTAGAAAGATGAGAAACAGAGGCTTGGAGTATAAACTCATTTTTACCATCTTAGACACGGAAAAGGTTGTTAATTATTTTCCACAATGAAAATAATTAGAAAACAATATGAACAAACAGATAATGCGAAAAGGAAGACAGGCTCAGGCCGTCCCAAACGATCAACAAGAAGAGATGACTCAGGTATTAGTTAAATGCAAATTAGCAATTGTGTGTTTCTGTAAAGATTTTTCAAAATTAGTATTAAAAATTAGCCAACCCTTTTTTTATTGACCTTTTTAAAAAAATATATATTAAAAATTAGCCAAAATCATTTTTGGACCCGAGAGTGTAAATCAACGAGGACCTAAAAACACATTATATCGGAATAGAGACATACATTTATTGGTATTTTTCTTGGAAGAAAATAAACTTATTTATTTTTACAAAATGTATTAATGTGCATATAAAATCCCATACAGTGAGTAGCTCTATACGGAGTCTAAAATGTGTTAATTCACACAGTGGTTACACATATGGACGAATCTAATTTGTCACCGAACTAAGATGACTTAACAAGAGTGGTATGATATCTTCTCTTATACAGTACAGAAGACACAGGGGGATCTCCCCCCCCCCCGCCCAAATTTCTACCCATGAAATCGTTAATAAAATTCACAAACCTTTATGCAATACAACTATATTATGTACAAATAAACTCTAGTCGATGCCTGACTGTTACATTACGCTTTACCGAGGGGTGTACAGATCTTTTATACCCGGTGTCGCCGCTAATATCATCGCCTTCGTTGTGAACCCAAGTTCTTTGATAAAACGCACGCGGATTGATCATCTTGTCGCTGTCGTCGTCGCTGTTGACGGTGTCATCATCACCATCGTTGTGTCTTCATCCTTAGTAATAAAAACTTCGCTGACACTTCTTGTTTTAGTTTATGAAATGTTTATTCGAAAGGACAGTGTGTATGTGAGATAGATAGAGAGAGAGAGAGAGAAAGAGAGAGAGAGAGAGAGAGAGAAAAAGGAGAGAAGAAAGAGATTTCACTGCATCACCATAGGCCGACACGTATTGTATCTATTCTGAGGCAGTAAGCAAAACACATCTGTCCTCGTTCAGGTCTCTCCAGCTAAGACTGTGAGAGGTCTCATAGGAAATTACGTGATCCCCCTCAACTTCCACCGAGTGTGCCTCTCTGACCCCTT
The DNA here is from genome assembly GCA_963556195.1 of Sepiola atlantica. NCBI lineage: Eukaryota > Metazoa > Mollusca > Cephalopoda > Sepiida > Sepiolidae > Sepiola > Sepiola atlantica. The sequence continues at coordinate 60,978,176 of OY744529.1, read as the reverse complement.
TGACCCCTAAATGTTTCCACTCCCATACGACCACTACTATGTAACATGACTAGTCCCTGAGGTTTTAGTCGTGAATGTTCAATAGTCTTTGTTTTATCACCAACAGTTGACTTCTGCGTTGCAAGCTCACCTGGATATGACGTGCAAACCACATCTGTTGCCCCATCGCCTGTTGAAATCACCTCGTCTGACCAAAACTGTTCTAAACGTCTTAACAACCACGAGGTAGCGCTCAGTATTGAACATGACTAACCGTTCATTCTCACCTTCAAACCAGTCACGACCAATTATCACAAGTTTTGATATTTCAATCCATGGATGACATATTTTGGGGTCACCTATACCACGACCACTAATCACAAAGCCGTGTAGATCTTAAGATGTTAAATTTTCTCCTGATTAAACAAAGTTGATACACAGATTATTTACAATTCATCTATCTCTGTGATATAACATTTAAGGATGCCCAATAGCTGAGAAAACTGTAGCTTCTGAGTGAAAAGATGGAGGTAAGAGAAACGAATGTAAATCAGAGCCCTTCGTTGACAGAGATAGGATTAATTTACCAGCACTTCATACCAAACTAGGATTACTGAAACAGTTTTGGAAGGTTTTAGACAATGAAATGGACTGCTTTTACTATATCTGGAATAGTTAATATATGGAATAATGGATAAGCATGGCAACAGAATAGAAATCAGAACACAAACACATTATTAATGCAGAACCAAGATATTTCGGTCGATTCAAAAGACTTTAATTATTTGATGTATTAATACTAGTTTATTGTCATACCTATTCATTATTCCATATACTAAACATTTCATTTAGTCTGAAATTTCACTGCAGAAAATAAAGAAGCTGAGGGAAGGTATATTTGTCGGGAAACCGGGGACTGATGAAATACTCGTATTTCCACGATGCAATGAACATTTCTAAAGTTAATGGTATCGTCTTCGTTTACTCCGGTGGTAAGGATTTGTAAGGGGGATTTTGCTTGGGAACCATGAAGCAGATAAGCACATTAAACTAGTAAGGAACATTATTCCCTCTCCCAATTCATGTGGCTATAATATGAACATCCAAGTTTGTTTCCATTGCAGCCACTTGAATAATTCTCCCGGATAACAGGAGCTGACACACAAAAACTGGTGATATATTTAGAATCGGCGACCAAAACTTACCTAAAACAGGTTTTTATTCCTTAGTGTAGTCTAAGACTGGATATATCTTCTTTTTTAAAACTAAGTCTGAGTCTTGAAAATCGGGTTTTAAACCGAGATGTTATATTCTAATTATAGCCACTCTCTTGGACTTTTGTTCTAATACTACCTTTCATCTTTTTCTGTCCTCATTCAGTGTACGAGAGATCCTTCTAAACTGAAGCAAAATTTTTGTCCCAATTCAGAGTGCCCCTTTTGGGCATGGGTTCTCCCACATTAAAAACCGACCACGTGTAAAACTCTGCTCCCGTGGGGAGGCAAGTAAATTCGAAAATCTGTACCAAAAACCAAACGGAATTCCACGAACAAAGATTCTCTCCTAAACATCCTATCTGTGGAAAAAACTATGCTACGCGGCTGCTTCCCAACTGACTACAACATGGTCGTCTTCAAGTCTAATGTACACAGATACTGATTGAGCCGTCCTCTTGGATAATCAATCCCTCTTAAGTAATATTCTGCTGTTCATCGTTCAACTGAAAATCTCTTAAACATTTGTTCTCAAGTTGCCGCCGCGTCTTCATAAGTGTCGACCCATTAGTATTCATATATATATATATATATATATATATATATATATATATATATATATATATAATTTGTGTATATAATTTGTGTATATAAATATATATACATGTATATATGTATATATATATATGTATATATATGTATATATGTATATATTTTTTTGTTTATTTTTATATTTTTCTTATTTCTTTATGTTTATATTTTTTCACATTTCTATTAAATTTTTAATTTTTATTTTATTTTACTTTATTTTATCTTATGTAATTCTCAAATCTCCTTTTAAAAAGGAAAGATCTTTGGAAATTTGTTTGTTATATTTTTTTATATGTACCGGTGATTTGTTTATAAGTATTATTGTGTTTTTTCTTCTCCTATGCTACCAACATACTCACCTGTGATTCTTTCTGTCAGCGGATGTTTCTCTAGAACTAAGTTTTTTTGATTTTCTAGAGGACGTATTGCTATAGGCGCTGATGAATAGATGTCTTGGACCAACTTTATAAAATTATAAAATAAAATAAAGTATTTCCAAACTGTTTTGGAAACGATCGTGCGCCATAATGGACTTGGTGTTGTAATTCTTGGAACAGTAAAAGTAATGCTTGGATTCATTAAATGTTAATATATATATATATATATATATATATATATATATATATATATATATATTTATATATATGTGTGTGTGTGTGTGTATGAGTGAAGCAAGGTGAATTCTTTAGAGAAATGAAAGGGTGCAAAGCAAATCCTGTTAGTATAATATAATTATTCCTCGTTTATCTTCTTTGATCAAATAAATCTTTATTGACTTCATGAAAATATACGCAGTCGGTAGGATTAGTTCAAAATTAGTATTTGTTTCACTCTTTTGGCTAAAGAAAAGTGTAATATCTGTTCCGATACTGCATTCCATTTTTCCTGTTCTCGTCAGTGAAATAGAAATCTTCTAAATTGAGGCAATTATAATTGTTATCCTAATAAACAGTGATAGTTTGGAGAGCTTACTTTTCCTCACATTAAAAACCGACTTTGTGTCTACCTCTGCTCTCGTGTGGAGACAAGCAAATATGGAAATACGGATAGTTTTAAATCGAATAACAATCAATTATTTGTGTCAGAAATTCGATGAAAAAAGCTAACCATAAGAATCATCGATCAACATCTCCTCGATTAACGATGTAAATGTAGCCATAGCGAACTATTTTGTAACTATTTCTTTGTGCGGAGTAATAAAATACTGAGATGATTTTGGTCATGTATTAGCCAATCAGGAGACTGTGCGCATTAACTCTCGAATGAACTTTTACAATTTTTGCTGATAGAAGAAGAACACAGATGTCCAATTTCCAGCAATGCGACAACACCTCCATTTTCCTGCTATCTACCGTCAAGCTGCAGTCTGCCAGGACGGACATAATATAGCTTTATCTATATGGCATATAACATATTATCACAGAGAAACTGCTATCATACAGTGTCATGCACACACGTGGCTCTAAGATAAAAACTAACAATCCATTTTTCACGTAAGGACAATTTACACCCCGCGCATTTGTGTATGTGACACGAACTTTAAAATATTTGCTAATACATATCTATTAATATAAGTTAGGTATGTGTGTATGTTTATATATTTGTATGTATAATATTCACTGTTAAATTAATTAACCGATCATTTTCAATTTTGGAACACAACTGCTAGGCGTAAGAGGTTGTAATGTGAGCTATATTTATTTTAATTAAGTTGTATGCAAAGCGAGTAATAGGGGATGGAAGCTTTTCGTGAAAATTCAGATACCTTCGACACCTGGAAATTTGAACAATAGTTAATAAACATAGAATTAATTCCTCAAATTTCAGTTCTTCTGGAGTTTTTCAAAGTTTTTATTTGGGGGGGGGGGGGGCATAATATTGGTACAACGTCGGATCTGAAAATTTAAATATTTCATATTTAGATTAAATATGATCAATTTGATACAAATGAATCAAAATTCCTTGAATTTCACTTTTTCTTAAAACTTTTTAAGCCTAACCCTTAAATTTGAGACATTTTCTAGAATCAAAATCATGTAATGGATTTTGATCAAAATTAGAATGAGGATTCCAGACATAAGGTTTAGTGTCATTATATCTTGATTTTAATCTTCGTCAGGGGAGCATAAGAATGGTGCAAAGCTGTTCTTGGACAAGTATTATTCTGGTATTTTTACAAATATTTATGTTCTGTTAAGTCTAATTTCCTTTCTATTATTTTTTTTGATTAATATTAAAATTCGTTCTTAAAATGGTGGCCACCGACATGTATTTATTATACGATAAAAATGAAAGGAAGTCAGCACATATGGTCCATGACTGGACGACAAAAACTAGCAAAAATATTATAGAATTAATAGTCTTGCATAAGTTTCACTTCGGTTCCTTTTATATTACAAATAAGACGCAAAACGTTTTTATCTGACGTTTATGGCTTCGTAAAAGATATATTAAACTAGATCAAATTATTTAAATTAATGATATCATTTTTCCGACGGACGAATAGATCAGATAAAAGAACAACTTCATTTTATGGAATTCGTTGACGTAAAAACAAGAACAAAAACCTAAGTCAGTCCTGAGACTGCATAACTCTACCGGACAACGTAAGGATGAGCCAAAGTCTTATCCGAGCCTTACTTCTCCATATTGCATGAAGTATTCCTGAAGTTATGCCATGGACACTTAGATAGCTCAAAACTATTTATCTGACCAGGCTGAAATTGTGCATGGTTCTTACTGTTATCAGAGAGCATCAGAACCATACATCAAATTTAGAAAAATTGAAAGTTTAAATTCACGGTCAAACGGTTAAGATCAATTTGAGGTCAAAGGTCAAAATCAAGATCATATAAGATGAGGGACTTCATTGGCTACAATAAGAAGCGAGGTCTCTGGTGTGAATAGAACCGGCGTTATCGACAAAAGTGTGACTTTCACCTATTCTGTGACATTGATCTTTGATCTAGATATCTCCAAATTAATTCATTTTGGTGACGATTTTGGCGCTAAGCTGTACACACACATAGTGATAAACAAACTCGAGCAAAAACATAACCTTTGCCTCGGCGGAGGTAATTAATAGTTATTAGTCGTCTTCGAGCTGCTTGTGATATGACCGTAATACTTTCAGGTATGGATTTCATTAAACAAAAGCAGTATTTTTCTTAAATGTGATTCCAACTTTTCCGAATAAATGTTAATAGATCTTGTTTGGCCGTTGGGTCACTTAAAAACAAAATCAACCAGAAATCTTCATTTTGACTGTTGGACACTTTAGATAAACAAAGTGCTCCATATTTTATGCGATAGAGCTATACCAATAATAAATGAACACTTTACTGCAGTTTCACGGCATTACCGATCATCCGAAATATAACGTATTAAGCAGAGTAGAAAGTAAGACCATGACAGTCTCGTAACTCTCGCTTCATTTATTTTGTCCCTTAGTCCTCACATTCCATGAGCGAAGTTTCTGACAAAGGGGGAAGAATCGCTGTTTTCTGGGTCGAAATTTATCCATATAACACTAATCGTTGACTAGTATTTTTACCTTGAAGAAGTATTTTTTCTTAGCTCCTTACATCAAGTGGCTTCATGCCTTGTCTGGAGCGATTTCCATAAAAAAACGACTCTAACATTAATCGATGAATGCCAGACATTAGAGGCGAGTACAATTACATTTCTGATAATTCCTACTGCACATCCCAAACGCGAGAGACTAGTTTACCCTATTACTTAATCCATAGCTGGAAGGAGGATTAGTTAATGTAATGCAGTAAATCCCCCCCAAGAACTTGAACTCGGCACGCCGACACCACAGTACGCGCATGTTACCATTGCACCACGTCATATCTGCAGTAAATATTGATAATGTAAAATATTAATATATTTTTACATTAATATGCCTAAATAGAATGCTTAAATTTGTTCTTAAATTATTAAAAACTTGTTGTCATTATATCGATTCGCTTTCATTATTGTTCTGCACATGACTAGGCAGGCGAGATGACAATGGCGACGCCTCGGCGACTTGAGTCACGGACAGCAAGAACAAAAAGATTAATCAGCGTTCCCGGCAATCACTCACCTGTGGGGCGGCACTCGTATTATTGATTGAGTTCGACACTCCAGCCTATGATTCACACTTAAAGAAGGTAGATGCTGTTATTGTACAGTCATTGCGTTTATCCAGTCAAAGAGAAGAAAGACATCGATTCACTGCATGATTCATTATGAAACTTGCAATATTACCTTAAGTCGTATAAAATAACACATTGATAAGCTGTAAAAGGAAATGACGCATCAAAATAAAATTCGATAAATTAACTATAGAAGGTTTAACCAATGTTGTAATAAATACTCACATAAGTTAAGTTACAAGTTCTCAAACAACAAAACATTATTAAAAATATTATCTATTAATTATAGTTAATGGAGTCTGTTAAAATTTACGCTGATTCATAGAGCTTTCACTCTCTCTGTATTATATATATATATAAGGCCCGCGTGATATTTTTTATCACTTATAAATGTTATAGTTATTTCTTGTTTTTGTTGGCGATGAATAGCTACGTAAAGCTAATGACGATGCAGTTCTTAAGTGCTTTAGAAAAAATTAACTCCATAACATACATTATGTCGCCTTATATTTACATAGTTTTCCACGGGCAATGTCTTCCTATGACAGGATTCGAAACCTCGACCACAAAGACTGTAGTCAAGCGTTTTACCCCTAAAATAAGTAATGTCTTTTAAAATCTCATATAGATGTTTTAGTTATTTCTTGTTTTGAATCCTATCATAAATAGCAAGGCTGATGAGCCAGGGTAACGACGAAACACGTGTCTGTGGATAACAATTTTATCTCGCCCCTGTCTCTCTCTCTTAAATTTAGGATATTTAATATTTGCTGGGGTTAAACGTATATATATATATATATATATATATATATATATATATATATATATATAGTAAATTATGAAAATATATTTATGGCAAACAAGCTACACACATACTTTTCGTATTTTACCCCCCCGTAGGGAATCGTCCAGGCTAAAATTAAAATCTATATATAAAATATTATATCTCCTTATGATACATGAAATAATATATGTATATATATATATATATATATATATATATATATATATATATATATATAAATAATGTATATATAGGCAGCATTCTTTCATTACTGCAGGTTTGATTGAATGTTAATAGGGACGAAAGCCCTTGTCTCTGCTTTTTCTAATTCTTTTTTCCAACTGCCGGACCAGCAACATGATTCTATGTTCCAGTGTAGACCTAACTGGATGATGGAATCAAATTCATTATTAATACCCGCTATCCATTAGACATGGTTGAATCTACTATCATTTCTTTCTTAATCCTAAACTCGGTTTAGCTCTGTTGAGCTAGGTGCAGCTTGCCCTTTCATTCTTTTATCTTTTAATTACATCATGTTTAAAAATATATGGTCTTTATATAGCAATAATCAAATTTTGCTCCGCAAACAAAATCTTTAAATACTTTAAGACCAGGTACACACCCGAATTAATCAGTAGATTAAATAACTTATTACACATTAAAACTACAATAAGAACAGCTCGGCCCAACAAGATCTTCCTCCATTCCTGTTTGAGCAATAAAGTATGCCCTCCTTTCATTTCGTTTAGAATTAAAAGAGCAAATTGGACAAAAATTGAAGATACTTTTTTCTCCAATTCTTTGTCTCAACTTTCTTGTGACCTTGCACGACTCAGTAAAAATATCACGAGTTATGTAGTGAATCTGTAGGCACTTTGTGGTTCTTCGACAAAATAAGGTTTATACATTACGTTGCTTTTTATTCATGAACGTAGCCTTTCGAGGTTAACGTTAAAAACAAAAAAGAATAAATTGCAACATTTAATTTAAAAAGAGATCGGTTGTTCGGCGAACCCTGATATTAGTAAAAACATCCTTAATATTTCTTCCTCTCAGTTCTCCACACTTGAACTTAATATCCTCTTACATGACTTCTGCATTCCTCCGACAATTTCGAAACGGGAAGAAATATACGTTGAATTCGAAGTTTTGTTTGCTCAATTAGCAAGACTCCCACCTATACCCGACTCTAAGGTCAGCGATCTTAAGGTGAAATTAAATGACTTCGCTCATTCATACACCTGTCTTTTTTTGGGAAACAAAATGGCGAAGTGAACGTTTCCGTACCATTAAAGCGCTTCACCAAAATAAATCTTAAGTCATCACAAAACCTGATAAAGGTTCAGGAGTCGTCATTCTAGATCATCAAGATTTCGTTAATAAAATGATGCCTATCCTAAGGATACCTCTAAGTTTGTTCAGTTGGGTCCGGTAGATACACATGATTTCACTATATCTATCGAGACAAAGTTCCAAAAACGTCTGGTTAAATGGGTTAAGAGTGGAGCTCTTTCCACTAGTATTTCTAATTTAATCAGAATTTCCGGTTCTATCCGCCCTCGCTTCTCTGGTATACCTAAAACCCATAAAGACATTGTACCGTTAATACTCATATTATCTATGATAGGGTCATCACAGCATAAGGTAGCCGAATTGCTTGCCTCTATTTTAGAATCATCTACAGTTCTTTTTGTATTACAGATTCATTTTAATTTTCCGACTTTATACACAATTATTCTTACACTGACAAATGTATGTGCCCCGTTGATATATCAAGTATTTTTACCTGTGTTTCCCTTATTGAGACGATTAATATATGTGCAGATGCATTATATCGTAGTCAATTACTCACTCCTTCTATTCTCGAAAATATTTCCGTGGAATTAATGAAATTCACCACTATGTCGATTGGATTCAATTTTAACGACATTATGTACAGACAGATTGATGGGGTCTCTATAGGTTCTCGTTTGGGGCGGGCATTGTCCACCATCTTTGTTTGTTTTCATGAAAAAGGTCTGATATCTGATTTTAAAAGACCTGACGTTTATTTCTGCCATGTTGACGACCCCTTTTGTTTGTTAAACAATGAGACGGAAGCGGACGTTTTTTTCACGTCCCTCAACAATATTCATCCAGTTCTCAAGTTTAGTTTAGATAAGGAAGGCAATTATTCACTTCCATTTTTGATGTGTTAGTTAGTAAAGCTTCCATATTGTTTTTTGACTACAGTATACCGAAAAACAACTTTTACTGGTCTCTACACACGTTGGGACTCATTTTGTCCGACAAAATCAAAAGTTTAATTAAATTAATAACCTTAATTACAGGGCCTTAATGATTTGTTCACAAACCAAACTGGATGATGAAATTAAATTCCTTATTAAGACCTTCTGTAACAATGGCTATCCATTAGACATTGTTGAATCTTTATAAATCTAATACAGCTTCTTTTGATAGATGTGATATTTACCTTCGTCCACTTTAGCTAGGTAACATAAGTGATAGTTCGCCAAACACATTTCTTTGTCTCTACAACAATGCGAATACACGAGTTGTTTTTTCCACCAAACCAATCTTGTCGTCGATTCGAAAAGATGTTCCTCCACCCCCACCCTAATAATTGTATTATTTATTTATTTAAATGTAGTTGCAGTTAGAACAACGTGGGTGGACGTCGCAAAGATTGGACATCCGGGTCAAACAACACGTGCCCTAAAATTTCACCAGGCAAATTATTTACCAACTGATGTTTTGCCTAATACATATGGTTCTTCCATCACAGAACATCTATACATAACCGTTTCTGTGCCGCAAATTTCAGTTTTGACTTATTCCTCATTCTCAGTAAGTCACACTCTCCTTTTCATCTGAAGATTCTAGAAACTATTTACATTAAGTGTCTGTGACCTTTTCTTTGTAAGCAAAAAGATATTATTCTTGGACTTAATGTAGTTTCTAGTTGATTCAAATGTTTTCCCTTTTTTCTTGCTATTATCTCCATAGCATTTTTTTTCTTAATCCTAACCTCGGTTTAGCTCTGTTGAGAGAGGTTCGAAACCGGTCATCTTGCTTTTTCATTCTTTAATTTTTTAATTCCATGTTTAAAACATATGGTCTTTATACAGCAATTCTGTAATATATATATATATCCGCATCACTGTTGTATTATGCAACCAACTTCGAGGCTCAAACACCGGACCATTCAGTGATCATTGACTGCGAACATCCAACGTATTAGTGCTTGTCAATTTTTACAATGTGGTAGAAAATGTAATGTATTCAATTAAGTCAATTGGTTTCATTAGAGAATTTAACGTCGTTTTTTGAAAAAAACTAACATATTAGCTTAGGTAGGAATCGTCTTTTTATTATGTAAAAGTGTTTTCTCTCATTAGTACGGATATATATTATATACATATAAACATCCACAGACACGTGTCCCGTCTTTTCTAGACACATCAGTGCTATATATATATATATATATATATATATATATATATATATATATATATATATATATATATATATATATATAGATAGATAGATGGATAGATATATACATATATAGTAATGAATATATATATATATATGGCAAATAAGCTACACAGAAGCATTCAGAAGTACGTATATGTTTCCGCTGTTAGGAAAGAGAGATAGAGAGAAAGAGAAAGATAAGGGGGGATAGACAGGGACAAAGACAAAGACAAAGACAGATACGAATCTGACAATGATTTCTGGGTAAAAACGAAGGAAAAATGTGGGTCAATCAGCAGTAACAGTCGATAGAGGCCAGTCTGGAGGGTATTGGGTTCACTTGTAGCCAATACATATAATTAGGGAAGACGACCTGCAAACGTATGTATTATTGATAAGGAACATTGGGCAGCCAACAAATGTTGGCATGCTATACACTAAAGGTTGCCAAAGTGGATATCAAAACAAATTGGACAACGCTTAACGGTTCCACGTAGCTTTAGTCTTCTCGCCTTAATTTCAGAAGGTTCTCTCCCTTTCTTACGTGGGAGAAATGTATCTACCATAGAAGTCCTGTTGAAACAAAATGACGAATTAAAGATTATTTTTAGTAATTTATTAAAAATTTAAAATTTCCAAAACTTATCTATTGAACAAATTTTCGACGAATCTATCTATAGGAACTAGAAGAATACCCGCCCCAGGGCGGATACCATTATTTCAATTTTTATTAAAATCCATTGCATGATTTTGATTCAAGAAAATGTCTCTAATTTAAAGATTAAGTTTAAGGAGTCTTGAGAAGAAATTGAAATTTAGGAAATTTTTCCTTAATGTATGTCTAATGACTATAGATCAAATTGAATGCAAATTTTAAATATTTGATTTTTCAAATAAGATGTTGTGCCAATATTATGGTCTCTAGAACCGTTTAAAATACCCCCATAAATCTGAATTTAGGAAATATTTATTAATTGGTGTCTAATATTTATTGTTAAAAATTCACAAAAATCGGAGGAATCTTAATTTTTACGAAGGGTTTCCATCCCTTCTTTCCCATTTTGCATAAAACTTAATTAAACTAAATATGGCCCATAGTTCCCACTCTTACGTCTAGCCGCTATGTTCTTAAATACATAATGATCCGTTAATTAATTTAAAAGTGAATCATGTACATATCAATATATAAACATATAAACATATAAACATATAAACATACCTAACTGTATATATTCGTTGTACGTCTTGTATGCTTTTTTATTCACGAACCCCTCCCATGATATTGAAGATAGACCTCCATAAAAATATACACGGTGATCCAGCAAAAGTTTCACCAATGAATAATCCAACAGTCTTTGATTTAATGATCTATGCTCCAAATGTGCACCTCTGCGTTGACCAATACTGAGTGCTACCTAATGGTCGTTAAGAAGATTTGGAGAGAACGAAGAAGAAGAGGTGTTATTGTAAGTAATGAACAGCAGTTTCAACAAGATGGGGGGGGGGACTTGCCACGCTTCAAATGACTCGTTGGAATAGCCTCTAAGAACGTTCATGATCGTCTCGTCAGTGGGAGGTGTGGCCCTTAATAGGCTTAACACTCACCGGACCTAAAGTTTCAGATTTTAATCTCTGGGGTTATCTCAAAGATAATATACATCAAAACAATCCCAAACTATTCCTAAACTGAAAATGGCCATCACATCGAAAACCAGTGCAGTGCCAAGAGAGGAGTTTGTCGTCAAAGTTATTCATAATTTTGCACGTCGTGTCCAGGTGTGCTTGCAAAACAGATGTGCACATTTGCAGGATATCATGGAACGGCGATAAAACAAAGACTTTGAGACTATGCCTGACGTTTCCACTAAGTTTCAACTTGGTGGACAAGTCAGGCATAGACTGGTTGGATTGCAGAAAGGATTGTGAATTTTATTAACGATTCTATGGGTGCACTTTCTGGCCAACTTGTATAATCTTAAACTAGACTATTCAGATTACTTGAATAAGTATATTTCATTTTGATCAAAGGCGTACAATACGTGAAGGCTACGTTCGCGTCTGACATTCACAAAAAAGAAAACACTACGCTTTACTTCATTTTCTTTAGTTTATAACTTGAAAATTAGCGAAATTAGAGAATATGAACACGAATGGTAATATGGGGTTCAGGGCTTGGAGAAAGAGTGCACAGAATTCGTCATTGATTCCCGGTAAACGCTGGGGGTGCCTCAAAGGATTAACATACCTATATTTATTTGCATTAATGTCACTTTACTTACATTTTATCTCAGAAAACCAATGCTACGTACATCATTGAGCCCACCCATAAAATTGAAAAATAGCAATAAAAAGGTAAATATGATACTACAGGCAGCGCAAAAAAGGAATACGATTCCTCATTCTATCCCGGGTAATTCCAGGATGGAATTTCTAGTAAATTTATAAAAAAAGTCTACTGTTTCAGATGTATGATAATTTTGTCATTTGTACTGCATGTAACTGCAGCTCATAGTCTAGCGAGATGCAGAAATAGAATCGGCAAGAAAGTCCATTTCGCCCGCCATGAGATAAAAGCAACGTCTTAATGGTGTTTTTGTAAAAAGGTTGAAGGGTGTCATCCAAGAGGCAGCTGCTGTTCTGTGCAGCGTTAGGAGTAATCGTCCGGGTGGCTGAGTAAATAAATGAATGAACCGACAGAACGATATATGTCATAATGGCCAGTATAATCAGTCAGTCGTAACTGATGGGCACGTGATGGGAGTAGAGTCGGCTATTTACGATGGTGGTAGGGGGTTTGCATTGCAACCATTAAAGTGTCTACATTTTTAAATGGTTTTCTTTTCTTTTCTTTTTCTCTGTCAATTTCTTTCTCTTTTTTTACTCGTTGCGCTTTTGCTTTATCTTTGTTTCTTTCCCTCCCTCTCTCTCACTCTCTCTCTCTCTCTCTTGCTCTCTCTTTTTCTTTCTTTCTCTCTACCCCTCTCTCGTTTGTACTCAGCCGGCAGATGGCGCTGATAGTTGACTTTCGAGATGAATAATCACAGGAGTTGGTCCTTTTACAAAGTAATAATGACTCACTTTATTATCGGACTAAATCATTAAAAAGGTTTTTAAAATGGCTATCCCTTTTTTGTTAAATGCGTGTGAGTTTGTCACAGACGTATTGTGGTAAATGGACGTCTGTGTTTTGCCCTAAATACACAATGATTAAATAAGACTCTATTCATATAATTATGCCCATGGCTTGTGACATTGCGTCTTTTTCAGATTATATATACTAACGTGTCTATATACGATTGGAAATGGACTATCCGGGCATTTAAATCTAAAGTGTTTGAAGTCTTTTTATATCCGAACGTAAACGGGAATGTAAGTAGTTTACGTATTGATTTATTTAATTTTATTTTTACTCTGGAGTCACCACTTATAAAGGCGAAAAGACACTCGACGATGATGGTTAGATGGTTAGTTTGAATGATGAAGAATATGAGAAAAGAATTGATCCATGAATAATTACTTATAGTGACGGTTTATGGCAAGTATTTGTTGACATTGGTTTAGAAGACGACCATGTTGAAGTTTGAAGGGAAGCAGCCCCGTGGTAAATTGTTCCACGAGTGAGAGATTCTTGGAAAGAAGCTTTGTTCATGGAAATTTCGCATGGAAAAAGAAAAAAGGAACGTTCTTTTCACTTGTAGCAGAGAGATGAGTTATTGTTGTGAATGTCTTACAAGAGGTTAGAGATCAGTCCAATGTGGAAAAGTCATATTGAGAAAGTCTTGAAATAAAGACGAAACTTGGATTAATATATGAACAATTTTTGTTTTTCGTTTTATATTTTCCATTACGTTGGAGTATTATTTCCATAATTATCACACACACACACACACACACACACACACACACACACACACACACACATATATATATATATATATATATATATATATATATATATATATATATATATATATATATATATATATATATAAAGCTACATACAATTAGACTGCCCTATTTACAATGTCCCCCAGCGTGTTAGAATTTATTAATTTATATATTTTATAACATACGTTTAAAGGTTTAACCTAATAAATGAAACAAACTGTATTTATTGATTGATCAAAAAAATTGTTCTTGTTAAGAAACTTCCAAAGTTTTGAACGACAATCTACCAAAGACCAAATAAATGTTCAGTTGTTTTCTCTTCATCTAAACTTAAGCGTCGAAGGACGACATCATAACGGATATGACGTTGCGTCAGGTGATTCCTAGGGCAATACGCTGGAACATCACAGTGGTCTCTCGGGACTCGTTCCTGAAAGTAGCTATCATCTGTATTTTAATTGAAAAGAAAAAAATTAGCAGATATCACATTATCTAAAATTTATATATATATATAATATTGTGTAAAAACACGATTTTTTTATTGTGTTAAAATGATGAAATGCAAGACTTTACGTTAGGGTAAGCAATGTTGAGAATAGCGCCCATTGCCTCTTGCATTCGAACATGTCAGATGTACGTACAAGCAAGAGTTAATGGCATTACGCACGCGCGCATGCGCATGTGTGTGTGTCTACGCATGCGTGGATATGTATAGAAAGTGTTAATACGAGAATGACTTAAGTTCGAATCGTACTCAATTTAATAATTTATATCTGCTTATACAGAGTTACCTACTTAAATGTAGTTCGATCTCAGTATCAGCTAAACGTGGTTCTGCATGCCCAGAAGTGCGCAGATTTCAACGGAGAGCACTTTAAGCATTTCTTATTAGCAAGTGTTAAAACATGCTTAGAAAACAACAACAAAAAACAAGTACACAACATTACATCAATAGGGGTGTTCCTCAGAGGTCGATACTTGGACCCATATTATTCCAGATCTTCATGAACGACCTCCCCGATGCAATTGCGTCTGAAATGAATGTATTTGCTGATGACAGCACGCTCTATTTCCGACATGAGGACAAATCGAATGTCTACACATGCAAGGCAATGTCTGAATCCTTAGAAAATGACTACCAGTCTATAGTAGAATGGGGCCCCAAATGGATGATCACATTTAATGCTACCAAGACAAAGTTCCTGTCTTTTAACAACTATAAGAAACCTTTCGAACCACAAATTATCATGGTCAATAGCACTCTTCCCAAAAGTCAAACGTGTACACTCCTCGGCTTGACATTGTTGGGCAACATGAATAAGTACATAAAAAATATTGCCAAGGCTGCTGCAAATAATGCAGGCTCCATCTACGGAGTTAGAAATGGTCCCACACCTGCTAGTATCCTATATCTCTATAAACGCACCATTCGCTCAAGCATGAAGTACTGCCACCACATCTGGACTGGTGCACCAACCACTAGTCTCTCCCTTTTGGACAAACTGCAAAAAGAATTTCTAATCTAATAGGTCCCACACTTTCTGCCAAGCTCCATCCTTTTTCGCATCTCCGCAGAGTTGCATCCCTGTGCTTGTTTTATAAGTACTTCCACGGAATGTACTCCGATTAACTGATTGCACTTGTATCCCCTAAACGAAAATACCCCCGACGAACCCGACTATTACTAAATCCAACCACTTCACTTGGCCCCTAGATACTGGACGATTTTCTACTATGATAGATTCTTTTCTCGGACCGCTTGCCTGTGGAATTCCCTTCTCTGCTTCCTGTTTCCCCGACAGTGTCAACATGCAAAAATGTAAATGTAACGTAAACAAATATGTTGCTTGAATGAAAGTAAAATAAATGAAACAACAATGAAAGCTATACTTCTACTGCCTTTATTCTTACTTAGATTCTTCCAGTCAACTAGCATTCGGTTCACTTTTAAGTGGTCCGCCATGTATTGTGCTCTATGCATATATCAGAAACAGTTGCCATAACATGGCGACGATAACGTATCAGCTAAGTTTTCGTTGCTCTCTCGAAAGTTCATCGCTATGTTGTTTTCAAATGACTAAAACCGAAATAGTTTTATTTGTAGAGAGTTTCGTCATAAATGCATTCACTCCTTTCAGCAGCAGACTTCATTTTCTGGTCTAATAAAATATCTCACAAAAATGAAACACAAGCAAATTCTGTCCAATTTCACATTATCGTCACCTACCATGTGGCAGCCAGTTATCTTTTTTGTCTTGATGGGCTGATAATTTGAATAAAGCTGAAAACTGAACCTTCATCACCGGTTTTAAGAAGGAAATAACATATAATAATTGTTTTCATAATGGATTTTAACGCCAGTAAAACGTGCATTATTTTCTGAATACGGTCACATACATACTATTTTATCTTTTATGCATTTATTTACCAAAATTAAAATTATTAGCAATGGTTTACTTACTATATATATATATATATATATATATATATATATATATATCATTGTAAGCTTATAATGGTATTTTTTTAGACAATTGTACTACTGGTATATTTTCTTACCTTGAGAATTACGGAGTTGCCTCGCTTTACATACACATGAGTTATTTCCTCTGCATATATAGACACGTGTACACACACACACACACACATATATATATATATATATATATATATATATATATATATATATATATATATATATATATACATATATATATATATTATTGCTATATAAAGACCATGTTTTTTAAGCATAGAATTTAAAAATTATGTATCTGGGGACACGTGTTTCGCTATTACAGCGGCTCACAACAATGAAAACACACATATACATGGACACAATATCAGAAATACAAGCATAGAAAACATTTTGCAATAAAAAAATTTCTTACAAAAATATGAAAATATATATGAGAAATTTAAAATGAAAAATTAAAAACAAATAACATTTTTACATTAATTTAATTAAAAATATATTCTCAAAAACAAATTTAAAAACAATTATCTATAAATATATCATAATGAAAATGTGAAACAGTAAATAAAAATACAGTCTAATCTTTTAAAGTAAATAGTAGTGAATAAAATAAAATAAAAGAATAAATATAGAAAATAATAATGGTAAGAAATTTAAAAAGAAAATTGATAAAATTCAAAATTAATTAAATTAAAAATATTATAATTAAGAACCACAGTTTTAAAGACTATTATCTATAAACATATCTTCAAAAATAATTGAATAACTTCGACATAGGAATAAAGGTCAACATTTTCACTAAATAACTAATAATTATAATGATAATAATGATAAAATAGACTAGGAATTTGATGTAGTAGAATATTATGACAACAATAAAATATGAAAAATAGACTAATGATTTCAGGTTAACACTTGATATAGGTAAAATATAATATATAAAAGAATATATAAAAGGATTCTTAAATTATAAATATAATTAACAAAATATATTGTTAATACAAACAGAAGTTGATATGCAGATTGAATGATACGATGCAAGAGAGTCACAAAATTACATATAGACGTATATACATAAAGAAACATATATATATATATATATATATATATATATATATATATATATATATATATATATATATATATATATACAATTAAAAAACGAACGGAAGAAAACCGTGTACGGACACGTATAGATGTTAGTGCATAGCCATAAGTGCAAAAGCAAATCTATAAAATGCAGGAAAACTCCGGATTATACGAATATTGACATTGCTTGAACTACAATGATATACGTCCCAAAGGAGCAGGGGTTAATCGCAGTGTGCCATTTAATGTACTTGAAAGGAAAAGTTCGATGATATTAAATCTACACAAAGGAGAGGGGAGTATTTAAATGGTCCCCAAGCAAAAGACGATATCATCTGAAAATATCCATCGTGTCGCCAAACGGAGTAGAGATACCCTTTTGTAACCGCTCTAAAAGCTGACCCTTAAAAGAGTTCATCATTAACATCGGTATAATGTGATGCCATAGTGGAGATAAATTCAAAACGACAGAGTATAAGACGCGAGCATATATATATATATATATATATATATATATATATATATATATATATATATATATACATATATATATATATATATAGAGTGCGAAAATATATGTTTTAGCATATACCTTCTATTCTTAATGTATACCAACATCTTCCAATTTAAAGCTCGATGATTGTCAACTTGCAACAACAGAGCATATATATTAGTTTCATATTCCGATGTTTTGAATTAATACTCCTAATTTCAAATTAAAAAATATATATAATGGGATTAATGTACAGCTTAATTAAAGTATTTTATAAATAAACTGATAAAGCTCTTGATATGGCCTTGTCATAAACAAACATCACCAGACTAGAAATATAAATCATGAAGTTACCTAGTATAACACTAATTCTATATAATAAATTATGGACGAGGACAAATAGAGAACAAAATTTTAGTATTACTATGCAGGTCCGAATTCCGCGCAGGTAACCGACTTGGTTGGCCTTTACTTTCTGAAGGAGCTCTATAGCAAGGTTCTACATATAAGGAGATTATATAGGGATGATGCACTATTCTTCGTTAACTCTAGCGATAGAAACTTAGAGAACACCAATAAAGCTATAGATCAGGTCCTTACAAATCTAGACCTCAAAATAAGCATAGATATAAACCATAAAGTAGTGAATTTTGTTGACATCATCCTAGACTTAAACAATAATAGTTATGAACCATACCATAAACCCAATCACATGCTATATTACGGTGACTATAATTCGAACCATCCAAGTTCTGTACAGAAAGTTTTATCCTCAGTATCTCTTAAAGAATATCGAATATATCCTCCAATAAACAATTATTCAATAATAATTTTAAAAAATATTACAATGAAGCATTAGACAGGTCAGAATACAGCAAGGAGATAAGGTATATGAAAGTGCGGGCGGCACTTGAAGTAGGGGAACGTCCCATATAATATCATATAACATGGCTATTAGCAACCCTAGGCTAAGCATGAATAGAAGCAATACAATTAATACACATAAAATCACACCAAATCGTAGACGAGCTACACTCCCACCAACTTATAGTAATAATATTACGAAGAAAAACAGACGTAGAAACTCGATCTGGTCCAACCGATTATGGCATCCATACCTTTATTAACATGCCTAAACAATTTAACAGAATTATTAAGAACGTCCCTTCAGATAATAAAATAGGTAAATTTATCAAACTATCATTCTCAACCTCGATTAACTTAGCCTCAACTATTGTAGGCTCTAATAATGCTAAAATAGATAATATAAATAGATATACTAGAAGAAATGGACCCCAAGTTCTGGATGCCGATCCCCAATGTTACTGTAGAAATGAAAACGAATGCCCATTGGAAGGGAAATGCTTAATTTCAGGTATAGTATATAAGTGCAACGTTATTGAAAGAAATCGAACTAGAACTTACATTGGATCTACGGGTTGCAGCTTCAAGGATAGATATTAGTTTGTCGCTTCAGTGGAATATAAACTGACCAATAATTAGGGTAAATAGAAAATATAGTTGCTAATTTAAAAACTATAAGAGCAATATCATCTGCTAGGGACACTATATATAAGTTACTGTAGTTAGGGAGTATATAAGTTCCTGTAGTTAGGGGAGTGTTAGGAAAAAATGAAACATATATATATATATATATAGAGAGAGAGAGAGAGAGAGAGAGATAGATAGATAGATAGATAAATGAAGAAAGAGAGATAAAAATGTGCGAATGACAAATCTATTTCACCTTCAGTTGTTCAATACAAGGTGTACTCGATAAACACCTGTTTATTTTTTCTTTCCTTAAGCTAGGCTTTTTAAAGATTAAATCTTATCATCAGAGGAATTGCATAGATGGATAAGTTGGCAAAATTCAAAATTTAAAACATTAAAAAAACAATATAAAGCAATAGAAAGTAAAAGTGTGTCCGTAAAAAGGTTATAAAAATATAGAGTCTGTCCAGTTGGGAAACTGTATATTGACAAAGTGTCCGGTGACGAAAGATATAAAGATGGACAAAGAGATTTCGTGAAGAGAGTGCGTCAGAAATGGTCAAAATGTTGTAAATCTAACAGAATGATGTTCAGTTCAACCGTAGTTCATTTATTTTTATAATTGCTCTATCCAGTATATTGAGCTTAAATCATTTCACTATTTGTCTTTTCTGATGAGTTTGAAGAGGAAATATCTGATATTGACATTGGTTTGTCCCCTGTTGAACGAAACAGAACCGTAAAAGTGTACGAAAAGTTGAATGTTTTGAAAAATATTTCGTAACATAAATACAATCTTGGACTTTGGAATGTAACAAAATCTTGTTTATATATATATATATATATATATATATATATATATATATATATATATATATTGGTACAGAAAAGTTAGTACAACATTCGTACCGTCGGTTTCAAGCGCAGAAGGACTTAGCCATCCGGCTCTCTTCAGCTTCTGTTGTCATCTCAACAGAGGTTGAAGAGAGCCGGATGGCTAAGTCCTTCTGGGCTTGAAACTGACAGTACGAATGTTGTACTAATTTTTCTGTACCAAAATAAATAAATATTAACTCTTAATTTTTAATTTTTAATTTTTAACTTTAATTCTCAATTAATCAGGCACTCTGCTGGGATTTTTCCTGCTATATTACAATATATATATATATATATATATATATATATATATATATATATATATATATATATATATATATATATATATATCGATACATTGAAGTGGTGCTTAGCGCGTTATAGTAGCGTTTAATAAAGTGTTGACAGCTGTTTGTGAAGAACGTGCTTTCAAGTGAGAACCTCTATATAATGCCTTCCTACCTTGTCGCTATGCATATCACTCTATTATAGATGTATTTATCTCGTTCTACACAAATTGACAGGATATTACAATACGCTATTTTCTCATTAAAGTGCGCACCAACCGATGTACGGATATGCATGTATCTCTTCATGTATATCACTATGTAATACGAACCAACTCACAAAGCTGTGTCCTGCTGTCAAATATGGTTAACATAATTAGTATTATTATTGAATTATGATCGATATTGCAAACATTGCCTTCCTTAAAGTGACAGCTGTAAAAAAATAATGGCGATAACGAATACTGGATAATTCTTATTTATTATTTGAAATCTTAAACAATGCCAATAAAAATAATTATGTAAATGTTTAAACTTTTTAATTACAATCTTTCACTGAGATATTTTTTGCTTAATTTTATTTTTGTTTAATGAAACGTAGAAAATCAGTCTAAAAAAGAATTTCGTTTCTTTACGTTGTAATTTACTTCAGTTATCTTATGAAGCTAATCCCTGTAGTTACTCCAGATGAAATCGATAGAAAATTTCGATTATGTTTTTAATTCTGTTAAAAATTCCACTCATATTCAAACTTATTCGAATGCTCTGTTAACATATCAATTTCTATAACACACAAACAAGCAAACAGCGACTTACTTTTATATAGAAAAAGATTGAGAGGTTCACGTGCGCACACAGACACTAATTCACGCACGCACAAACACTCACAATTATATGCACGCGCACATTTCAATACTAGCAGGTACGTCCAGCGTTACCCGGGAATAAATTGAAACCCTTATGTAATGCTGCTCCCAGCCTTGAATACCATATTAACATTTTTATTATATTTTAAATTTCTATAATTTTCAAGTTTTAATAAAAAGTTATACGTTGCTTTATTGGTTATGTAATGTCCGGCAGGATCACAGACCCCACGATATTAATTCCCCCTCCCCAATACAAAAAAATAATAATATCACCATTGGATTCGTCGTAAAATTTTACGTGAGAAAAGTTATGCTTGATCTTCTATGAAGCTTTGTTTTCAATTGCATTCCCGGAGAGAGAGAGAGAGAGAGAGAGAGAGAGAGAGGGAGAGAGAGAGAGAGAGAGAGAGATCACAAATATAGCCTATATTGTGCATTCATGCAGCATTTGTTAACTTAAACGTACTCCCAGTTATCAGATTATAAAACTTTAACAATAAGATGTGTTTACCTAATCAATAACATCTTGCATATTCTATGCGCAGCTTATCTTTATAATATTACTTAAAAACATATCACTTGTTAGTTAGTAAAATAAATTACACCCTACACACATATATTACTATCAGCGATAATGTATAGTTCTTTGAAAAAGAATGAATACTCCAGGTAGCTGATAATGTTTGTATAAACCATACGAGTTCCAGGTTCGAAGATGGCGTAGTGAGTAAGAAGTCCGACTGTTGACAAAACCGTCAAGTTTTATATCAGCTAGAAGAACTTGCTTGTCTAACCATACTGAAGAACTATGCTACAGCGAAACAATCTGTCCATGGATGACGCACACACACACACACACACACATATATATATATATATATATATATATATATATATATATATATATATATACATGAACGCACGAACACACACACACATATATATCTATATCTCTATCTCTCTCTCTCTTCTTCTTTGTCTATCTCTCTCTGTCTCTGTCTCTGTCTCTGTCTCTGTCTCTCTCTCTCTCTCTCTCTCTCTCTCTCTCTATATATATATATATATATATATATATATATATATATATTGTGGACAGCACTCTCATCAACTGTTTTGATTGTCACTTTAAGCTGCTTGGTGTCTTTCAAGGTCTCATCGTACCATTTACCCACGCTCTTTATCAGTTCTTTTGAGACAGTAGGGATTTTCTGACCACTGACTGAAAAGCAGATATCCTAATATACGTTCTTGTTCCTGAGAGAGAGGCCTCTGGTCTTCTTAGGCGTGAAGGTAATTTTAGACCAGATCCTCAGATCATCCATTATACTGAGTAACTTGCGTGTCTCAGCTTCTTTTGGTGTGACGTTCGTAGTGTCGTCCATGGAAGCTTTCTGTGATGCCATTTGGCATTCGCCCCCTAACGTTTATTCATTTTCCTTAGGTTAATCAAACACTAACCCTAAGTTTGTGTTGACAATAATGTCCGGGCTGGCGATACGAAATGAAAATTCACAGGACCGTTAACAGTCGATGATACCCAATGGATCAAGGGTCTATCAAAGTAAATTTCGTCGAAAATAAAAGCAATCCCCCAAAAAATTTATTCTTTTCCTTCCAATTATGTGTAATATTAGGAATAACATTTTCATCTTGATTGTTATATTCAACACGTTTCGGCTAATGAAGCCTCCGACAATTTTCAAGTGCATTTTTTGTAAACTTGATAACCTTCGAGTCGAACGTGAAGACGGTCGGTAGTGACATCGTCCGAAACGTTGTGAATAGAAAAAGCAAACAGGAATAGTAGTCTGAATAAGCCGCATAATACTAATCATCAATAGTCATTAAACATATTTCAAGCTCTATGTTTTTAAAATGTCGTCTGAAAAGAAAAAGCCTCAGAAAGAAAGATAACTGTAAAAAAGAAATAAATAAAACATCTCACTGTGCAAACGAATCCGAACGTTAGGCGGACTTCTCTATCTCGTTTTCTGAACTGAATATTTAAACAGAAAAATTATTTTTGTTTATGATACTAAACTTGTGTGCATTATGTTTACATTTTCGTTAAACGTAATTGTTAATTATGCTAAGTGTTGTCAACAGAATATTAAAACTGAAATAAAACTAGTATTATAGAAGATTATGAAATCGTAAGGAGCGATCATGTTCAACATCCTCGTCTTAGTTCGTTACCTGTTCGAAAATTATATTCCTTTATTCTTGAATATGTGTTCGAACGTACAGCTCTGTGTATTGTGATGCGAAACCGCTATTCCTTTATTCAGTCATTCAGAAATACGACCGGAAAGGAGAAAAAGTACTTGAAGGGAGCGGCCTGTATTTAAATTGGAAATCTAGTGTAGTATATAAACAATACTAAGAACGCAAACATGAAATATAACGGCAAAAATTAAAAAGTGTGCCTATTAACA
>OY744529.1:60849079-60949079 GCA_963556195.1 Sepiola atlantica | reverse complement strand
CCTAGAGCGGGAAAACATACAATCTCATGTAGTGCTGACACAGATACCACCTCTTCATAACCAAATGTTAACACAATTAAGTAATTTTTCACATACAGTAACACCACAGCTGTGAGATACTACGTTTTTACAGTCATCAGTAAAGCGAATTCGAATTATTTAAAAAGCGAATTATTTTAAACAATTAAAAATACTAATAAAAATAATTATTTAAATGTTAAACTTATTTTCATACATTCTTCAGTAAGATATTGTTTGTTTAATTTCATTTTTGTTTTATTAAACGAAGAAAATATATTAAAAAAAATAATTTCAGTTATTTTATAGAGTAAACTGATATTTGCCTTTAGTTACCCCAGATAAAATGGCAGGAAAATTTCAATGGTGTCTTAGATTTCTTTGAAAAACTTAACCCTTATTCAAACTTATTTGAATGTTCTAACCGTAAACATATCGATATCTATAACAACCATACAAACATTGACATATATATAGATAGATATATATATAGATCTAGATATAGATATATATCTCTGTTCACCAGCTCATTTTAATAAATCACCACTTCGGGAGAACTGGTTCTGTAATAGAGTCTGTGACTTTGTTTCAGGCTAAACAAAACTTGATAAATAATGTAAAACTCTGTAAGAATGTCTGCGAGTCATAAGCTGTAGACTGTTAGTACAAGTGTTTATCTTTTGTTACTTGGAATTTGTGCCAGGTTTTAGTTAGTTTAATTAATAAAATTGGACTGACAATAAGATCTTCACCTTTCCGGTCGGCAGGGTCAGGGTTTTCTCATGGTTGCTCACCAACGCCGGCCACACAACGTTATTCATCATTGTCTTGCATAATAAGAATTGCAATAGTTTTAGCACACAAAAGAGGTTACGATTAACGAAAAGGTTAATAGTGGTTGTACAGAAAACAAGAAAGTATGAGCAGTGTCAGCGTAACGTTCTCAAGGGACACAACTCTCGCAATCTAATATATAGGATTAACCAATGTGTTATTATTTTTAATACATAAATCAGAGAATTATCTCATTTTAATGCGATTTTCACCATTATTATACTAAACTAGAAGAAAACCTGCCACAGGATGGGTAATATTTATTCTCCGAACAGAACAGATTTGCACCACTTTTATATCACTTTACGAAGATTAAAACCAGGATATGCTACTAAATATTATGTCTAGAATCCTTATTCCAATTTTGATCAAAATCTATTACATGATTTTGATTATAGAAAATGTCTAAAATTTATGGCTTAAGAGGTCTTAAAAAGAAACTGTAGTTCAGGGAATTTCGCTTAATTTGTGTATAATGACTATAGATCTAATTAAATGTAAATATGAAATATTTGAATTCTGAAACAGATGTTTGTGTCCATATTATCCCCTAAAACCCTTAAAATACCCCAAAGAAACTGATATTTGGGGAATATTTATTAAATGATGTATAATATTTATTGTTAAATTTTCACAAAAACTTTAGGTATCTGAATGTTCACGAAGGGCTCTCCCTTCATTGTCCGCTGTGTATGAAATTGCATTAAACTAAATACAGCTCATATTATCCACCCTCATGCTTAGCAGCTATGTTCCAGAATTCATAATGATCGGCCCAGTTTAAGAGAGAATCCTGTACGAATATTTACAAAAAGGACAATAATCAAAGAATCATTTAATCTTAATGAAATCTAATTTAATAAAAATAGAGATATGAGTTTATCAACGTTTGTTTCTCTAAGGCTTTCCCTATATACTTTAATGAAACAAAATACATGCTAAAATATAACTTAGTTCTAGGATTGAGTTATGTTTGAAAGAAAATCTATTTAAATAGTCGCAATGTAGTCGTGATTGTAATTCAGAGAAGTCACCCTCTCTCACTCTATGCTAATCTAAAAACTTAGAGAAAGAATGTTTCTCTTCATTCAACGTTGTTATCTAATTCACATCCGTGTGTTTATACACACCACTAGCACTATGTAATTTATATTGCAAAATAATAAGTATCTTTACTTCTATGTAATAATAATAATAATAATAATAATAATAATAATAATAATAATAATAATAATAATTATTATTATTATTATTATTATTATTATTATTATTATTATTATTATTATTACATAGAAGTAAAGATACTTATTATTTTGCAATATAAATTAATACGATAGCGTGTGTGTTCGTGTGTCACGCTTCCGGCAAAAGCTCTGCGCATGCGTGCTGCACCTAGATTTTTTTTAAACAGTCAAGTCGCTTTATTTTCAAAACATTTAACGTAACGTTTAGCGACGTAGTATTTCTGACTTCGGCCCGACTGGTTTATAGTTCGATCCCAACCAACCTCTCAGATTTTTTTCTACACTTTAAGGGGAAGGGGAAGAGAGGTAGGGAGGGGACGACCGGGAAGACACATATTAATACAATAGCGTGTGTGATTGTGTGTGTCATGCTTACATCAAAAGCAACGACCTTCCGAATCTTTGTATGCCACTCACCTGGTTAAAAAGTACTTTTTTGTGTTGCTTTAAACTTAAAACTATTTTTTTAATTTTTTTATTTTGGCGTTTTTAAGGGCATTGTTTATTTAATTACGTTTTCTTTTGGTTGTAGAGAGGGCCAGTATTATTTTTTTTTTTTTCATTTGTTTTTGAACGGATGGCATATCAACCTTTTTTAGTAGATATGCGCAGTGTCCATCGTACACGAGTTACCATTTAAAAAATTATTTCACTCTTATCTAGAAGGGGGGCTCATAATAAAGCAACTGTAATTAACAAATAGAGGGTGCTTTGTAACATTAGGACCCGCGCTAACTTTGACACCGTCGTTAGAGTTAGGGTCAGTGTGGCAGACGATAACTTCGTAAACTTTTTCAGTTTTATTTTCAAGAAATAATAAAAAAAAACGAACACAACACGGTGTAAGTAAAAATAAAAATGTAAAAATTCCGTGTAATTTACACGGGTCCCGCTAGTAATAATAATAGTAATAATAATATAAAAATAAAAGAGAATTAGAGGTGCAGGAAGAATGCATGAACAAACGTGTAACAGTTTATGAATTTTCAAATGAGATCAAAGTATAATAAATCGTAGTAGCGCTTGTAACCCAACCGTTCACATACATGTTTTATTATCTATATTAATACACAACTTCACGCGTGTGTGTATTCATCACGTCGACGTAACAGGAATTACACATTTATTAATCGCATATTTATTGAAATAAAAAATGCAATTGCGTCAAAGAAAACGATTTTCTAAAAATCTTATTAAAAATGTAATTACGAAATTATATCTACCGGAATGCATTTTCATTTCTTCGTAACCAAATCGATTTAAAAAGAGAATGACTTTCTTCGCGACTTTTTAAAAATTTAAAAACATTTAGAAACATTTAAATAGTCGAATAGAAAGCCACTCCTATTAAAATTTCTTAGCAAATCCTTATGTATTAAAAGATTGAAAGTCTTGGAAGCTATTTAATAATTTTATCGAGATTACATCCACATAACAAAAGTAGCTGTAGTTGTAGAACAATTTGGTTCAATTAATAATTTAATGTTTAAAATCCTGTTTATATAAACAATAAAAAGTAACTTTATAAATCCTATTAAAAATAACTGGTAAAACATGACCTACTTCAGAAAAAAACACGTAACAATGAAAGTAAAACAATTTCCAGGGAAGAAACGGAAATTTATTTTGTTGACTTTAATTTCGTAATCAAATTATTTTGTGAAACAGGAATTTAAAAACAAATTCGTTTCAGTACTTGACCTAAATTGATTGATAGTAAAGAACAAGTAATAATGTGTAATTAATATGGAGGTGAGAAACACGCATCCACGGACATGCTTGAAGTCACATTATTTAATTAGTATACGTATTTATTTTTAAAGAACCCAAGAGAGAAAGCTCAATAAAACTGTACACGATAACTTACATTCAATTTTTTTCGATGAATAAGCAGATAAGGGAAAATGTTTCCACTTTAACAGTTTTCTCAGCCGGAATAAGCATTTTCCTAATAAACTGAAACGAAATAAAATACATTCGTGCCAATAACATAGTAGAAAGAAAAAACGAAACAATAGGCTAGTCCGAATCAAGTATCGATATGTCAGACGAATTAATATTTGACAAAAACTCTTTATATGTTAGATAAAAAATACAAGTTTCAAATTTAACAACATTGCAATTTTAACAACAGTGGATTATTGGTAGAAATTAACTTTGAGCAGATTGACCATGATAATAAAAACATAAACAGATTTATCACAAAGCGGAAAAGGTGAGTTATAAATTCACCTTTCATTCAAATGGTTACAGCAACATCCGCGGCAGTTTGTACTTTTTCCTAGCCACAGATTTATATCCTGTACACGTCTCATTTTTCTCTTTGTGATTTTTTATGTTTATTCCTGCCCCGTGGGCTAAATTAACCATTTATCTAAGAGTATTACCCACGCATGTTAACAAAAAAGCAGCACCGCACATAATATATTGTCGTGTATATATATATATATATATATATATATATATATATATATATATATATATATATATTTACTTTATACATAACCAGCTGGCTTATGCATGGTCATTTGCTATATAAAAATAAAATAAAATTCATTCAATTGGAAAAACAATAACAAAGAATACTTAATGAATAAAATTTCCCTTTTAAAAACAATATGCAAATATGTTAGTATTAGATCACATTTACATAAACAGTATACAAAAATGATAGGGTTTTGCTACCGTATAAAGTTAAATAAACTTGAAATAGGACATTTGATCTCACCATTAGTATGAGAAATAGGTCCAACTTTTGCATTTACTCATATAGATAGAAGATAGAAAATAACCAACTTTAATCTTATAGTGGGCGAAGGTCGAAATAGTAACTAAATACTCTTCTTTCTCCACTCGTGTATTTACCCCCTCAATCTTTACTCATGTATTTACCTCCCTCTTCTCCATCCATTTATTTACCTCTTCTTTCTCCACTCATGAATTTTACCCTCTCCCCACTCATATATTTACCTTCTCAATCTTTACTCATGCATTTACCTCCCTATTCTCCATTCATTTATTTACATCTTTTTTCTCCACTCATGTATTTAACTTCTCCTTCTCCACTCATGTATTTACTTCCCTCTTCACTCATTTATCTACCTCCCATTATCAACTCATTTATTTACCTCCCTCTTCTTCACTCATTTATTTACCTACCCTTCTCCATTCAAGTATTTACTTCCCCTACTCCACTCATGTATTTACCTTCCTTTCTCAATTCATATATTTAACTCATCCTTCTTTATTTCTTCCCTCTCACTCCCTTTGTTAACTAGTATTCGCCACCTTTCCTGCCTCTCTCACACACACACACACCCATATATATATATATATATATATATAAATTATTAAATTTTAAAACTATACATTACAGAGTCTGTTCGGTGTACCCGATTTTCATTAGTCTGGTTATGCTGGATCTGACGTAGAAACCGGCTGGTGGGAACAGAACGACCTTTCAGCACCGTTCAGTATTCGAAGACAGAGAAAAGAGGAGTAAAGCAGAAATCACCTGTTCAAGACAAGCAGTGCTCACCTTTTTGTGTTCACCTATAACAGATATTCTGTGTTCGTAAAAAGCTGTATGCTGTTATCGTATGTTTGAGACACTGTAATGTATAGTTTGAAAATAAAATACTGCATAAAAGCTCATGTAGAACCTACGATCGAGCACTTTATTATTTTTAACTAATTAGTGATACATGCTATATATATATATATATATATATATATATATATATATATATATATATATATATATATATAAAGTGGTGTACTAAAAGCGAACTTTTAGGAAAGGTAAAACCTATTGTGAAAAGTATACAGCTCAATATCCAGGATAGAGCAGGTAAGTATGAAGAAGAATGGAAAGGAATTAGAGAAGCAAAAGCCAAATGATTTGGCTTTTGCTTCTCTAATTCCTTTCCATTCATATATATATATATATATATATATATATATATATATATATATATATATATAAATCAATTGACTTTTTCATTGTGAGTGTACTAAGCTTTGTATCTGCATACTGAGATTCGCGTATATATACACGCATAACTATTTACTAAGTTTCATTTATTGTATATAATGAAACAACTATTTAGCTTTGATTCAAACGTAATCATACTCGTATACTAAACACATTTGCTAATTACTGCTTCATTGCGGTGGGCGGTATACAGCTAGTCAGTCGTTATTTGTTTTAGTTTTGTTCAGAAGCGTGGCCACTCCTAGTTAAGAGAGGATTCATTGCACGGATAGTCTAGCAAGATGAACTTTTATAATGATGGCTTTTGTTCGACAGAAATAGACACGTTTTGGGCGATAAGTGCTTTCATATGTATAAATTAGATAGATAGATAGATAGATAGATATCTGTCTGTATAGATATGGGAGACGTGTATTTTTTATTGATTTGCTTTTTAATATATAAAACTAGCTGTACCACGTGATGCAGTGAAGTCTTTTTTATACTAATGGTGAACCACGTACCAAGGTCAAAAGCTACTCGAGGATTAGAGTTAATGAGATGGTCAGTTTAACGATGGAACAGTAATATGAAAAGATTGAGAACGATGTTTTATTAATTCACAGGACGACTCGACATTAGATTTGAAAACAAGCATGTTCTAGTCTGTAGGGAAGCATTCCCACAGTAACCTGTTAAACAGGGACGAAGTTCTTAGAATGAAACTCATTTTATGATTTTTATTTTTTTAGAAGTCATTTTGTTTTTGTTTTTTTGTTTTTTATTTGTTCATTTTAGAATTCAAGATAGAAACTCCTTTCTTATTCTTGAATTTAAAATAAATTATGACCTTGCTAATTTTTATTTTAGGTGATTATTTAAAAATTACTGATATTAATTGTCGTCTGTAGGTATTTTTTAAAATAAAGTGTAGATAAGTCCGTTATTAGATTACCAATAACACGATTCAACAATAATAAACGGAAATCGATTAGTCAAACACAAAATTTGATTTGCTAGCTCGAATGATATTTGGGTCTGATTTCCAAATTGGACAAGATAAATTCATATGTTAGATAAGACAATAATAAATTTATGTTTTAGCCATGATGCTGATTCAAAGAAATGTTTTGCCAGCCTGCCTTCACACTCACTAGCTATTTTACTCAATGATGTATTCGAACCACGTCAATTTAACTGCCCATTTCTAATTTACTTGTCTCCCCACGACGGCAGTATTGACACCAGGTCGGTTTCTTATGTGGGGAAAATCCAGCTCTCCCAAAATGGAACACTCTGGACCGGAAAAAAGTTAAAATTGTCTTAGTCGAAAAGAATTTCTTCCTTCACTGACCGAGGACAGAAAAAATGAAGTCTAGTATCAGAACAGATACTACACTTTTCGCCTAGCCAAAAAAAAAAACTACTGACCATATTCTTATTTATTTACCTCACCACGAGGGCAGAGTGAGACACAAGGTCGGTTTTTAATATGGGGAAAATCCAGTTCCCCAAATAGGGGCACTCTGGATTGGAACAAAAATAAAAATTGCCTCAGTCTAGAAGATCTTACCCATCACCGAGCGAGGACAGAAAAGAATAAGTGCAGCATCAAAACAGACACAACACGTTGCTCCGAGCCAAGTTTTATGGTAGAATTACTTTTCGAGGTTAGTGTTTCATTCTTCCTGAAAGCCCATAGTTTTCACTACTACAAAGATGGCGACATGATACAACTTCACAAGTTTATGCATGCCTGCGAGGAAAAGCAGCTTAAGCACATGATCTATTTGTTATATCGTAGAAGCAGGCAACTGACATCTGTAAAAAATGGGAGGGAAACATTTGGGTTTGGTAGAATGACACGCGACTATTCTTGCTTGACTGGAAATAAAAATATATTATGACGCCTGTCGAGTGAGAGGTCTGGTTTGGGGCACTACATAAATAGTCGTTCCTTGAAGAAAGACATGCGTCTCATGAGAAGTTACGTCTAAGAACATAAGAGGAACAAACTTACATTCACACCGCATTGCAGACAGCATATGTGCAGCAATTAAGACATTTTTGTTTACATGCTCGCGTATCGTATTCTGTTTAGACACTCGACATCTATGCATTATTTTATACTAATTCCTAGGAGCATTGACAAGAAAATAAGAGTTAAAACCTATGTGTAACACCTTTCTTTTAAAATGTCTCTGTCTCTCTACTTCTCTCTACCCCTCCTCTCTCTTCTCTTCCTATTCCAGTTCACCCTTCCTCATACCACCCTCCCTCTCTCTATAAACACCGATCTCTATATATCACCCCCTCTCTCGCTTTCTCTAGCAACTGGAAAATAATCGTAAATGAATTACTACATAATAACATTAAAAATCGCTCTAAATGTCGACCCCCTGAATAATTCTATCCTGTTGACCCCCAATAGAATGAATATTGAAAAATGTGCTATATTTGTCCAAAGCAATGATGCACAAGAATATATCAGCTGTGTAGGTATGTCTTGTGTAGTTATTTTAATTTTTAGCTTCTAGAAAAAATTTAAAAAAACTCACAGACAATTTTCAGTCATTCAGTCCTAGAAATGATCAAAGCAGTTTACGAGGTGAAAAGCACCTTCTTTTTTAGCTAGTCTTTTTAAACTTTATTTTTTAAAGTGTTAAAATCTTTTAAACCTTAACCATAATCTAATATTATTCTGACCCTTCGCATGCTTAGTGTCGTATGCATTTTTAGATATTTTGGAGCATTCAAATCGTAAACTGATTCGGACATTTCCGGGACTGACTCTGGATTTAAATTAATGAAATCTTCTCGATACCCATTAATTATAAGTACCAAAAATCATTTTTTTTAGAAATGTGACGTTTTCGCAATTAAACAATGTAAAAATCTATCATTATATCAATTGTATTATACTTTTTCCTATATATTTTAATTTAACAAACTACATATTCCTTGGTTTGGAGATTGAGTTATATTTAAAAAAAACATTTTAATTGTTATAATCAGCCGTAATTTTTAGTTTACTCACCAAGTCACCCATCTCGTACTAAATTTCAGTCTATTACTTTCACCCTCTCTCACTCTATATTG
Organism: Sepiola atlantica; assembly: GCA_963556195.1. NCBI lineage: Eukaryota > Metazoa > Mollusca > Cephalopoda > Sepiida > Sepiolidae > Sepiola > Sepiola atlantica. The sequence goes on along the minus strand of OY744529.1, from coordinate 60,939,911 downwards.
TAGACCTTTCGTTCTTATTTTATACAGTCTCTCGCGGTTTCTCTCTATCCCCATCGCCCTCTGTATTGACAGTCAAAGGTAACAAAGAAAGGAGATAATAACATATTGGAAAGGTATATAATAGTATTTAACCTGTAACTATAGAGAGAAAAGGAAAGAAAGAGAGAAAAAATATAGAGCTTGTGATAGAGAGAGAGAGAGGAAGGAAGGAAAGAGAGCTCATAGAAAGACTCATTTTAAATTTTGTCTTTATAGTTTTTATATTTAACTTGCTTTGCAAACTCACTTTCTCCTGATTCAAACAATGTAACCCAAACTTAATTGGTGAACCGATACACATTCTTTCTAATATTAATACCAAATCACGATTAGAGGTGCTTCGAATTAAATTATGAAAATTATATCATGGATAAAAAATGTTGAATCTTTCAATTAAATTGTTTATTAGATTTTATCGTAGATACTTTCACTTGAAACTTAAGGTCCCAGCAATTCAATACACGTGATTATATATATATATATATATATATATATATATATATATATATATATATATATATATATATATTATATTATATTATATTATATTATATTATATATTATATATATTATATTGTATATATTATATTATATATTATATATGTTATATATATATATATATTCTATATTATATATATATTATATATATATTATACATATATATTATATATATATTATATCATATATATATTATATATATATATGTATATATATATATATATATATATATATATATATATATATATATATATTATATAAGCAGTTATGTTTGAAAGATATGACAATGTAGTTTTTGATGGATACGAGACAAGATAAACAGAATAAATGACAATATTTAAAGATTTCAATAATTTTCGATTAATTATTTATTTATCCACCGTAATGTGTCGAACAAGGATGGAATCGGTCGTGTTATCTTCTTGGAATTATCGAGGTAAACCAAATCTTTAGAAAGAAAAAAATGCGGAGAAACACTCGGTGTGAGTCTGTTATTTCCAGGAATTCGGAAATTATGAGATTTCTGTTCTAATAGACTTGCAGAAACGGATTAAGTTATTGTTGAAGTGTGAGCTGGTATTTTGTTTGATATTATTACATTATTTTATAATAATTAACCAGTAATTATTATATTATTAGTACGTGTATCTAAAATGTAATTCTTATCTATGTATTTATTATGGCCATGTGCGTTTTTGTAAGCTCTGATTAAAGGAAATAACTCGTTGCAACTGAAAAAATGAGAGTTAGTTAGAGTTACTTCTCTTCAGAAGGAAGCATTTACATTTGTTTCATTTCCTTGAATTAGTCAGTTTCTTCTTTCATTTTTTCTTTCTTTATTTACTTATCTTACATAGACGGGTTCTAGTACTGCAATCTGTTATCCTGCACGAACGACACATGCAAGTGGGTGTATAAACCTACTACTAACACGTGCCCGCTAACATTTAAGCACATATGCACATACATTAATATATTAGTAGTATTTATTTAATACTATTTGTTATTTATTAGTAATATTACGTGTTTATTATGTCTGTCGTATGTGATCATATCAACATGGTGTAATTGAGCTCTGTTCTGTTGTTTATTTAAGTGTTGAGTTTCCTTATCAATAGTTATTCCTCAATTCTGAGATTTCCTGAATCCCTTTCGGTAGCTAGTACTTTCACTCGTATGTCTTTAATGGGGCTGTGATTTCGGTATATGTTTTGGAATGAAGAGGCCTTAGTTGTTATGTGTTTTTTATTCGTATATGAAGTAACCTCACTGTGCTACCGATGTAGAACTCATTGCATATCGCACATTGTATTTGGTATACTGCATATATGTGATTGCATAAGCCTGTGTTGTTGATGGGGCAATTTGGAAGAGTGAAGGGGTTATTGTTTGGTGGCTGGTGTTCTAGCTTTGGATAGGTGTTGTCTCGGTGTTGGTCCGGAGTGTGTAAGTTAGATGTCTAAATATTCTCTGTGGATGGCTTTGCGGATCGCCGATGTGATTCTATCATTAAAATGAGGCAATATCAAGAAAATGTTAGAGAGTGCATACCGTGATTGTTTTCTCGATGCCTAGGGTGGTGTTTGGCGTTTGTAGGGTATCTGTTCAGCTTGAGTACTTGTTGGGAGTGTCAAACAGAGGTTATATTGTCTGATTCCTTAGTGCATTTGCTACGGATGCGATTTATCTGATTATGAGCATATCTTATTTTGGCTTTGGTAAAGAGAGCCGATATGTAGTTTATAGAAAGTATCACTACGGGCTGTTTTCTCAATGAGGTTGGTGTGTATGTGTCCCGCCTCAGTGATGCGGAGGATAAAGTTTAATAGTGAAAGGGATCCAGATATTGCGGGGTACTCAATATTGAATTGTATGTTAGGGTGTGTGTTTTTAAAGGTAATGCACATTTTGTTAGCTTCTTCCCGAGATGATGTGAGGATCAGAATGTCGTCCGCATATCTCGTGAAGAAGATGCTGAGTGGCAGTTATGTAATGCGCGCTTTTCTAATCTGTCCATGTATGTAATGGCGAGTAGTCCTGAGAGGCTGGATCCCATCGGTAGGCCTGTTATTTGCTTGTAGGGTTGCTGCTTGTATGTAAAGTGTGGGTTATCGACTATTATGCAAAATAGTGGTTGTATATCGGTAGCAGTGAAACCGATGCACTAGAGGTCGTTGGAGGAGATGCAGTCTGTGATGAGGTCTACAGCTGGGTGTGCCGGTACGAACGTATAGAGTGAGACAACATTGAAGCTGAACGTGTATCTGTTGAGTCGTAGATGTTGGGGTTAGTGAGTGTAGTCTGTGAATAACTTTATCTGAGCTGCTAACGAAGTTCTGTTTCGTTTGGCATGAGGGAGATTGTCAGGTCTGTGACTAGGGGGACAGTTGCTTGTTAGTGCTGTTTGTTGGGTCGTTGTTGTTGGTTCTGTTGGTAAGGATGTTTTTATGAAGGAGCCAAGTGAACTTACTTTTTAGTCTTTCCTTTGCTGTGCGGATGTGTTATGGTAGCATTTGTTAATCGCTGTAGATGTGTCTGAGGTTGTGGTCAGTTCTGATAGAGTAGCATTCAGTTCGTAGATGTAAAAGTGAAGGAGGTAGTGCAAGTGTAAGCTGATTTCTTTGGCACAGAATTTGTGAAGGAAATCTCGTGGTGACTTGAGTTCTGGGTGGCGAAACATGCTGGGACATTTATGTTTTTAATTGTGCTAAGAATACTGTTATTTTTAATGCAGCATTTTAAGAAGTTGATATGGCAGTCGTCTTAGGCGTGAGAAGGATGTTGTAGTTTGCTTGAAGCATTGTGTGTCGTGTGTAACATGTGTTTGAAGTTTGTGTTTGCAGTTTGGTAGAAAAACGCAACCTCCTTATTTAAAAAAACTACTGAAGTCTAATCGTATGTCGTATTTAAAAATTTCCCTTGGAGTTGATTTAAATAAATATATACTTAAAATTATATGGTAATATCCATAGTAATTTTCTAATTTAGAGGAGGAAAATTTAGGGCGTATATCATTCTTTTATTTCCAATTTGTTTCTGTGCCTCCATCGCGAAATGAACTTACTCTTCTGGTTTAATATGTTATTCTATTCATATTTTCAAATTTTTATTTTATACCCAAAGAATAAGTTACATATTTAATTATTAAGTGTTTTGGATTTAGATAGGACAGACCAGAAATCTATGGGTATACAAATTGTGTTCTTCAGTGACCAGTAATATTTAGACAAAGCTATTTGGTGTTTTCGTTCGGATTTAAAGAAAGAGTGTCTGTTACTAGAATAACGTTGTTTTCAGTTTCCGAGAAAATTCCGATATAGATTTTTCTGTTACTGCTATCCTTATTCAGGAAATGGATACCTTATATATAACGCTAGAACCATACCCGTCAAAGAGCGGGTAAATTTAAGTGCCCGAACAGAAGAGTTTGCATCACTTTTATGTCCCCTTACGAAGATTAAAATCAAGATGTAATGAAACAAAACCTTATGTCTAGACTCCTTATTTCAATTTTCTTAAAAATCCATTACATAATTTTGATTCTTGAAAATGTATCAAATTAAAAGCTTGAGCTTAAGGCGTATAAAAAGAATTTTAAATTCAGGTAATATGGCTTAATTAGTGTTTAATGACTGCGGATTACATTCAATGCAAATCTGAAATATTTGCTCGGAATTTGAGCCCGTATAATGCCCCCTAAAACTCTTTGAAATACTAAAAAAACCATTGAAATTTAGGGAATATCGCTTAAATGATGTTTAATAATCATTGCTATAACTTCACGAAAATCGGAGGTATCTGAATTCTCATGAAGAGCTTCTCCCTTTACATAAAACTAAATTAAACTAATAATAGCCCATATTTGGACCTCTTACGCCTAGCAGTTTTGTTGCAAAATTTATTATAATCGCTTAATTAGTTCAGGAGTGAATCCTGTAAACACAAATATATTAACATATATACATACTTAACTTTATACAGTCATTTTTCATTCTACACTTACACCTGCCAGTGTTGGTATTGTTCTCATTCGTTGTAACTGTGTTTATTCATTTGTGTTTGTGCGCATTTAACATGTTGCGTAGTACATAAGTAACTAATTTTAAGGAGTTTCCTATTAAATAGATTGTTTGTGGCTTGCTTATGCTCAAACGTTTATATACTAGTTTACACACAAAAAAATCGTCCGTTGCTGATATTGGACATACTTTCTTAGTGCAGCTACTTCTTAATAATGATTTTTCGTATATTGTTTCATTCATAAACATTAGAATAAAAAATGATGCAGGATAATTGCGCCTTAAGTAATGTTGTATATCACACAACATATCAAAGGGGTTAGCAGTGGCTTGAAAGAAGTTTAGGGTTTTTTAGTCAGGTGAGTTGAGGGGCCAGATGTTAGGTGAAATGGGATCGACGAAGTTCTGACAGCTAGGTCTGGGTCTTTCTGCTTGTATTGCAGGCGCTGAGTGTTGTCGGCCGGACGTATGGTCTATCTGCAGCTATTTGGTTCATCCATACTTTTTACTACCTCACTCAAAACGGGGAGATAACCATCGGTGTTCAGTTGGCGGCCATTAGGGAAAAATAGGACCGCATGACGTCACATTAACTGCTGATAACACTATCATTTGTTTTTTTAATTTTGTTTACGATACTTTTTAACGAAACATATTCTACCTAAATTCTAGTTAAGAATAATCTTCTTTTCACACATGTGATGCCATCAGATGAGGAGCGACATCTATATTTTTCAAATATAATTATCTACGAACACGTGTTTCGTCGTTATGCGATTTATCAGCGTGGCTGAAGCAAGCGAGATTCGAAAAAATTTTATCGATGTAACTTATTTGTTTATTTTGTTTGCGAGACTTTTTAACGAAAAACACTAAAACAAATAAATAACATCTATAAAAAAGCGATACATTCAGTACTAGCGGAGATTGGCTCAGTTGTAGAGCTTCAGGGATCCTGGTTTCGAATCTCGTTAGGTTCAGCCACGCTAATAAGTACTATTTTATGTATATATCCTTATGGTATAATATAATATTTTATGTCGTATATATATTTTTCAGTATGTATTTCAATAGTGCTCAATACGCGAGTATTATGTTCAACGCCTGCAGTTTCAACAGTGCTCAATACTTGAAGTATGGAAATACACTTATGACAAGTAAGTTATAGGGAAACATGTGTTTTATTAGCCTGATTATTTTCCTAGCGAATAAAACACAGATGTTTACATGAAACTTAATTGGCATAATTATATTTTCATACTATATATATAATTGGAATATTGTTTTCTCTTTTATCATATATATATATATATATATATATATATATATATATATATATATATATATATATATATATATATATATATGATAAAATAGAAAAGAATATTCCAACGTAAAGGAAAACGAAAAAGGAAAACCAAAGATATTATTTATGTATTCATCAACGTTTCGTCTGTATTTCTTCAAGTCAATCATCCCAAGGTAGTCTTGAAATAATAACAAAACGTTTATGAATACATAAATAATATTTGTGGTTTTCTTTTATATATATATATATATATATATATATATATATATGTATATATATATATATAGAGAGAGAGAGAGAGAGAGAGAGAGAGAGAAAGGGAGAGATCAAAGCAAGCATGTGTGGGTGTGTCGATTTGTGAGTGACAGAGAGAGAGAGAGAGAGAGGGGGAAGCACTAGATTAGTTTTTAATCAGTCACGTGACTTGTTTTTTCGGACGTAGTTGTAGACCGTGGTTATATATAATTCCCCTTTCCACTCTTATGCAAGTATAGCTTTAAGAAGGGAAAAACGTAAATGGAAATATAAGAAAAGCAAAAGAAAGGAAAGATTGGGACAAAACGGTTAGAGTAATCTTTTTTGCTTGTTCTTGCCTTGTAAAGAAAACTAATTATATAACCAGTATGGTTTAGAAAGATAGTATTGCCTTATTGTGATTAGCGATGTGTTTTTTTTATATTAACGAGTCACCACTTATCAAAGCCAAAAGGCCACTCGAGGATAAAGGTTCACGAGTTTGTCAGTTGAACGAGAAACAGCATCCTGAAAGGACTGGAAAACGCTGTGTGAACTTGGCAAGAGTTGATTATTAAAGAGGACGGCTCGACAATAATTTAACAAATTTGTGATCTTGAAAACGATCATCCGGAAAGCAGCACCGTGGAATTGTGTTCCACAGACGGTAAGTCCTAGGAAAGTTTAGTTTGAGTTACAAACAGGGAAAAGGGAAAATTCTTTACAGTGGTTGTAGCTAGACGAGATTTTGCCGTGAAAGTTTTACAGGGTTGAACCAGAGATTTGCAGCTCAATCGAGTACCTACAATTAAAATAACGATAAAGTAAAGAAAGGTAAGCAACGTCTCTTCTGTGATAAAATAAGACTGTAGAGAAAGAGAATAGATCAGATCATCCCTTAATAGATTTTGAAGTCGGTTTTACTCTGTTAAGGCAGGAAAGAGTGATTTGACCGATTGCGGTTGTACATTCTTTATCATTTATACTGTACGTAATATATATATATATATATATATATATATATATATATATATATATATATATATATATATATATATATATATATATATATGTATATATATATATATAAGAAGATATGTTGCTCTCCCATTAAAAAGCATTCAATATTGAAATGTAAGAAAGATGTTTGAAGCCTAAGAATGCATTTTTTTTTTAAATAAATAGTAATTTATTTAAAGTAGTCTCAAATTTTCAACTTATAACGTCTTCGTCAGGGGTACAAGACATTTTTTTTCATAGCGACATGTTTATCGCTAGTAGAAGGTAGAATCCGTAAGATGTTGATTCGGTAATAGTTCAAATGTCGAAGTCTGTTAGGGAAAGATGCGCGGTCACGCATTAAAGATAAGAAGATATGTAGATCTCCCATTAGAAAGCATTCAATATTGAAATGTAAGAAAGATGTTTGAAGCCTAAGAATGCATTTTATATATATATATATATATATATATATATATATATATATATATATAGACACAAAACAAATGGACGAATAAAAAAACATGTAATTTGTGAGAAAAATCTGTAAAAATAAAATGATAGGCAAAAAAACAAAAACAATAACAAATATTGATTGCTCAAAAAGTTGTTTTTCGCTCTGTCTTCCTATAAATAGATTGTCATAATTAAGTTGTAACGAAAAACTTCGCGCATTTCGTCATTATAATAAAAGTTCGTTGTTTTCGTCTTTTATTATTATTATCTTATAATCCTTTCACTAATTTTATTTTTTGAAAAAAAAAATTAAAAACAACTGATTAGGTTACAGTTTAAAAGAAATTTAAAGATGCGAATCTCGGCAAAAGTTTATTTTAGCAATGAAATATAAGACAACGAATGAAAGAAGATTAAAGTTTGAAAATAATTGAAGTTGCTGAGGTTCGTCGGTTTTGGATAATCGAAAAAAAAAGATCAATGTTAACATTACAAAAACTTATAATTCAATTTCTGTTTTTTCGTCATAGCTGTGATGAACATAGTTGAAAACATCATCTGAAAATATATCTGTCTGATATATATATATATATATATATATATATATATATATATATATATATCATAAAATTATGATAGAAATCAGGCCAATGGTGGGTTTTCTGCGGTTGCGCTGATGTATTGTTCTGTTTAGTTCAACGAAGTCTCCCTTCCCAGGCTTTACATTCTCTCTCAGAAGGAATTAGTTTAGTGCTAATCGTCTGATGAACCCCTACGGAGGAATGGCGACGGGGCTTCTGAAGCATTTTTGATAGACCAGAGTGCGCTTATTTTAGTGCACTGGTTTCTCAAAACTACACCTGAACTTGTCTCTAACTTCCTGGCAAGAAGGTTACTACTACTACTACTACTACTACTACTACTAATGATAATGATAATGATAATAATAATAAATATGTGTGTGTGTGTGTGTAAGGTAAGTGGTAGAGAATCCCAGTTAGTGGTCGATTATTAAGAAAAATAAAAACAATAAGAGCGTAATATTTATTTATATATGTATGGATCTGAACATCGGTACCGTCTGTTTCAAATCCGAACAAAAAGGAACTCTAGTTTGTATCCTATACCAGACTCCCTTCAGCCTCTGTTTATGTCTGCCTCCATGGAAAATGGCGGCTGGCGTGCTGTGTGACTGCTCTACGATATTACAATCCTCAACTTTATTTTTATTTTTGTTTTTCTTAACTAATTCGGCATCTTTTCGCCGATATATACGTCGTGGGCAAGTAAAAAGAACAATCTTTTTTCTTTGATCTGTAAATCTAAGTAGCATGACCTTCGATCGCCTTCTTTTGATTTCGTGCGCCCGAGAAGTTAAAAATAAAAAATAAAAATAATAGTTAAATATTACAAAAATAAAAAATGCTAAAATTAAAAAAAACAAAAAAAACACCCTCGCCCGAAATAGGAAAAGAGGAAAAATAAGAATTGCGAATTAATATGGGGTGGCAATAGCTCAGATAAATCATGGAACGCCATGAATAAACAAAAAAACTCCAATCTTAATTTTCTGTTTAAAACTTCAATTGTCAAGGGAGGGATAAATCTTTAAGAACCATTGGTTTTAAAAATAAAATATTACATTTTATTAAATCGAAAAGAATAGTAAATAAGATATATTAACATATATTAAAAAGTATATTATAAAAATATATTAAAATATATTAAAACGTATATATTAAAGATTCAAACATAGTAAATAAGTTAAAGTAAATTAATTAAAAAAATAATAAAAATGTTTTTTTTTCATTTTTTAAAGTACTTAAATATATAAAAATAAAAATAAAGTTTAGGATTTAAATATCGTAGAGAAGTCATACAGCGTGTGAGCCGCCATTGTCTTGGGATACAGACATAAACAGAGGCTGAAGAGAGTCCAGCATAGGAGACTAACTATAGTTCCTCTTTGTTTGGGTTTCAAACCAACGGCACCGATTTTGTTCTGATCTAAATTTAATATTTATTCATAAATATAATATATATATATATATATATATATATATATATATATATATATATATATGTTATATATATATATATATATATATATATATATATATATATATATATATATATATGTTATTGTTTATTTATCTATAGACGTATACGTTTCGTCTCTTTTCAAGACTCATCAGTATAGAAGTATGACTATTCACTACCGGTCACACGATTCGAAACCCTTGATTACAAGTATTTTTCAACCCCAATCCAACGTCGCTAACCGATAGGCCAATTCTGAACAGTTTATAAACAATGATAATTTTAACACATTTAAGGCGGCGAGACATACAGGCATTCAACTTCTATAAGTGAAGGAATGATGCATATAAGCAAGTGACGTCACGCTGTGTTAGTACTACCATTTACAGTGCTCTACTTTTTAACGAGGAGCTTCAAATATATATATATATATATATATATATATATATATATATATATATATATATATATATATATATATATATTAGCAGTTTTAGATATAGATCCTAAAAAAATATTGCCGATCACATAATAACCCCCCATCCACACTAGATAATCAGATTTAATTTCCCTCCTTTCTTTCTTTTTCTTTCTTTGCTCATTTATGCCGGAAATAAAATAAACAGAAAACGCCAACGCATAAGAATCTTCGTCGACCACAGACAACAACTTCCACCCACACAGACAACTAGAGAACATTCCCTTTCTTTTTTTTGTCATCTCTTTTCCTTCATTGATCATTCACACCGGAAGAAAATCCGACAGCAAACGCGCACACATATGACCGCGATATGTGGCCCGTTGTGATACAATTCGAAAACATAAATTTTAGTTCACTGTATAAGAAATTAAAGTCGCGCACTCTCAAGGATCTTAAAAATAGACTGTCAATAAGTTTAAAGCAAAGTTCCGAATACATCGAACCATCTCGATTAGTCTTCTGTCTGCTGCTCGCTTCTAGGTACATATGAATCTTAATTACCTTTTATCACGTGACAGTTTTCGGTGGCCGTGAGGAAAAGGCGACTGCTTGCAGATTCTAGGCTGACTCTGTGAACTGGGTTCGCGCTTTTCGACTGTCTGAAATTGTTGCTTTCCTATAATGATTAGAGCATTAAGTTTGAAACGCTAGGTTATAAGTAATTTAATATCTATTAATTAATATGATCTCTCTCTCTCTCTCCCCTCTCTCTCTCTCTCTATCTCTCTCTCTCTCTCTCTATATATATATATATATCATATCATATTTATAAATAACTATTAGCTTATTTGAAAATATTATTTATAAATAATCATTCAAAACTATCGCTAGATTGAACACTTTAAGTAAGTTAACAACAATCCGTTATTTATATCGTAATGCGATACTCTAGGTCTCGCCTATTGAGTTCTCTCAACGGCTTGCTAATATGACCGCTGAATTTGCCAATTAGACGTTAATTCACGGCAATGCGTGATAGACACATCGGTACGCGCTCTGACAACTGAGTCAAATATGACTTTCGTACTGAAGCTCGAACCATGTGACCGGCAGGGATTGTTTCCTCCCATACTGCTGATTGCAGGTTTGGCATGAAAAACATGTGTATATGGGTCAATTTGAAATATTATTTGTAAATAATTATATATATATATATATATATATATATATATATATATATATATATATATATATATATATCGCTGAGGTTCGAGGTTCGTGCTGCATCAGCTGTAGCCATACTAATTAATCTTAACAAAGACGAAACATGTATGTTTGTTGATATAAAAATATTTATTAAATTTATATATATATATATATATATATATATATATATATATATATATATATATATATATATATGTACAACATAGCATTGAAATGCTCGAGATAATAAGTTTCCAAGTTCTAGCAGAGCCTGGCAGACGACAGAATTAAATTGAAATGTGCGAGATAATAAGTTCCCTCTTCTAAAAGAGTCGTGGAGGCGGCAGAATATAATTGAAAATGTAAAACACCAAATAAATATGGGGACCTTTACGAATGAACTGAAAAATGTATGACATGTGAATGTGACATGTGTTTCAATTTTTATTGGAGCGCTCGGAATTATCACGACCCTTACAGAGGGAAGCTAAAATATTGGAGAAAACTTGAAATCCTCGGAAATCTTACGACGATTTGGACAATAGAAAGAATTAGTCTAGATGGAACGCTGTAGAGGGTGCTCGTCTATTTAAGAAAACCTGCTGTCACTGAATATTTAGCAATTACTTTTGAACAGCCGGTAAATGCGCGAAAAACTACTACTACTACTACTACTACTACTACTACTACTACTACTACTACTACTATCCTATAGGTAAGCCCTTGTTTTGATAAGCTCCCAGGAATGATCTTCACTCCATACCTGCAATGGTAGACTCACATCAAATCTATTGCTAAGGTTGCTGCAAAAATCGTTAGATCATTCTACTGCTCCAGAAAGTACCTCCCTCCTGACGCCAACATCTACTTTCATAAGAGTTCTAAGATCAAATACTGTCGCCACATCTTTTGCGTGCCGATCAGAGCACTCTTCCCTGCTTTAGTAGAGTACAAAATCGAGTTCGAAATCTAGTGGGGGATGATCTATTCACTTCCCTCCAGCCTCTTTCTCACAGAAGAGACGTTGCTTGTCTTTCTCTACTCTATCGTTATTTTTATGATAGGTGCCCCACTGGGCTCCAATCTCTGGTTTCTCTCTGTAAAACATTCACAGCAACATCTCGTCTAGCTACAACCACTGTAACGTCTGTTCCTTTCTTCCTATCTGTACCAAAAACTATACGGAACTTCCATGAACAAAGTGTCTTTCCAAGAACTTCCCATCTGTGGAATACAATACGATGGAGCTGCTTCCCAACTACAACATGGTCGCTTTCCAATGTTAACAAATTCTTGTTGAGCCGTCCTCTTAAATAATCAAATTCTGACCATTTCACGCATCGTTTTTAATCCTCTCAGTGTGTTGTTGCCCTTCACCAACTGATTATCTCATTCACCTTTATCTTCGCGTGGCCTTTGCGCCTTGATAAGCGGTGACTCATTAGTATCCCCTCCAGTGATAAAAAATTGGACAAAATCTTTTGTAATCTAAACGAACGTATCAAATATATATCGATGTCATTCAAGTTGGCTAATCACTTGGCGGCAGGCAATTTTGAAAGATCGTTATGCCCCCTTGCATCACACTAGGAGGCAGTGTCAGATTGCGAGTCGTAAAGAATATAAGAGAACGCGAAAGAGACAGAGAGAAGACGAGCGAGACAGCGATAGAAAAAGAGGGGGAGAATGAAAAGAGGGAGGCGAAAAAAAGAATAGCAAATATAATTACAAAGAAAGTTAATTATTTATTAAACATTATCGTCTTTTTTTTCACCCCCCCCACAAAAAAAAAACAACAACTACTGGTTAGTCATATAAACAGACCGAAATACTGAATAACTTTAACCCATTGATTTGCAATGACTGCCTACATCATTTTTGTTCATTTTGTAATTAATATCAAACGTTTTTATATAGGCTATAATCACATTAACATCCTGGTTGCCGTCAGATCGCCGAAGTTAAGCGGCGTTGATCCAGACTAGCATTTAGATGGGTGTCCATTTGAGAATACTAAGTACTCTATGTAAAACTCGGTCCTAGTGGCCTTGCAAGCCGAGAGCCGGCAACCAATCTGCAACTACAACGAACAGTCTTTGGCGGCCTATTGTGATCGTACCGACCCGACACTGGTCGGCGATAACAAATCGATTTCAGATTCATCTTTTATAATAACTGTATAATGTAACATAAATGATTGGCCAATAAGTTCTTACGATTTAACATCCCGAAGTGAACTCACATCTAACTCGGACATTTGTTTTACTAATCGAAGTACTTTTCATCTAAACGAATATATAGGAAATTTACAAAAGGGAAATTAATTAACTATTTGTTGTTATTATTTTTTAATTCAATGATTGCTTTGATTTAATATAACAAACAGTAAAGTTTATGGATATTATTTTATTTCGTGGAAAAATGTTTAGCAATTGTGTTTAAAAATGTTCCTTTCCGGACTTTTAGTTAGGAGAAGTGATTGATTTATATAAGTTGTGATCTATTTCTAAATTGAAAGTTAGAAACCACCCCCACGCACACACTCTCGTCTATGCACATTTATCTATTCTATTCTTTCCTTTCTTTACGATCATATTAAAAAGATAAATAAATTGCCATCGAAATGACTGAAATGTTAATGTTTATCTATCTGTATGAATAACTGAAAAATATGTTGTTTCGTGTTTACAGCAAAGTAATGTGTAAAATGTTTATTATTTAAAACATTTGTTTAAAGTATTTTAAGTAGCGAAATTTGCGAAGCGGTAGCGAGCCGGTGAAGCCAGCTAGTTGAAAATCAAATAAAGAAAGTAGTTGAAAACTCGATAAAACTATTGTCGCTTTTTTTCTACTCGTTAACCGATTGTTTGTAAGTTTTACTAGAGACGAACCTGCTAAATACACAAGCACTCTCAGTGGCACACTAGTTTAATGCACTCTCAGTGGCACACTCGTTTAATGCACTCTCAGTGGCACACTCGTTTAATGCACCCTCAGTGGCACACTCGTTTAATGCACTCTCAGTGGCACACTCGTTTAATGCACTCTCAGTGGCACACTCGTTTAATGCACTCTCAGTGGCACACTAGTTTAATGCACTCTCAGTGGCACACTCGTTTAATGCACTCTCAGTGGCACACTCGTTTAATGCACTCTCAGTGGCACACTCGTTTAATGCACTCTCAGTGGCACACTCGTTTAATGCACTCTCAGTGGCACACTCGTTTAATGCACTCTCAGTGGCACACTAGTTTAATGCACGCTCAGTGGCACACTCGTTTAATGCACTCTCAGTGGCACACTCGTTTAATGCACTCTCAGTGGCACACTCGTTTAATGCACTCTCAGTGGCACACTCGTTTAATGCACTCTCAGTGGCACACTCGTTTAATGCACTCTCAGTGGCACACTCGTTTAATGCACTCTCAGTGGCACACTCGTTTAATGCACTCTCAGTGGCACACTAGTTTAATGCACTCTCAGTGGCACACTCGTTTAATGCACTCTCAGTGGCACACTCGTTTAATGCACTCTCAGTGGCACACTAGTTTAATGCACGCTCAGTGGCACACTCGTTTAATGCACTCTCAGTGGCACGCTCGTTTAATGCACTCTCAGTGGCACACTCGTTTAATGCACTCTAAGTGGCACACTCGTTTAATGCACGCTCAGTGGCACACTCGTTTAATGCACTCTCAGTGGCACACTAGTTTAATGCACTCTCAGTGGCACACTCGTTTAATGCACTCTCAGTGGCACACTCGTTTAATGCACTCTCAGTGGCACACTAGTTTAATGCACTCTCAGTGGCACACTCGTTTAATGCACGCTCAGTGGCACACTCGTTTAATGCACTCTCAGTGGCACACTAGTTTAATGCACTCTCAGTGGCACACTCGTTTAATGCACTCTCAGTGGCACACTCGTTTAATGCACGCTCAGTGGCACCCTCGTTTAATGCACTCTCAGTGGCACACTCGTTTAATGCACTCTCAGTGGCACACTCGTTTAATGCAGTCTCAATGGCACACTAGTTTAATGCACTCCCAGTGGCACACTCGTTTAATGCACTCTCAGTGGCACACTCGTTTAATGCACTCTCAGTGGCACACTAGTTTAATGCACGCTCAGTGGCACACTCGTTTAATGCACTCCCAGTGGCACACTCGTTTAATGCACTCTCAGTGGCACACTCGTTTAATGCACTCTCAGTGGCACACTCGTTTAATGCACTCCCAGTGGCACACTCGTTTAATGCACTCTCAGTGGCACACTCGTTTAATGCACTCTCAGTGGCACACTAGTTTAATGCACTCTCAGTGGCACACTCGTTTAATGCACTCTCAGTGGCACACTCGTTTAATGCACTCCCAGTGGCACACTCGTTTAATGCACTCTCAGTGGCACACTAGTTTAATGCACTCTCAGTGGCACACTCGTTTAATGCACGCTCAGTGGCACACTCGTTTAATGCACTCTCAGTGGCACACTAGTTTAATGCACTCTCAGTGGCACACTCGTTTAATGCACGCTCAGTGGCACACTCGTTTAATGCACTCTCAGTGGCACACTAGTTTAATGCACTCTCAGTGGCACACTCGTTTAATGCACTCTCAGTGGCACACTCGTTTAATGCACTCTCAGTGGCACACTAGTTTAATGCACGCTCAGTGGAACACTCGTTTAATGCACTCTCAGTGGCACACTCGTTTAATGCACTCTCAGTGGCACACTCGTTTAATGCACCCTCAGTGGCACACTCGTTTAATGCACTCTCAGTGGCACACTCGTTTAATGCACTCTCAGTGGCACACTCGTTTAATGCACTCTCAGTGGCACACTAGTTTAATGCACTCTCAGTGGCACACTCGTTTAATGCACTCTCAGTGGCACACTCGTTTAATGCACTCTCAGTGGCACACTCGTTTAATGCACTCTCAGTGGCACACTCGTTTAATGCACTCTCAGTGGCACACTCGTTTAATGCACTCTCAGTGGCACACTAGTTTAATGCACGCTCAGTGGCACACTCGTTTAATGCACTCTCAGTGGCACACTCGTTTAATGCACTCTCAGTGGCACACTCGTTTAATGCACTCTCAGTGGCACACTCGTTTCATGCACGCTCAGTGGCACCCTCGTTTAATGCACTCTCAGTGGCACACTCGTTTAATGCACTCTCAGTGGCACACTCGTTTAATGCAGTCTCAATGGCACACTAGTTTAATGCACTCCCAGTGGCACACTCGTTTAATGCACTCTCAGTGGCACACTCGTTTAATGCACTCTCAGTGGCACACTAGTTTAATGCACGCTCAGTGGCACACTCGTTTAATGCACTCCCAGTGGCACACTCGTTTAATGCACTCTCAGTGGCACACTCGTTTAATGCACTCTCAGTGGCACACTCGTTTAATGCATACCCAGTGGCACACTCGTTTAATGCACTCTCAGTGGCACACTCGTTTAATGCACTCTCAGTGGCACACTAGTTTAATGCACTCTCAGTGGCACACTCGTTTAATGCACTCTCAGTGGCACACTCGTTTAATGCACTCCCAGTGGCACACTCGTTTAATGCACTCTCAGTGGCACACTCGTTTAATGCACTCTCAGTGGCACACTAGTTTAATGCACTCCCAGTGGCACACTCGTTTAATGCACTCTCAGTGGCACACTCGTTTAATGCAGTCTCAATGGCACACTAGTTTAATGCACTCCTAGTGGCACACTCGTTTAATGCACTCTCAGTGGCACACTAGTTTAATGCACTCTCAGTGGCACACTCGTTTAATGCACTCTCAGTGGCACACTAGTTTAATGCACGCTCAGTGGCACACTCGTTTAATGCACTCTCAGTGGCACACTCGTTTAATGCACTCTCAGTGGCACACTCGTTTAATGCACTCTCAGTGGCACACTCGTTTAATGCACTCTCAGTGGCACACTCGTTTAATGCACTCTCAGTGGCACACTCGTTTAATGCAGTCTCAATGGCACACTAGTTTAATGCACGCTCAGTGGCACACTCGTTTAATGCACTCTCAGTGGCACACTAGTTTACTTATGCGCGAGGACAGAAAATATTAAGTGTAGTATAAGAACAGATACTACACTTTGCTCTTTGCCAAAAATCCAAGATGAACAGTGGGTAAGAAATCCTTTTAGACTGAGCCAATTTTAATTTTTATCTCAGCCCAGAGTGCCTCTTTTGGGGAGATGCATTTCTCCACATTAAAACCGACCATGTATTTAACCCTGCCCTCGTGGGGAGGCAAGTAAATAGAATCTAATTTAATTATGTATGTTGTCCCGGTTGTAGCGATTTTTCTCGGGATTTCCAGTTTCTCCCGTTTTTTAGCTTCCATCTTTAGTGATCCTGATAATTCCAAGCATTCCAATAACAAATAAAACAACTGCTACCTTCACATACCATTATTATTTTTCAATTCATTCAAAAGATCGCCATTTTTTATTTCGCGTTTTACATTTCAATCTTATTCTGCTTTTTGCTAGACTTTGCCTTAAAATTCTAACTTGTAGCTATTTTTGTGAATGTCTAATTTGAAAGATGCTTTTCTTCTTTTCAACTTCAAATCGAATTCATATTCACATCTTTGCACTTTGTGTTTTTCTTTTTTTATTTGCCATCGTTTATAATGAAGAAGAAAAATGTATTCAAACATGCCGAGTCTTAAACCGACAGATTAACATTTCTCTATCCCCCCTCCCCAGTGCGGCAATTCACTCTGGGCGAGTTGAACCTGCTTTCTCCAAAGGAAGAAATTTCTAGGGAATATTAATTTCAAAATTTGTCCCCAGTCGCATGTATATCCAAACAGAAATTACAGAGGCTACCAGTGATGGCTTTTAACCAACGGCCCAACGACTGAAGTCAAGGGGAAGTGACCTCAGCGTTGTTGAGCCCCTCACACCATTTACGACGTTAGTTTTGCAGTTTTATGCAGGTGGGTGTCAGTGCTTGGTATTCTTAAATGACCACGCATCTAGTACTGCCCAGGCTCAGCGTCGCTTAACGTCGGTGCTCTAAGTAGAACCGGTGTGTAAACGTAATGATGTTTAAGGGTAAACGTTGTTAGAGAGAAACCGACATCTTCGAAGGGTGTTGGTTAATTAACTGGTCCGTTTTACAGAAAATCAACCTTTTGATTAATTGATGCCGAGGCATAATATTTATTGTTAACGATTTATTATGTTCAATTCATTGAACACAAGTTGCTATATCTGGACGGAAATTTCGAGTTCATACCTTTCCCAACGATATTTAATCCGATAAAATTCAAAATATATGCCAATACAAGTAAAATATTAGGCAAAGTCCAAATTGTAATTAAATGTTCTCTAGATATAAAATATCACTCAATAAGGCCCGGGCCTGACATATAGATAGCGCCGCTAATAAAAAAAAATGCATGTGACTTTTTATAAAGTACTAACCTTCAAATGACACGTGACAAAATTTGAGCATAATCGGATTATTAGTTTAAAAACTATATTTATTTAAATGAGGCTACTGTTGCGAATTTTCGATACAATGGACAAATCTTAATTACGTGTGTTTATAAATCATTGCTTACTGATAGAAACAAATACTGTTCAAACAGAGCAATAGCTTGATAAGCGTTATTCGGACGCTGATCCGTCGGAAACAATAATTATGTGGTGGTATGCTGACTTTTAAGGCGATCGTAAAGACATAAATGATTATGAATGCTCACGTCGCCCACATTCGGTAGTTGTTCCAGAAAACATTTTAAAAATTCACAAACTCGTTTTGGCCGAAATGGCGATTTTTCACCAAGATAATGCACCGTGTCACAAGTCGATCGCAATGATGGAAAAATACACGAATTGCACCCTGTTAGTGTCAAAATAACGTTCTCTATTCTCCAGATCTCGCTATCTACGACTACTGGATGATTGCATACTCCAAAAGAATGCTTCACAGAAAGAGATTTGGCTCTAATGAAAAAGTGATATCGGAAACTAAGGCGTATTTTAAAACAAATGGCAAATCGTTTTAGAAAAAAGGCATCAGTTTGTAAGAGAAGCGTTGTAAATGAGTGTATTTCCCGAGAAGATGCCTATGTTGATGAATAAAGTCAAATATAGCCTAGAAAGTGTTTTATTAGTTAGTCCCGGGACTAAGCCAGTGATGTCTTATAAGGTGACTCCCCAAATGCCACCCATATAATCGTTGATAAAATTCACAATCCTTTCTGCAATCCAACCATTTGGTACAAAGAAACTTCAGTCCATGTCTGACTTGTCCACCAAGTTTCAGTCATGAATGGCCAAACAGTCTTAGTTTTATCTCCATTCAATTATAAGAACACGTAGATACGACATGCAAAATTGTCAATATCTTTGACATACTTCTATCTAGGCATGTCCTGATTTTGACTGTGCTGATCCTCTTCAGTTCAGAAATAGTCTGGGGATTGTCTTTGTAGACATTATCTTTGAGATACAAATCTGGTCGATTAAGGTCCAGTGAGTTTAAAGTCGATTCAGAATTACACATCCCACTGATGAGATGATCAGAAAGTGTCCCAGATCATTGAAAGGCGATAAAAGAAAAAGAAAACTGTTGGAAATTCATGACTGAAACTTTATGGACACGTCAGACATAGGCTGAAGTTTATTTGTGCGAAATATGCTTGGATTGCAGAAAGAATTGTTAATTTTATTATAAATTTCATGGGTGGTATTGGGGGGAAAATGTCATCCAGTATTAAGTATTCTATTGGCGTAAAATAGTTTACCTCGGGGTCATGCCAATCCCCTTCCCACCAATCAAATTATTTCAATTTCAAACTAATCACATAATACTAGTGATTTTCAGTTGACAGTGGCCATTAATCATCAAATTTACATTAAGTAACAATACGAAGAGTATGTGTAAGGCCTTTTGACACTGGGAAGAAGAACAATGGCGCCATTAAAAAAACAACAACAAAATAAACAAGAGAAAACATGTGTACATTGATTGTACTGCCAATGCTAATGCAATAAATCACAGTATATTGATTTTCAGTCTTCTATCATTATCGATCATTTAAAGACCATAATTTAAGAATGTAAATATTTTACTCTTGATATCGACATCGCCTTGCTTACCTTTGCTGTAGTACACAGCATGAATAAGTGAACGGGCGGGCCAAGAAGACCCGGTTACATCAGCCATTCAATTAGACAAGGCTTACACATCCGCTTTGAAAATTGCAGAGTCACAAACTGACCGCGCATTCTAGTGAGTATTGGTAATATACTCGCTGTACTTACTCGGCGTTGCCCGGGAGTGTTTTTACTTTCATTTTGTTTGGAAGAGGGAGCTTTTCTTTGTTAGACCATTATTGTATTGTATTAAGGACAGAAGATGAAACAACGTAATTTATACTGGCCTAACGACAGAGAGCTATTGCTGTAGCTTCTATGCAGGTCATTATTGGAAAATGCCCCTTCAAAAATGTTTCTAGGCAGATAAAATTTTATTTGAAATGAATTGAATCGAAATACATTTTTGATGTTAATAACGGAGACCAATGATCAATAAAAATACTGACGAATCAAAATCAAATATGTATTATGCATGAATAATGGTGTTAATCTCAAAGATTCATGAAAGAAACTGGCTTTAGATTATTATATTAAAAAGTGAAGGGGTTGACCATAGTCGGCTTTTCCTCGACTATGATCGACCACTTTACTACTAAACTGATCTGAAAGGGCCGCCTTCTCCAGGATTACCCCACTAACATTTGATCCTCACCTTAAAATGTTGAGCGTTTAGCAAGAAGTCATCAAGTACGATTTTTTTAGTCTTTGGCATGACTCGACTGAGGATTGAACCTCGTTCTCCCAGCTGATTAGCGAATACTCTAACAATTATGCCAAATTAGCCGGTTAATTACAGACACATTAAATTATTTGTGAAATTAAGTGTTGCTGTAACTGTTACGTTTCTGTCGATTGTCATCATCTGCGTTGTTGTTGTATTCATAGTTTCGCCAGTTATATTCCCCGATCGTCTTCGGATACTTTTTATCATAGTCGGCCACCTTCCGATAATTCCAAACTGAACCTTTATTTAAGTCACTGCGTTATATTCTTCTCATTTTACGTTCTGTGCTTTTTATGATATCTGGTATCGGTTATGTTTTTCTTAAGTTTCTTCAGCAGGGACTGAACTCAAACACTCTAAATATCTTTAAATCAATGTCTATTATCAACATGGGTATGTGTCCAGTGTAGGGAAATTTCTTCAGGTGTATACATCTACTGTATCGTATGATTATTTACCTTTCCCAACAAGTGCCTGAAGAAGGTCAGAGAGTATATCGGCTGAAACGTTGTAAATGTGACAACCAGCAGGATAAGGCAAACAGTTCGAGATATGTAAATTTTGTAGACGAGAATTTTTAAGTTGGGCTATTTGTTTATTTATTAATTTACTTATTTATTGGCAACTTTTAACTTAATTTAACACAAGGTAACATCACAGGGACCCTTAGTGAAAGTCAAAGTCAAATAATTGATCTATGAAACGTGCACGTTCATGGTATTAATCTCCATCCCACCAGAGGAAGATGTGGCACAAGGCCGGAAGGTGGGCATAGAAAGGGTCACCGCACAAGAGATAGTGCACTCTGACCCCACAAATATGCGTGAACAGCCCCGTTGGCATTTCCTGGTAAGAGCCCCTCAGGCGACAGGGCAAGGCAGCTAGTGCCGCAGCGGCCCACTCTCTTGGACTGACTGTCGAAAATGTATCCTTGACCGGTATGAAATGCAAAAAATTCTTTTGAGCACCTGCTTACTGTAATAATCCCACCTGTGATCATTTTGGTGGCAAATATCTTGATTATTGTTACATTTTGTAATTGTTTTGTTTTGTTTTTGTTAAATTCATAAAGTCAAATAAATATTGTGATGAGATACATAAATTTCTGATTGTAAATGCCATAATTCTTGAATAAACTTATATAAAATGTTGACCGAAAAAGATGATCTCTTGTTATAGAAATAAATAACTTGTACGAATACAAAAATGTTATGATAAGAAATATTTTTTATGATTATAAAAGTAGCAAGCAACAAATACAATGAAGCTGCATGAAACATTTACAGAAGTATTCTTGCAACAACAGTTATACACGTAACAATGAACATGGATACATTGAATGGTGCGCCTACACACGAATTACATCTATGTAATTATACGTGGTAGATAGTTGGTTATTTGGCGGCCCACCTTGTCGTCTTCTCTGCTTCGGCTTTTCTATTCATTAAAAGTTTTTTTTTTAGGGTTTTTTTAATACTCATAAAACTAGCTATAGAAATATGTTATACAATGTGTATACATGAAAGGTTTCATTTTCAATTTATAAATCAAATAATGTAAAATGTTGTCTTCGATTTTTATCGGTGATCAGAGCGAACGCAGATCACACATTATTATTGTTCAAACTCGAACTTATACTGCCACCATTGGATTTCTTGTAAGATTTTACGCGGGAAAAGTAGTTTGATCTTTGTCTTCAATTGCATCCGCAGATTGAGAGACTGACACACAGATTCGAAACAGGCACGCATTCACCTCTCTCTCTTTCTCTCTCTCTCTCACACACACACCCTCTCACTCTACATCATTAATTTCCTGAACAAACGATGAGTAACTATTATTTTATGCAACCAATATTTTAATCGATAGCTTTCATTCGGGTGAACTATTCATTCAATAGATCAAACAATTTTAAAGTGCATTTGTAAAAATTTACGTGACGCACTTTTAATCTGTTCATGGTGGCCATCGTTAAATCATTTGTTTACTTATACACCTCTTCGTCTATGGATATTCGAAAAGATGCAGCAAGTAACAACAAAAGCAGCAAATAGAACACTTTAGCTGAAGACATACTATCATGCTAAAGTAGCAGGGCTACACGACGTCACCCAGGCTTCTAATTTCCGAAAATTATGGAAATTACAAAAAATTAGTTTAAAACTAAACAATCCGATAAATATTTTAATTTGAAATGTTTAAGTTCATTTTGGGAGAGAATCACAATAAAAATGCTTATGCAACGGGAAAGGTTCGAACACACCAACGTCTCTTTGTAAGTACAGCGAGACTAACCGATTGAACCACCTCGGCAATTACGAAAAGGCGACGTTATTAACTACATACACCAAAGAATAAGCGGCTGTCTCTCCTTCTTTATAGACAAGTGTGGGTTAACCACTTCACTACATAAACCGGAAGATGGACTCTCTTTTCCCCCTCTTCTCTCGCTTTACTTTCTTTCTCTCTCTCTTTCTCTCTTTGTATTTTTTAAATTTTAATTTTTTTATGATATTTCACCCCAAACTAGGCAGGAAGCCACTGTAAACGTAAGGGACTACTGTGAATTAGGGAGTAGGTTTAGGGTGTCATCCTAAGTTGGGAGCTGTGCAGCGAAATGTATATTCACATTAGTTTTAAACCTCTGCATGTCGGTACTCTCGAGGGAAACAGGGGGCAGGGAGAGAGTTCCAGAGGCCAGCAGCACGAGGAAAGAAGCTATTGGAGTAAAAGGCTCTCCGGCATCTGGGGACTTCCACAGTGAATGGATGGGATTTAGTGATTGTCGAGTTGGTCTAGTGAATTTATGTCGAGGGGGCACCAGAGTGGCCAGTTCATCGGAGCATAATCCATTGAAATATTTGTAAAACAAGTACAAAGGATGCTACATATATATATATATATATATATATATATATATATATATATATATATATATATATATATGGGGAGAACTGTTAAGACTGAGTGTGAAATTTAAAGTCTCCTCTTACCTCTATTTATGACTAATCAAAAATAAAATATTGATAAGGATTAAATATTAAAGTTGATTGGAAATACAATTTTTGTTAAAAACGCATCACAATATTTGCCACTAAAATGACTGACTAAAAGATTTGAGTATTGACTTTAGAGTTAATAACTATTAATCATAAAGACACCAGTGGGACTGGCTCTATTTTATATATAAGATACAACTGCAGAAAAGCATGTAGCGTCTTTTATTCCACCCAATTGTTTGCTTCTTTTCAATTTCTATGACAATTTAAAATCACCATTCAGCTAATAACAATTACGTGTCAAGTAAAAGATCTATTAAATCACCCACGCGTGTTAAATTTATTAAGCATAATATCGAACAGTACGTTGGGAGAAGTGTTTTGTTCGCATTTTTCACTATTTGCACACACACACACAGACATGGATATATATATATATATATATATATATATATATATATATATAATTATTTGCCGACCCTTCTCAGCTTAGCGCTTTAATGAGTAAATAAAATAAGCCGTCAAAACCTATAATGCATGTTCCTCACAATCGAACACTATTATGACGACTGACTATAGTTGTCCGCTTTCCTTAACATATATATACAGGATATATTCATCTGTAGCCATTTACGTTTGCCTAATTTGGTAGCGGGCTCGGATTTGGAGTTAAATATGACTCTTGTTCCGAGGTTCGAATCGTGAGTCTGGCGTGAATTGTTATTTCTACACTGATGATTCCAGAAGGATGAAACGTATACGTATGTAAATAATATTCATATGTTTATTATCAAAATAATTATATATATATATATATATATATATATATATATAGAGAGAGAGAGAGAGAGAGAGAGAGAGAGAGAGAGAGTGAGAGAGAGGTACCGACGCGTTTTGAACCATGGAATAGTTGTCTATTTTGTATATATTATAATGTATGCTTCTGTTGTTAGGTATTATTGTAGGAAGTAAATAGCAAACACAATTTTGTTATGGTTTTTCCACGCGGGTGTCAATGGTAAGAATTGAACACCTCCATTTTTGCAATTAAAAAACAAATTTATTTAAAAAACAACAAATAAAACCGTGTCATTTAACAACAAAACCTGGACCCCATTTAGTAACTTGCCCCCTTTCCAATTAATAACAGATAACTGTAACCCACCGTTTTGTTTATTATTATTTCTTAGAAGCACTGTAAACATAATGGTAACAATATATATATATATATATACATATATATATATATATATATATATATATATATATATATATATATATATATATACTAACAGCGTTACCTGGCGTTGCAAGAGGGCATGAAAATAAAATAGAAGTTAAATAGCGTGTGTAACATATTTATATTAAAACTTCTATCTCTTTCCCCCCTCTTTCTCCCTCTATCTTTCTCTACTCGTCTCATTATCTTTCTCTCTTTCCCCCTCTCCCATTTTCCTGTCCTTCTTCCAATACCCTCTCTTTCTCCTCGACCCAGCCAATTACTCTTTTCCTGTTTTGATGTGTTGAAAAAATAAAATAATTCATTTACCGGATTTATCCTATTTAAATTTATTGTACCTGGGGAACGTAGAGTAGAACAAAACACAATGCAATTCTCGATGTATGGTAATTCCGTACCTCCTCCTGCTTTCACAATAATATAAACAGAAATGATGTTGATAATAAAAATAACCCAAAGAGATTTAAATGTAATACTGTAGTTTACATTTATTGCTCCTGGACAACTTTAAGTAAAACAAAAGATTCTGTTATCGCTTACCAAATATAATACAGTAATGTTAATAATGACAATTTTATTACTCCCAGACAACGCCGAGTAGAACAAAACTTTCCGTTACGCCCCCTCCGCCTCACTTACTAAATATGATACTGTAATGTTAGTAAGGAGGCCTTCACAGCACTGCCAAAAGTACGGGTAAAATTAAAGCATGAAGAGAAAGCATCTTGATAATGACAATTTATTTGCTCCCGGACAACGCTGAGTAGAACAAAATGTTATGTACCCTCCTCATTTAATAAATATAATAAGTTAATGTTAGTAAGGAGGCCTTCACAGAACTGCCAAAAGTATCGTTAAAATCAAAGTATGAAGATAAATAATGTTGATAATGATAGATGATCCCGGGCAACGCCAAGTAGAACAAATATATCCAAGGTCAATTCATAATTTCTTGTCAATCCCTACATTTCACAATAATATGAAGATGAATGGTGTGGATAAAGTGTACAGTCTGAAGAGATTTAATATATACCAGTTACCAAATGTAATACTGTAATCTTATAATTTTGATTCCGGAGGACGCCAAGTAAAACAAATTGTCTCGGCCAATTTCTAATTGATGACCTTCCTCCATTTCAACATATTAATAAAATACTTAATGTTGATAAAGTCAATAGTGCGAAGAGTTTTACTATATACCCCTTACCAAAAGTAATACTGTAATTTTACAATTTTGATCCCGGACAACCCGAGTAGAACAAATGATCCTGCTGAATTCCAAATTTCTTTCGTCCTTCCTCCATTTCAACATATCAAGAAAATACATAATGTTGATAAAGGCAATAGTCCGAAGAGAGTTGATATATATCAGTTAACAAAATTAATACTGTCGTACAATTTTTGATCATGGACAACGTCGAGTAGAAGGGTCGGACAGTAGCGGGTAGTGGCGTGTACTGGCGGACAGTGGCTGGTAATGGCGAGTAATTTCGGGCAGTGGCTGTTAGTGGCGGGGACTGGTGGACAGTGGCGGGCATTTGCGGATAGTGACGAACAGTGGCGGGTAGTAACGGACAGTGACGGGGATTAGAAACAGTGGGGACTAGTGGCGGGCAGTGGCAAGCAGAGGCAATATTTACAGGCAGTGGTGTAGAATAGTGGCGAGTAGTGGCGAGTAGTGGCGGGATGTGGCAGGTAGTGACGAGTATAGGCGGACAGTGCCGGTAGTAGCAATAGTTACAGGCTATGGCAGGTAATGGCGGGAAGTGGCTGGTGCTGGCGGGCAGTAGAGGGCAGCAGTGACTGAGTGCGGCGGGCAATGGCAATATTGGTTTGTAATAGAAGTCAATGGCGGATAGTGGAAAAAATTACAGGCTATGACATGTAGTGGCAGACACTGGTGGGTAGTGTCGAACAGTTACGAGTAGTGGCGGGCTGTGACAATATTTACAGGCAGTGGCGGGCATTGGCGGACATTGATGGGCATTGGCGAGTAGTAGAGTACAGTAATGTGTTGTGGCGAGTAGTGGCGGGCAGTGGTGGACAGTGGCGGGTAGTAGCGAGCAATGGGTAGTAATGGTGGATAGAAGTGAACAGTGTCGGGTAGTAGCGTGTACTGGCGGGAAGTAGCGGACATAGTGGCAGATAGTTACAGGACGTGGCGGACAGTGGCAATAGTGGCGGATAGCAATTAACTAAAGGGTAAGAAGGTAAAACCTAAGAGAGTGAACCTCTTTCTTTCTAGAACTCTACTCAGACCGACAGAATCCAGAATCAAGGACGGTACCGGTCTCAGTGTAGAATCAGAACAGATACTACACTGTGATTTCCTAAAAATTAACGTCTATTAATTTTGAATTTCTCCCGCTCCTCCTCCCTCTGATGTCATTTCCGGTTGAATTCTAGGAATGACAAATTAATACATAATATCCTTGTTTTTCTCTACAAATTAATACATCATTACATTGAAATTAAACTAATAATATCTGAAAATTCCATCCCTCCCCGAAAATATCTGCTTGATAGCCTTGTTAGGGATGTCTTTGGAGAATTGGGAATACTGCTCTTATCTTACTCGGTTAATTTGACATAATAATACACTTTTAGATTTTATCTAGATTCTGTAACCTTTTTTCTATAGGTTACCCACATTAAGTTTATATATATATATATATATATATATATATATATATATATATATATATATATATATATATATATATATATGATAATTTTATTTACACAGACATGTACAAAATCTGCGACACTGGCATGTCGATGTTATCGATCAACAGTTACTATAAACTGAGATCTCATCAGGCAGAGTTAGAATCCGATCTTAACCTCAGATCATATTTGGAGAGACCCTTGATATTGAGCACTTTTTTATAAACCCGGTTAAAATTCTCTGGATTACCACCCTGTGGATATTTTTTACCTGGATTATTACCATTATTAAAGTGCAATACGCCGACTGTGTCGTTGAGTTCTATCGTATGTCTAGATATTTATACTCGCCGCTTTCAGTGTAAATATCACTTAATTTCGCCGTAAATACGAGCAATCTATCGTGCGCCTAATGACTAAGTGAACGGCTATAGATTTAAGGTGTTTCTGTAAACTGCGTTCGCGCACTGTCACCGTCTGAGATTGTTATTTCCCTGCGCTGATGAGAGCCGTAAGCTCGAAACAACGTCGTACGTAAGTGAAATATTAAATAAATATAATTTAATACTATATATATATATATATATATATATATATATATATATATATATATATATATATATATATATATATATATATATATATACACTTGTACGCATTTCAAAATAACGCTAAAATTTATACTGTGTTTTCACATTGCTTTCCTATGAATAGTAGCATTGTCTTATCAAACTTGTTCTTACGGAACCTTTAGGGACCTTTTGAGTAACCTTAGGGTCCTGAGGAATCCCGGTTGAGAAACAGTAGCGATACAATTTATATGTGACATGACAAAATCGAGGCGAATCTGCTACCATGGGATTCCCACTATGTATCAGCACCTCCCCACTGGATTATAAATAAAGACGAAATACATCATCTCGACGCTTGATTTTACTTTTTTACTTTATAAAAGCTTTTTTAAAAACACATTGCCCGGGAACGATTCCTTGCGGACTTAAACATGTTCGTCTTTAAGTCCAATGTGAAAAAATACTTGTTAAGCCGTCCTCTTAAGTAATTAAATATTTATTCATTCAATCTTCTCATAGTGGTGTTCCTAATCTAATAGATAATCCAATTAACCCTTATCCTCGAGTAGCTTTTTGCCTTGGTAAGTGGTGACTCATTAGTTTAGAAACACGTTCATTTTTTTGTTATCAAGTTGAGAATTAGAAAATAATTTATTTAGGAGAAATATGTGTAAATATTTTATTAAGATACAATCAAGAAAATTAAGTAAAACTCTTAACGGTAATATCACGTTTGATTAAAGTCGTGGAGTGTAGTGATTGTATTATTAAATACGACACACAAATTCGTGCGCTTTTCTTTGTTTTTGCGAACCATCAGAGTAAATTTTATAAATAATTCTGGTTGTGCGTGACGCTAGCAACAGACACTATTGATGGCATCGGTGCTTATATAAATAGATAAGGAACACGAGGGAAAGAAAAGCTTTTGTTTCTTCTTTATTATTAACTGCCATTAATTCTTTTGTTATCTCGTTGAAATAAACCGGTACGTTGTTTAGCCGCAGCACAGTCTTCTTTTTTCTGTTTCTTTTCAAATATATTGTCCCCTTTCCTCCGTTCCTCCCCGTTCGTTTCTTTCAACCAGACCTCACTTTTTTGACGTCTCTACTTGTTTAGCTAAGAGACAGAGACGGGGTTTACAAATAAGTTCCCTTTCATTGCTTAACTCCGCTACCCAGCCCATCCAATTCCACCCGGTTCTTATCAGCGGTCAACCCGGTCTGGACGAATAAAACAATAGTTTGAAAATTAAAAAAAAAAGGTTAAATGGACAGCGGTGTTGTTTCCATTTTTATGACGGTTATCGCGGTTGCTATGGTAACGAGAAGACGAAAAGTGGGGTAAAGGAAATTATAAAACTGTTTTCTGTTTTCTTTTCCCCAAATCTGCATAAACGTGTCCGTAAGAAGAATGACATTGGGCGGGGTGGGGGTGGGGGTGGTGGGTCCTTAGAATATATTTTTTTATTTTTGTTCAATCTATCATTCTCGTTAGGAAGCAGCTTTTGAATTTGTTTAAACAGTCATGAAATAAGATAGAAGTAATCTAACGATGACTTACAATGATACAGAAATATGTGATGATGGCACATAAAAAAAATCCCAAGTTAGCATCGTACTTCTCTCCTCCTCTCTCCCCCTCTCTCTCCCTCTCTCCCCCCTCTCACTCTCAAATTATAATACATAAAAAAGTTTAAAATGTCTGTGGCCTTACTTTTTTAAATATACACTTTCGCTTCGATCTACAATATTGTCTCTCTCACACACACATCACCTCTATTTCTTCCTCTCCAATTACAGGTTCAATCGTACTAGTGTTTGTGTTGATATTCTCTTCTCTTTATAATGGACTATTTCAATATGTTTATTACTTTCGACTGTTAAAAAAACAGAGAGAGAGAGAGAGAGAAAGAGAGAGAGAGAGAGAGAGAGAGAGAGAGAGAGGGCAGACATACAGACAGAAGAAATGAAAGGCAGCGTATAAAATAAGAGCAGGAGGTCAAACAACTTACAGAGAGGGAGGGTGAAAGTGATTGATACACACATATTAAGAGATGGGTCAATTTTCAAACATAACTCAATGTTGAACCTACAGAATATTTTAGCATGTATTTTGTGCTATTAAAGTATATAGGAAAAATGCCTTAGGGAAACAAACGTTTATGAACTCAGCTTTGGTATAATATGTGTTATAGTTCATTAAGTGCATTGTGGAGACAGGTATTATAATTTTTAGAAAACCTTATTAATACATATTTAAAAATGCATATGTTACGTAATTATTATATTTTGAACGACATTTCGAGATAACATGTCTTTTTCAAGTGATTTAAAGACGGTCCTTTTTGTCGTTTTCAAAATACGCATTGATAAGACTTTCTAAAACATATCATAAAGCCAGAGATTCATTTAACGTTGATTGTATTTAAAACTAGAATGCGTAAACAAACTGTTATCTTTTTAAAATCATGATGCACTTACTATGCCTCGGGGTCAATTCTTCGAATGGCATCGTAAACATTAAGTAAATCATGTTTGATGATTATCTCCAGCGTGTCCATAAAAGTCTGGCCACATAGGATAATTGGATATTCGCCAGTTGTCATACTAATCTTTGTTTACCTTTGCATCATTCTAGTAACCTAGGGTCTGACTTGAATCATCAGACCTTTTTTGTTAGGATTAGGTATGGTTCGCTCGGTCCGAGGAGGTGTACTTTCCCAAGCATTACCTCCTCAGGGGCTGGTTTATTGCCGATCACATGGGGCACTCCTACCGGAGAATTCTGACGAGTCCGGTCTCGGCTATTTCTGTATCCTACCAGAGTGCCCCACCTCAGAGGAACTGTTTTTTCCCACTTTCGGCTTTGTGCGACATCATGCTAGTACATCCCAACTGATTTATTTTTTACCTATGTGTGCAGACTCAACGGACACCTTGCATTTTAAATTTTGGCCAGCATTAAATGACTCACGAATGTTGATATGCCGTTAAAATACACCAGTAAAATATTAAGCACTGAATTGTACATTTGATACTTTTGGTTCTGTTTAAAATGTGTTTGAGCAAGTCTACAAAGTCTTTAGACTATACAAGGTTCGCCATAAAT
This sequence comes from Sepiola atlantica, assembly GCA_963556195.1. Classification (NCBI taxonomy): domain Eukaryota; kingdom Metazoa; phylum Mollusca; class Cephalopoda; order Sepiida; family Sepiolidae; genus Sepiola; species Sepiola atlantica. Next base: position 60,908,236 of record OY744529.1, on the reverse strand, counting down.
AGCTCGATATTTTATTTCAACATAATAAATGTAACGTGAAAGAAATATGCAGCTGCAATATTGAAACTAATAAAGGGTAACACACTTAAATTTTTGCAACATAAAACGTCATGTTTATTACAGCTAATCTTTCAGGAACTGAGCGGTGCACAGCTCCAACGGTACTTGAGCAATGACAGCTCGGAGTTGTTCCTTAACTTAAATGATGCTACGGAGTTTTGCTGGGTAGATATTGTCTTTTGGAACTCTACACAGGAAAAAGCTGAAATGGGTAAAATTTGTCGAACTCAAGATGTCCACATCTGAAAATTAATTGACCGGCCAGGTTGTCGTCCACCCAGCCTCGCCCAAGCGCAACATAATGATCTGGCGCACCGTCCTGTTGAAAGTACAACCCTCTGCACTATCTTGCTGTTGTAATAACGACAAAAGCTGCCGTGGTGCTCTTGTATATAGTTACTTATGTCGTACTCGCTATAGTCTATTGAGGTTATAAATTAAAAAAAAAGCATTGCAGTTGGAAGGCCTGCATTAATCTCTTTCATCACAAGATAAAATGTGACTAAAGCTCTAATTTCAAACTCGAACGGCCATATTGGTAGCGATAATATCGTTCAGTGTCCACAAATATTCATTTTGACACGTTTCAACCGCTAGGGATTGGAACTTTAAACCTTTAAGTTGAAAGAGATATTGGTGCATAGAGAAGTTCGACCCCCTATCACAAAAGTCATCGAGGACTTTCGCGTTTTTATACAGCCATAAAATGGTTTTCGTCTTCTTCATCATTCGGTCTTTATTTACTTGCCTCCTCACGAGGGCAGAGTTGAACACAAGGTCGATTTCTAATGTGGGAGAAATCCAGCTCCTCACAAAGTGACACTCTGAATTGAGACTAAAATCAAAATTATGTAATGGATTTTTATCAAAATTTGAATAAAAATTCAAGACGTAAGATTTAGCACGATTATATTTTGATTTTAATCTTCATAAGGTACATGAAATTTTATCGTTAAACATCGATGTTTAACAATAAAATACGAACAGGCTGATAAGTTATACGCACGAACTATTTGGCTATTCAGATAAATTAGGTGTAAACAGATACTTTCCCTCGAATAATCCTTCCTTCGAATAATACCATTGAAAAAATATGAAAAATAAAAAAAAATGAAATCAGAAATCAAAAATCAAAAATAAATGTATACTTTTCCAGCCGAATGTGGACATTTCTGATGAATCCTTCCTAAAAGCAAATTGTCGATAACAATTGTATGCCAATAAAAACTATTTTTTGATGAACTTATGGAAATTACTTCCCTTCATTACCTAAGGTTTATATAATTTATATAAATTTATATATTGAATTGCCTATTGGAGAGTTTGAATTACTTCGGTCTCTTTGTACAAGGGTTTGTCAAGAAAACCTTACATGAGGATATTGCATCCTACAAGTAAACGCTGACCTAATATTCAAAATAACATAGTATTCGCAGCACAAATAAGAGCCTCTCAGCACGGCTCTACACTTGCTCATACGACGGGATAGTGCACATTCTTTTAGTGATGTTACCTCAAGTAACAACACTTAGATTAGTACTCCACCAGACTATATGAATTCTTGTCCTGGAACCCGGTAAGACGAAGAGACCACAAGAAAGATATACCGTAACATAGTCAATTGGCGAGAGGAAAATTAATATTCTTCACTTCTTTACTAACTCAACGTTTGAGAAATAAAGGAGAATATTCGAATATCTATGTATCTCATATAGAGATTAAGAGTATTAGTCCTTGATTTCTGAGAACTTCGACTGAAGTAAAATGAAACAAATATATATATATGATTATTTTTATTCATATATATATATATATATATATATATATATATATATATATATATATATATATAGTGATATCGAAAAATAAAAATAAATGTATTTTCCTACAATTTAGCATAGTGGATTTCTACCCATTCATATCCGAAAAACTCTTCAACATCGCCCTAGAATTTGCCGAGATGTATACTGATATATCCAAGGATGAAATTCACATCATCAAACAATTTAGGAGATCAGTTTTAATCAATAATAATGACCAATTGATTAAAACAAATATGACAAACTCCTTTGATTTGGCCATGGGTGCCCTTGACTCTGCAAGGGCATCAGATCTTGTTGGGTTATTTATTCTATATACACTCACACATATATTTGATAATACAGATATCGGCCTATATAGAGATGACGAATTAGCTATAATAAGGGATTCCAACAAAGTCAAGGGTGAAAACTTCAAGAAAATTATACATATGGAAATGAAAAAAATATGCATAAGAGTATAAGTACTAGCCAACATAAAATATAACTCACTTTCTAGATGTCACGTTAAACTTAAATAAAAAAAACTTACGAACAATATTTAAAAGATGACGCTAATCCAATATACGTCACTCAAAATTTCAATCACTTTTTATCAATCATAAAACAGATTCCGAATTTTATCGAACGTAGGCTTATCAATAATTCTAGCAACGAAAATGTATTTAAAAGTCAAGCAACATTTACAAATCAGCTCTAAAAGATTGTGGTTACCATAATATCGAAATTAAATATAAGAAACAGGACACCAATAATCAAAATAACATCAAAGAAAAAGAAATATAATCTGGTATACACCACCCTATAATCAGATTTAAAAGGTAAACTGGGCAAAAAATTCCTAAATCTAATTGAAAAACACTTATTCAATAAAAATAACCTAAAACTGTCCTGCTGTGAAAACCTAGAAAGTCACACAATAACAAAATATTAAAAGAGAATGGCAGAGAGGAAAAAATAACAAATTGCATAAAAAAGTAACCACTATAGTAAAAATAACACTAAGAAAATCAAAAATATAAGCACAACAAATAATAATAATCAGAACCCTAATAGTAATCACCCGAATAGGAATGAAAAAGTTAGTAATCAAGAGAAGAGATGTAACTGCATAAATCGTACACTTTGTCCACTACAACATAGGTGCCTAACTAAAAGTATTGTGAAACCAAGCAACAATATTTGCCAAAGAAAGAGCGAATAACAAGAATTACTACGTAGGTATGACCTCCTTATATTTTAAAACCAGATATTACGACCACAAAAGCACATTTAAAAACAAGGAACGCTGAATTAAAACAGCACTAGCAAACCATTATTGAGAGCTCAAAGAAAACGGAGGCGCACAAATAATTAAATGGAAAATAATACGACAGGCCAGTACATGTAGAAATTTAAACGACCCGTGTAGATTATGTCTGAATCAGAAATTTGAAATCCTAAACTTTAAAGACCCCTAAAACCTATTAAACTGTAGAAGCGAAATAGCAAACAACTGCCTACACAGAATAACATTTACTTTAGGCTTGTTAGCATAATAAATAAATAAACAAACGCATAAATAAATAAAAAACGAAACTAAAACCTCAAAACATAAAAACTAAAACCTAAAATAGAAATACAAGCAAGCACGTATTATAAGGTTACCCATTATATTGACACAACAAAGAAACATGGATAAGTAATTCTATAGAAAACAGAACAATACAATAGGAAATAGGACGTAAAATCAACCGAACCTTTGTTCGTGAGAAGCCCAACGATTGGCTAAGAGAACAACAAAGTATCTGATTTGTAAACCAGCTAGACGTGTTTATAAAAACACTCGGCAAAACTAACTCCATGCATTTGGCCTGACGATTCCCTCCGGGGATGAAACGCAGAAGCCTCTGTGTAGCTTAATTGCCATAAATATATTTTCATAACTTACTATATATATATATATATATATATATATATATATATATATATATATATATATATATATATATATGTGTGTGTGCGTGTGTGTGTTACAGAATATCAGAACAATATGGGTACCGTTGGTTTCAAATCCAAACAAAGGGGACCTATAATTGGTCTCCTTTACCGGACTCTCTTCAGCCTCTGTGTATGTCTGCCTTCTTGGAAAATGGCAGCTAGCTCTCTGTGTGACTTTTTAACGATAGTGTGATCCTCTGTTTTGTTTAATTTTCATTATTTTTACTAATTCGGCATTTTCACCTGTAAATTCTGCCGATACGACAGCAAGCAAGCGTAGCTTAGACTAACATACACATTTCCGTTGAGTAGACATGGTTAGGTTATATCCCGTTAATTCAAAGCGGCACCTATTAAATAGAATCTATTTTTTTAGCTCACGTGCGAAGTCTAATTCATTGCTACCTCCTCTCGAAACAAAGTTACAAATAATTGTCATCGTTTTCTATTCCTTTACTTTTTCTCTCTTGATTTCACTTTTTAATTTCTCCTCCGAACTTCTCCTTTAGTCACGTTTTTCATAAGTTCGTTGGTTTATAGCCGCACTTACACTTGAAAATGTAGGAAGGGGGTGTATCTTCAATTTATTTGATTTTTTTAGAATACGCATGAAAAACTTATACTAAGTACATACTTAGTGAGCTTTTAAAAAAGTTTTAAAAAGTTTTTTATTTTTAATTTTAATTTTATTTTATTACCACCATCTATTGTTCGCCGACACCTATGGAGAGCAGAACATACACCGTGGATGCAGGTTTTGCAAACCTTCCTGATATTTTTCTGACAACTTGCCCTGAACAGTGAACATACACGATCCTGTCTACACTGGGATGCTCCGATCGATCAGTTGTCTCAATTAAGATTAAAACGAAGCTCAGGAATTCCTCTGATGTCTTTTTCTCTCGCAGAGTTTTCTGATACTCAATGGCGGATTAGGGGAGCTTACGATCCTTCATATCTGAAATCTTCATGAAAACAATTTTCAAGAAGAGCGGGTCCTGTATCGCATCTGATATATCTGATAGAATAATCGTTTGTATTTAGATCTTAATATCATAAAAACATCATAACAAAGACCAAACAGCCAGCAATGGGACACCCCTGAATGTTCTGCCGCTATTGCCCACAAGAACCACTATTTCAATTGCTTTTAACGAAATAGACGCTCTGAAACGAAAGCATTCTTTAAAACTTCCCGAAACAACTGCAAAAGAAAGCGTTAAAGACTCATATGCTCAATCTGTAAAATACAGAGTGACTGATCAAAGGCTTGGTTCCTATGAGTCTTGGATAATAACACACCGGGTCCTGAACAGAAGTAAGACCTCTATCCCAACTATAATTAACGGACTAGAGGTGATCTCCATTGCATCTGATTAAGCAAAAACTTTCGCAAAAACTTAGCAGCAAATTCTATTCTTTATGGTCAGGGCTACCTGTTCTCAGATTTCCCCCCGACATGACATCCATTTCACAAAACTTATTTTTAATTTTTAAATTGGTTAAATGTATTATTTTCGTGTTATTATCTAAATCTTGTCTTAAATAAGAGAGGAGGATTATGTTTTGTAAATGCTGGTAAATTGAGCTAGAGTTTACAACATGAATGCTAAGGTGGCAGGATAGGGTAGTGTTTGCAAAATCAATGTAGCTATTAGCTATATTAGAATTTTGGGAGTTTCATTCTGCTACAGGGCATTGAATCTTATCAGTAACATTGGGTTCTTTTTTCGAATGTTTTATGGATTGGGGAGAAGTTGATTTTACTATAATATTTTGGGTCTTTAATTTCTGATAGTACATAAAATGTGTAATTTTTTTTATTATTGTCAATCGGTGTACAATATTTTTATGGCTTTCCTTCTAATCTAAAGTTTGCTTGCAATAGTACAATATTACAATAGTATAGGTTAATATAGTTTGATTTGTGATGGTGGATATTATTATTCTTTTTTAAGTATTAAATCATTAATTTTATTTGTTCATCAACAATATAATTAGCGAATTGTTATGAATAAGGACTTGTTTTATATTTTTTAATTCAATGAATTGTGTTTTTATGGTAGCGGAGATTAGTTTTGTACGGTTTAGTAGCTTTTTAACAATGGGTATTTTGTAGGGATGCTGTATTTGCTCTTGTACTTTAAGAGACTATAATTTAAGCTATTTGACTTTTATAAGTAGAAGTGTTAAACGTAGTATTAGAGGTGTCAATAAGAACCTAAAAAAATGGGGGTTTATTATTTACGTTTAGTTCTGCGGTGAATTTATGAACATAGTTTCTTGGGAATAGATCTGTGGTTTGTGTATTTGCTCATTATTATCAGCTTAAATAAGAATATCATCGATATATCGTACGTAAATAGAAGGTTTCATAATGTTATTAAATATTTTGTTTTCTACGTTTGTCATATAGAATTCGCTAAAAGTCGACCCGAGAACCAAACCCATCGAAACCTCATCAATTTGAGTGTAAATCTTTCCCTTGAAGTTATGACACGGTATTTAAGTGGTGCAGATTAATAGTAACCTTTTAGTATACACACACACACACAAACACACACACACACAAACACACACACCCACACACACACATATATATATATATACACACACATATATATATATATATATATATATATATATATATATATATATATATATGCACATACATAACTTTAATACAAAGAAAGACAATGAAGTTATGCACATTTGTGAGTCATCAATTTTATTTATCTTACTCCCACAGCGGTAAGATGTGACACAAGGCTGGGAAAGTGGGATTTTAAAAGCCAGCGCCCGAGAAGGTGAGCACTCTGGCCTACAAAAAATGCATCGGCAGCCCCGTCGGCATTCCCCGGTAGGGGCGCTTCAGGTAGTAAATCAATATTATCAGCAACTATTAGCTTTTGAATCAGATTTTTGTTTAATCTTCATTTTTGTTTAATCTTTATCGCAATCGGCGTAGTCGTTACACTATGACCATTAGCAAATAACTCGTAGAAATCGTAAAATCAGTAAGTTTTGTAACGATGAAGGAAAAGTTCGGCAAAAATCGATGTGAACAAAGAAGTGAGTCTGATTGGTCAGCGTTGGGTACCCTTGTCTTCCTGTAATGCCCAGTCAAATATCAAAAGGGAAGGCTGAAAGCAAGTCAAACAAAGAAAACCCCTTTTGTAAACCTGTCACCCCCACACCTGCACACATACTTTTCTTTTCTCATAGTGTTGCTAAGTAGGGGAGATGGGGGGTGATTCTAGCGTTTTGGGTGATGACTAATGCGCACCCCTTCTGTTCGTATTTAATCAATATTGTGCCCGTGCATACGTTTCTGCCCTTTCTCGCAGCCTGTTTTGATGTAGTAAAAGTACTCGAGCTTATTAACTCGAGTTTAATGTTATCGTGTAAGTGCGTGTCTGGCTGCATGTGCTTGTTTAACTTAAGTGACGGCTACGACTTTGTAGAGAGGGTATAGTCGGCGTGTATATTGGACGAGAGAAGAAAAAAACGGGTAACTCGATCAGATTAGGCGATGGTTACATACCCAGCCAAGCAAACAAACTCGCTGCAAACAAAAGGGAAAGGGGGAAACAAAATGGCAGCCATTCTCATCAACTGTGTTGTCGTCCAGAACGGAAGATAAATATAAATTATTCATAAAATTAATTTTATGTTCTTTCCATAAGTTTCTTCATAGTTTTTAAATGTGTCATTTTTATCGTTTCATTATAGTGTTATTGCGCTTTCGGCGTCGTAAAAAAAGAATTTATATTTCAAATATAATCTTATACTAAAGCTAAGTTCACCAACCTTTGTTTCTCCTAATACTTTTTTCCTATGCAATTCAATGACACAGAATACGGTTTTAAATATTCTTTAGTTCTTGGATTGAGTTATGTTTGAAAGACATTCCATTTTAATTCTTTTATTTAGCCGTAATTTGTAATTAACTGAACAAATCACCCATCTATCATTTAGCTATCTAAGTATTCCTCTCGCCCTCTCTCACAATATGTTGATTCAACCACTTAGGTTATGTAAGCATTTCACGAAGGAATAACTCTCTTTTCTCAACATCACCATCTAATTTACAGCTGTACCCACCACTAACACGTATGTAAATTTGATGGAAAAATAATAAGCGTTTTCGTTTCTGTATGAAAATATTAAACAATACTTCTATATATAATAATAATAATAATAATAATAATAATAATAATAATAATAATAATAATAATAATAATAATAATAATAATAATAATATTTTTTGTGTAGTGATAGCTGAGGCCGGTGTAATTTATTGGGGGGGGGGGGAATTATGAAGTGCTGTTTCTTGCAGTTACTGTTCCTTCCGTTCCAGCAGACCACAGAGTGAAGATCAAAGACACAGAAAAACGAAGTAAATACACAGAACTAGCCAGAGAACTGAAAGGAATATGGAGCATGAAGAAAGTTAGTATAACACCAATAATCATAGGAGCTAAGGGAACAATCCCAAAAAACCTGGAGAAAAGACTGGGAGAAATTGGAATCAAAGGGACCATCGAAACCATACAAAAGACGGCAATGACCAAAACAGCTGCAATCTTAAGGAAAATCCTCGAATGCGGAAACCAACACGCATAAGCTACAAAGGCTAACCAGTCACAAGGAATTTACAACAGGGAGAAAACAAAACCACACGAAGAACACCACAACAAGAACCAAGGAACAGTAACTGCAAGAAACAGCACTTCATAATTCCCCCCCCCCCCCCCCAATAAATTACACCGGCCTCAGCTATCACTACACAAAAATGAACCAAAGAAACAGAAATTACAAGAAACACTATAAGCTCCTCCCTCTTCCCCCCCCAAAAAAAATAAACAGAATTAAAAGAGAAAAGGAAAAAATGAAGGAATTTTTTATTAATTTATTTTTTTCAAATTATTTTATTTATTTATTTATTTTATATATATATATATATATATATATATATATATATATATATATATATTTTTTTTTTTTAAATGGTGACGGTTAGGTAGGCTGACACCAGACACAATATTTGTAGAGGGTCGAGGAGGATGAGAAGACCGAGGAGGAGCAGCACAAACCAGACCATCACTGGGAAAGTGCAGAGAATGCTGGGATCTTGGGGAGGCTTATTGCCACCCAAATCCCAGAGAATACCAATTGTCCTTACCAGCGAGAAATCAATGGTAAGAGGCTGTTGCGATACCGGATCGTTATTGAAAAGAGGTGAAGAATACTGGAAATCTGGGGAGGCTTGTTGTCACTCAAACTCCAGGAAATACCACTGGTTGTTGTCGGTGAGCAATCATTGACGATGATCTGTGTGAGAACTCCTAATGAGTACAAATAATAATAATAATAATAATAATAATAATAATAATAATAATAATAATAATAATAATAATAATAATAATAATAATATCTAGGGAGTAATCACTAATGATAATAATAATATCGGAATGGAAAAGTGTGCACTGCTAGAGATGAAAAGGGGAAAACTGGAGATGGCAGAAAGCAAGGAACTACCAAACCAAAGGTAAATGAAGGCGCAAGGCAAACAAGATAGCTATAAATATTTGGGAGTTCTGGAAGCAGACACCATCAAATCTACAGAAATGACACAGAAGATTGAAAAATAATATTTGCGAAGAACTAGGAAACTCTTAGAAACGAAATTATATAGCAGAAATCTAGTAAAAGGAATCCACACCTAGGCAGTATCACTAATAAGATACTCTTGACCATTCATAGCCTAGACTTAAGAAGAAGTCAGGAACCTTGACCAGGGGACTAGAACATTACTGACTATGAACAACACACGATACCCAAAAGACGATACGGAAGACTCTACGTGAAAAGAAACGAAGAAGGAAGAAGACTGGTAAGTATAGAAGACTGTGTGGGGGACACAAAAAAGAGCTGGAGAAATACATAACTCAGAACACAGAAAGGCTTATCACCTCAGCAAGAGACACCGTCCCAACGAAGAATTTGAGAAGCACCGAAACCAGAAACAAAAAGACAAGAATAGAAAAGTGGGAAGAAAAACAACTAGATGGACGCTTCATAAGACTGACAAGAGAAGAAACAAACGAAAATAGCTGGGAATAGCTAAGAAAAGGACACTTGAACAGAGAAACGGAATCTTTACTAACGACGGCACAGAACAATGCGATTAGTACAAACTAAAATAGATAAAACCCAGGAAAACAGTAAATGCAGACTATGTGGATAAAGAGACGAAACAGTAAATCCCATAATAAGTGAATGCGGCAAACTAGCTCAAACAAGAATACTAAAACAGACATGGCTGTGTGGGGAAAGCAGTACACTGGGAACTGTGCAAACGATTGCATTTCGAACACGCGGAAAAATGGTACAAACATAAATCAGAGACAGAACTGGAAAACTCTGTGATATGGAGGTACAAACTCATACAAGCAAGGAGAACGGATGACATAATAATCGGCAAGAAAAAAAGAACCTGCCAAATCGTAGACTTTGCCGTTCCAGCAGCCCTCATAGTGAATATCAAGGAGACGGTAAACGAAGCAAATGCACGGAACTTACCAGAGAATTGAAAGGAATATGAAGCATGAAGAAAGTCAATATAATATTAATATTCGTTGGAGCAGTAGGAACAGTCCCCCAAATAACCTGGAGAAAAACTGGGAGAAATTGAAATCAAAGGGATCACTAAGACTATACAGAAAACCGCAATGGTCGAAACGGCTACAATCTTAAGGAAACTCCTCGAATGCGGAAACCAACCCGCATAAGCTACGAACGGTAACTAGTCACATGGAAGTTAAATAGGAAGAAAACAAACTCACAGGTAAAACACCACTACACGAACTAAGGAACAGAAACTGCAAGAACTATCATAAACTCCCCCCCCCCCTGAAAAAAGGTCACCGGCTTCGGCTGACACCACAAAAAAAGCCGTAGAGGGTCAAAAAGGATGGAAAGACCGAGGAAGGGGAGCACTAACCAGACATTCACTGGAAGAGTGCGAAGAGTTCTGGAACCTTGAGGAGGCTTACTGCCACCCAAATTCCAGGGGAGACCAATGGTTGTTGCAAGACAGAAATTAATGGTAGGCGGCGTTTCCGATACAGCAAGGTCATTTGCGGTGGTGATCGAAAAGAGGTGGAGCATACTGGACATGGTTGTCGCAAGACAGAAATTAATGGTAGGCGGCGTTTGCGACTTGTAGTCACTTAGACTCCAAGCAACACACCCCGTTGTTGTTGGTGAGCAATCACTGACGATGACTTCTGTGATAACTTCTGGTGAATAGAGATAATAAAATAATAATAATAATAATAATAATAATAATAATAATAATAATAATAACAAGCCGCGCATGCGTGGTCCCCCTCTGTATGTGACTCGATGTGGCGAGTGTAAAATGCAATAAATTTGGGCAATTTGGGGCATTATTGACCCCCCCCCCCCCTTTGACCTCCCTGGGGGCGCTAACCAGAATTTTTCTGAGGTAAAGGATGCTCATTTTATATCCAGAACAATTACCTCTACATGTTGGCCAAGTTTCAAAAAAATTGAATGGATGGATCAAACGTTATGGGAGAAAAGGGTATTTTTTTGCAATGTTGAGGGCTTTTGACCACCTGGGGCGCGAACCAGATTTTTTCCAAGGTCAGCGATACTTATTTTCTATTAGGAACAATTGCCTCCACATTTTGGCCAAGCTTCAGAGAAATTGAATGGATGGATGAAAAGTTATGGGGCAAAAAATGTCATTTTTTGCCATTTCGGGGCCTTTTGACCCCCTGGGGGGCTAACCAGATTTTTTATTCAAAAATCGGAGAATATCACTAATAAAGACAAATAAATAAAGACAACACAAGTTCCTTTCTTTATTTAAAGAATGCTTAGCTGGCAATGACAATTATTTTTACGAACAAGAAAAGAATACTTTTTTCTTAATAGTATTAACCCTGACATACATTTATTATATCAAAAGGAATATTATTATTAACGGCAAACTATATAGATTGGTGTAGATGGCATCGTGGAATTTCCACAGGATTCCGTTAGTTGATATTAAACTATCTGCACCTACCCGACATTGCCTGGGAGTCTTTTAAATTTGATTTTTGTTTCGCATTTTTAATAGAAGTCTGAAAGTTATTACAGTATTAATCGAACCAAATCGTAATATAAAAATATAAGTAATTTTGTTAAGGTGATGTTTTTATTCTCATTTGTTAAATTATTGGATGCAAATCGCTTCCCAAAGTTTCTGTCTTTTAATACATTTACTAAAAATTTTACAGCCAGTTTAAATGACTTTTTATTCGACAGCGTAAATGCTCCTAAATTCCTTTCACATTTCGAATTTATTCTTTATTTAAAAATATTAACACAAGATTAAAAGACCTGACTTGTTTATAAAAAATGAATTCTGGTTGATTTTATTTCGTCATTAAATTATTTTAAAATAAGATTTTATAAAAAGTCCGTATTAGTCCTTTAAGCTATTGAATTGTTTATTTAAATACATAATTGATTAATAGTAAACAAAATAATACTGTGTAAGTTACATAGGGGCGAGAAACACACACATACACAGACACACCAGAAGTGGCCACCCACTTTTATTAATATAGAGATTAATTGGTTTTTGTCCCGACTTTGCAATTTGTTACTCAAAGAAAGATTATCTGGTAGACCTCGTGTCGCCATGGCCTCCTGTGTGACACTCGCTGTTGAATAATGGCGACGGTGACTCTGGCTAATTTGAAGACTTCAATGTTACTAACGTTGTGCACGCACGTTTGAAGGAGTCAACACAGCTCGCTTTCAAACGTAATTAACTATTTTGTAAATGCTGTATTTAATTTTGTCTTTTCGGTAATCAAAAGAAAAAGGATCAAAGTTTTGAGCCAGAGAAAGAAATACTGACATTCATCACTTAATTTAAAATCATGCGGTTATGAAATCGATGTTTATTGAACAAAAGTTGAAAAACAAAATGGCGTCTTTTGCGATTAAAAGATTTAAAACAATTGTAAACATCATGATTAAAAAAATCTCGAAAAATATGATTTTTTTTCACAAAGATATAATTTTTTCAGAACTATTCAGTTTATTAAATTTGAAAGTGAACTGCACAAATATATCGTTAAATATATGTTGATAGTCGGTAGCTAAAATAGTAGCCGTCAAGTCAAAAAATTATGACAATCGCTCCAGACAAGGCATGAAGCGAAAAACATTACCATAACAAAACTAAACACTAGAAAACGATAAGTGTCAGATGGATAGATTCCGACCCCCAAAACAGCAATTCTCCCACTCTTGCCAGAAACATCATTCATGAAATGTGAGGAGTAAAAGACAAAATAAGGGGAGCGAGAGTTACGAAGCTTCCGAAATAAACCCAATGATCACTTTATACTTTCCTAAATGTCGGTATTTACTTCCTCCCCACCGCAAGAAGGTATGACACAAGGTCGGAAGGTGAGGAGAATCGTTAGCATTCCTAAAACTGTCGATAGTGGCAATGCTGAAAAATGTAATACTTATTTACGTGTATTATTTGGTTTATTTGGACTACTGTTCTCATCTTGCATGCTATTCTCAGAACGTTTCGGCTGATGTAACCTCCGATCTTCTTCATGTGTGCCTTGTCAAACTCGGGAATCTTCATATCGAACCCGGGAATCTGTACGGAATTTTGAACGGAATCCTTTATTTATACCTCGAGGTTAGCTTGCTCTTATTCCATCAGCCATGACCGGGTAGAAGTCTTAAGTAATTCGTAATTGTATTCTTAGTATCGCCTTCAACCTCCAGGTTCCGGTCATGGATTACGTACCAAGAGCAAAGTCAATTTAAATCACATGAAAAAAATATTTTGTGACTTAGAAAATACATTACACAACTACTAATAATTTCATAAAATTGGCTAAATTTCTTCAGTCAAACTTTTAAACAATTTTTAACGTGATATATAAGTAAATGTCGACCATTGGTGCGGAATTCAGGTACGAGATAGACCACGACCATCGTAATGAAATCAGGCCAGACCACTGGAAAATTACGTCATGCTATAAAATAACAAACGAAATCTTTCGAACAGTTAGAGTATGGGCATTTTGACCTTCACTTAAAAATTCATCAAAATTCAGGAAATCAACCAATTTTCATGAAAGTTTTAGTATTTATTAAGTAACGATCACGAAATATAATTAAGACATTACTTTATTAGAAATCTTAGTGAAAATGTATTATTTCGTGTAATTTGCGTAGGCTAGACAGCAAACATTAAATTAATACTTACTAATAAAAGAGTGTTGTCATAGATTTTTTAATTTTTAAAGCATTGGAAATTTTTCTTTGAAAAATTATTTTTCTGATTTAATATTCATTTTTTAAATAATTTAATTCTTTCCGGATTATTTTTAAGTTGATTGTTATGACAACCTGGTCTACATCGAATGAAAAGACTATTAGTTATGCTGCATGGAAATATCTCTTGGTTTATAAACACAAGAAGAAGACAAATCCCTATCCTTGGGCAGTTTTATTTTTTATATGAACATTTCATTACCATTAGTTTTAGCTGAATAATTTGATAAGAGTTGCTCTCATTCCCGAAAAGAATAAATTATGTTTCTTGATTCTCTCATTAATCCAGAATTTCAATTTCTAGCAATTTAACTACTTTTGTATTTCTATTATATTTAGTATATGCGACATGATAGGTAATTGTACACAAAAAAGGAATTAAACAAATTCCAAGAAGTACGGAATTCTCTAACGACACGATTCACCGAAAAAAGAAAAATAATTTGATTAGTAAAATGTTGAGAAAAACGGGTGGTGTAGTATTACGAATAAGCGCCTATGGCAGACAATCTTATTTTGTTTTTAACCTAAAAGTAAATCAAACATGAAAGATTACGAATTCAGTAACGAAACACAAATCAATAATTCAAAATAATTCGTTAATAGAACATTTATTTAAATAAATTAAAATGTGTGGTTTTGTTATATAGTAAAAACATGTAATAAATTAAAAGTCATGTTTTATTTTTTTTTGGGGGGGGGGGGGGCTGGGCTGGCGGATTTATTTTTTCCAAATGGACAGTTTATTTACAATATATTATTATTTGAATATCTCGCTTATTTCGTTGGATTTTCGCACACATTTTGGATGAAATTTATTCATTCGTTTTAAATTGTATTTTTACTCGAAATAAAATTCTAATTTATTTTTTAAAAACTCGAAAATCGAACTTCCAAGTGAATGAATAATCCTTAGGAGAGTAGCCGTGTTCTTGGCAGTGGAATAAAGTCACAATAGCAGGAACAAGTAAATAATGATTTGCAAGTGAATGAATAATCCTATGGTTGTGAGTCTGCTGGCTCTGATTACTTGCTGAAAACAAATGGACGCATGCGTCTTAGCACCGTCGGCACTTCCAGTCCTCATTTATATTGGTTCTTATTACCAACTATCTATAACGTCACCAGAAAAAATCGACTCAGTTAACTGTCCTGGATTATTACGATGGTCGTTTGTAGATGAACTGGCGTCCATTCAGCATGGTGACTGTCCTATCTTCCCAACAGGCAAACATAATTTTCGTTTTGTATGCGTTGATGCGAAGACCTATCTGCGACGCGAACCAGCTAACCCGGTCCAGCAGAAGTTGAAGCTCATTATAGTTGGAGGCGAGAATCGCAATATCATTCGAGTAGTCTAGATCCGAGATGCTGACGTCACTCGAGATGGCAACTCCTTTGTGTCCCTGTAGGGAATGCTGCATAATTCAATGTATTGTATAGTTAAACAGAGTTGGGACAGGATGCAGACTTATTGCACACCACTGACGATAGTGAACGGGGCGCTCTCTTCACTTGGAACCCGTTGAACGGGCGTTGGTGTAATATGTTCTCAGCAAACGAGATAACTTCGGAGGTATTCCATCCAGCCCAGGGATCCTTCATAGACAGGAGCAATTCACTAAGTCGAATGCGGCAGCGAAGTCAACAAATGCAATGATTGTCTTCTGCTGGAAGGCATGCCTGTGTTCGAGTATATGTCTCAGGGTGAAAAGCTGTACTGCACAGCCGCTGCTCGGTCGGAAGCCGCACTGGTAAAGTCTAATGCAGGTATCGCGTATGCTCCGGAAACGCTGAAGGATGATGGACACGAAGACTTTTGGAATTGAGACCAGTTCCCTTTTTGGAAGAGAGGAAGCACCACGGCGTCCTGCCAGTCATGTGGGGTTATTCCGGACTTTCATACTTCCAGGATCACGCGATGTAACCAGGCTGCCGTGACGCTAAGATATTGCTTGAAAAGCTCGACTGGTAAACTATCTTAGCCTGTCGCCTTGTGATTCCGAAGTTTTGTGATTGCTTCTTGTACTTCACAAAAGGTAGGTGGCTGGCAGTTCGCAGGATATATGTCCACATTGCTGAGTTCGGTAACCATTGGAGTGGATGGTGGATATGCGTTGAGAAGAATGGCGAAATGTTCTTTCAACCTATCCGTACGGCGCTGGATGTCAGCAATCCCACTCGCATCCAATTCCCGAATAGTCGAGTGTCCGCTGCTTCCAATGTTTGAAGCATCTTTCGGGAGCTGGTAAAAATAAACGTATCAACTGTGCCGCTCGGTCTTCGTACGTCTAAACAGTCGCTTATGGAGTCGGCTTGATATCCGTATCATTACGAAAATGTGTATCCATCAGGCACTGATTCGAAGCATTCTGTTATACGGATGCGAGATCTGGTCTCTCCGAGCCGTGGATATTCGCCGAATAAGTGTTTTTGACCGCCAGTGTTTCGAGTTATCCTGCAACTCATCCTGCTAGACCGAGTTATCAATGCTGTCATCCATTCGCAGTGCAAGATTCAACCTATTGAAAGGGTTCTGAAACGAAACCGCCTGCGATGGTTCGGGCACGTTTGCAGACTTCCTGGCGCACCTATTCCTAGGAAGGTCTTCAATCCCACACCCCTTCAACATTGGCGCCGCCGCCATAGTGAGCAGCTGAAGAGTTGGTTACACACTGTCAAGGCCGATCTCATTTCCCTCATTGGCCCTCAAGTATACAGTGTACGTCAATGGAAGAAGGAATGGCTCAGCTTATCTGTGAACCTGACACTAAACAAGATGCAATGGGCAGGATTCACCAGTGACGAAGACGGTGCGAATTAAAGGGCCGGCTCAACTTGAAACAAATACAAGTACAAGTAAGTACATGTCGACCATGTGAAAAACTGAACAATGCTAAATGTTGATAAAGTCATTTAATATCACTTTATCTCTCCCTATATATATATATACATATATATTTATATAAGTGTGCATATATATATATATATATATATATATATATTATTCATCCACAGACATAATGTTATACTGTTTTGCTGTATCACAGCTCTTCAGTGCGACTAGAAAAGCAACTGCTTCAATCCGGGATCGAAACCCGACCGTCTATATAAATATAAAGGAACAGTTTAAGTTAAAGACTCGAAACAATTGTGATATTCCCAAATAATATAATATAAAATGTATTTATTAATAAATTAGATCCTATGAATTTGCGATATATATATATATATATATATATATATATATATATATATATGAGAAGGGAAGGATGAAGGTAATCCGACGTAATGGGAAATGAAAAAGGAAAACCCAAAAAGGTTTTTTTTTATATATTCATCAATGTTTCGTCTTTATTTGTAAGACGTCCTCAGGATGATAATTTTAAGAAAAATGTCATGCAAGTACGTGAAAATATTGGGTTGACATGATGGGTTGATGAGAAAAAGTAGTAGCCACTACTGGGTGCGCAGGCCCGAGGTCCATCATGTCAATCCAATATTTTCACGTACTTGCATGACATTTTTCTTAAAATTAACATCCCGAGGAAGTCTCACAAATAAAGACGAAACGTTGATGAATATATATAAAAAAACATCCTTGCTGGTTTTTCCTTTTTCATTTCCTATATATATATATATATATATATATATATATATATATATATATATATATATATATATATATATATATATTAGTGCAAATCAACTGAGGCGCAATGGTTGTTTAGATGTTATTTTAAGAAAAGATGGATCATAATATTTAACATTTTAATTAATTATGTAATAAGTTTTGTAATCTACCGAATTATAATATAATTGTTAGTGTATGGAATGAGTTCATTAGTTATTTTGCATGCTTATCAATTCATTCCATATATATATATATATGTATGTATATATCTATATATATAATTACATATATATATATATATATATATATATATATATATATATATATATATATACATATATATATATACATAGCGATATCGAGAGTGGGAACGATAGAGGGAGAATAGATAGAGAGGGTGGGAGAAAATGAATGATAGAAAAGGGCAAATTCTCAGGAGTATGGGGAAGGAAGATATGGATAACGTTTGGGACCATACAAAAAGAAAGAAATAGATTGAAAAAGGAAAGAGACGTTTTAGAAATAAAAGAAGACATGTATGTATAATGACGACAGGAAGGAACCTGTTCAAAAGTAAGATATTTCATTCATAGTAATTAGTAAGAGATTAAAAGAAGATAAAAGTTGGCACGATTTCTACCCTGTGAACAGAGATCACGCGAATAGAACAAAACAAGGAAACTAAATATGAAAACTGAATAAGGTAAATATAATGAGAAAACTGCTAAATGAATATTATTTAGTAAAAAAAATGGAAGCATATATAATTTTAGTCAGATGAGGGAGGGAGAGTATTTTGCTTGCTACCGTCTGGTATTCTTATTGATTCTATTGTTTAAAACACTTTA
The DNA here is from genome assembly GCA_963556195.1 of Sepiola atlantica. Lineage (NCBI taxonomy): Eukaryota > Metazoa > Mollusca > Cephalopoda > Sepiida > Sepiolidae > Sepiola > Sepiola atlantica. The sequence continues at coordinate 60,889,502 of OY744529.1, read as the reverse complement.
CATCTGCAGTATTCGGATGTGAGGGTCTTTGTAAAATGTTTACTCTGCCGTCTCCCCACATCTCTCGTGTTCCTATTGGTTGTTGAATGTAGCGACAGGTGAGGAGGGGGGAGGGAGAAGAGAAAATAGTTAATTGATAAAGTGACAGACAATTTTGAATGGCCTAAACCAATACATTTTTAGTAGTTTATGTGTGTAAGAAGATATTTATTGGCATGAGTCATTTATTGTTTGAGGTGACGTAACACCAATGGCACAAAGGAAAAGACAAACGTCGATCAACGTGTGCCGTTCTCATCATTAACTTAAGATCTCATTCAGTCTCCAGATACAATGGATACCCTCTGTAAATGTGCTTTCGCAGAGAATCTATATTTAAAAAATCTGAACCGGAATTGTTTGAGTTCAGTGATGAGGAAAAGTCGAATATAATTGGAAATAATGCCGAGATACGTAGAAAAGACTGATGTCATTTAGGAGCATGTCTTCATCTAGACTCGTTGCACAACCAAGGATGCCAGCTTACTATTTAATCTATACATTGAATGAAAAGTAATGCAGCCGGAATAGAACACGAACCCAAAACGCCGATTCTACGATCCACGCTTGTAACCACACTACTTTTAATATTTCTTATATTTTAGTAACAACTAAAAGAATACGCGACCCAGGACGGGTAAAATGAATCCCCCAAGCACCACTTTCATGCCCCCTTATGAAGATTAAAATCAATATATAATACTACTAACCCTTATTCTAGAATCCTTATTCCAATTTTGATCAAAATCTATTACATAATTTTTATTATAGAAAATGTAAGGCTTAAAAGATTAAGGGGTCTTAAGAAGAAATTGAAATTCATGGAATCTTGCTTAATTGGTGTCTAATGAACATGAATCAAATTTGATACAAATCTGAAATATTATTATTTTGAAATGGGAGGCTGTGCCCATATTATGCCTCATAAAACCCCTTAAAAATACTAAAAAACTGAAATTTGTGGAATAATATTACTTGATGTCTAATAACTATTGTTAAAATTCAACAAAAATCTGAGGTATCTGAATTTTAAAGAAAGCATTTCTGCGCTATTATACCCTCTTTGCATGACACTAAATTAACTAAATATAGCCCATATAACTCACCCTTACGGTTAATTAGTTTAGGAGTGAATCTTGTACATATAAATCTATGAGCTATACGCATACATAACTTCATAAAAATAGAGGTTGTGCATGTTAGTCTTACGCATGGTTATTCATATATTGGCTTGTATCTCGTAGTATCAATTCGGACATGTATGAATTTCGTAAGAGAGAGTTATATTGGAGTAAATATCTAAGAAACGGAAATGCATTGGTGTTAGTACTTTACGCTATTTCATTTTTTATTTAAATAAATAATGTATTAATAATAAATAATAGATTTCTAACAATAAAAAAAATCGGATTCCGAGACTCGCGAGTAAAAACGAGACATTTAGATAGCTATATATTTTGTAATGCTAAGCAGATTTATTTGTACTCGCTGCTAATGCTATTGCTATCTAGATAATTATTGAAAATCTCTCCATTTAAAAATGTTTCTATGCGGATTAATAATTTTTGAAAGAAAATTAATCGAGGTAGATGTTTTTCTTGATAAGAACATGTGCAAAGGTTCCACAAAAGAAACTGGGGCACTAGAATAAACCATTGATTTTGTTGGAAGACTATTATTAATCACACATTACTTTACTTTATTATATAGAAATATATGTAGGTAAAAATTAAACTAAGGAAATTAGAAAAAAATACATAAATACAAGGTCATGATGGTATTCAATATTTCGCCAATAGATAGACGTTATCAAGTATAAATGATTTATTAACAGAGTCACTATATATATATATATATATATATATATATATATATATATATATATATATATATATATATATATATATATATATATATATATAAGGGTGGAATACATGATATATCATAAAACTGAAATGTCGTGAAAGACAAGATGTGTGAAAAAAGACAAACGGAAAAAAAACAAAAGTTTAAATACAGGGAAAAATCGTTTTCTTTGATAATTTTTCCTGTATTTGAAATTTGTTTTTCCGTTTGTCTTTTTCACACACATACATACATACATACAGACACACACACACACATACACACGCACACACACACACACATATATATATATATATATATATATATATATATATATATTAGTACTGTGGTGAGAAATACAAATTGCGAGGTAGCAATATAGAAAAGAGTGTTAGAAATGGAAAAAAGAAGCGGTTAAAAAATCTTGGGCATTTTACTTTTCATCACTTACAAAATAAATATTATGGTAAAATAGAAGCCTTACCCTTGCACCATTAAGATTCTACTTGTTTTAGGCCATTACATATACGGACTGAGAAACTTGATGGTAAAAGCAAAACAATTATTTTAGATGTGGGATCAGTTCCGTATTCCGAGCTATCAAAGGTAATGATACCCCACGTCCTTACTGGATATTGGGTTGGGGACAGGGAAGTGGAATAACGAAGATGAGACAAAGATAAGGATACAGATTAAGAGGGGTAACGAGAAGTTTTGATATAAAGATGGTACACACACTTTTTACCCCTTTCAATGTTCTCTATGTACTAATTTTGAAATAAAATGCCGACTTATTTCTCAAGGGGAAATGTCTCTGCGTATGTCCAGAGACATGGCAGAGGCTATGCTGCAGAAAGGGAGGGGGAAAGCGGATGGGGGAGACCTGTGCAACGTCGGGTACCCCTGCTGGTATATGTATAAGAAAGTTTGCATAAAGGAAATCAAATTTCTGACAAAAATGAAAGGGTTAGTATATAGAATGAGTTGATAAGTATATAAATAAAATAATTAAAAATACTGGCACAGTAACATGTTTAAAACGTTCTTGAGCTCCTATATTTTGATTGGCATGGTCAAATCTGTATCGTGTAAAATCGAAATATTGAAGCTCATGAACGCCTTAAACATGCTTTCGTATCAGGTGTTTGTATTAGTTGCTTATCAACTAATCCCATATACTAACTTTATATATATATTGAGAGAGAGAGAGAGAGAGAGAGAGAGAGAGAGAGAGAGAGAGAGAGAGAGAGAGGGGGGATGGAGGGGATGGAGGAGGATGGAGGGGAAGAAAAATTCAAACTCGGAAACCTGTACGAAATTTCGAACTGAACCCTTTGTAGAGTCTGAAATTCTGTACAGCTTCCCTTGTTCAACATAAAGATCCACAAGTTCAAAATTTAGTGCAACTCAAGAAGGTCGGGGGTTTAATCGGCTGAAATATTATGAATATAACCACCAATATGAGAATAGTAATCAAAATAATCCGAATAATACAAATGAAGTATTTTTGTACTGCATTCAAACTTTCCGCTCAAAATTGCGTTAACATTCTTATAGACATTTTTCTTTATTTTTTATTTCTTAATTTTAATCAATAAATTAAAAAGAGTATGGCAAAAAAATGTTATCTCCCGTTTATGATTGTTTTGAAAAAGAAAAGAAAGGATTTCATTTTTATTACTGAATAAATAAATATTTTAAAAGACATTTTATTGCATTTTTTTTTTTTTATAAATTTGATTAGAACAGTAAAAGAAAAGATGTAAGGCACTAAACTTTTGACAATCACCAATAAATCGATAAAAATGTTCTTAGACTCGAACATGTAAATTAATAAAAGATTTGAGAACAAGGAAAATTTGAAATTTGAATAATAATAATAATAATAATAATAATAAACTACTACTACTACTACTACTACTACTACTACTACTACTACTACTAATAATAATAATAATAATAGTGATGATAATAATAGAACTTGGAATTTGGCCTGAACACATTCGTTTCTTCTAATCAAATGAAGAACATAAACGGCTGAATAAAGTTGGCTGGCAGCAGACGACAGCGGCTCAGCACTTGATTCAATTCAATACTTGTCTGTTCGCCAATAAGCACAACAGTTGTCTGATTTTTGTCTCTAATAAAAACACAAATGAATTCTAACCCTTTTGGCTTTAGTTTTTAGCAGCCTCAATACACTAGGAAAATGATAATAATTGTCATTATTGTAGTGACAAGGTGTTTTGTTGGGGTGCACAGATGCATACCACAAACGACGATCTTGAAATGGGAAAATATTTAACTAAGAGAAACAACCACCCTAGAAATTGGCTGACCTCTTTGAAAAAATAATAGTTTTTTTTAAACAGGAGTTCATACTGAGAAATCAGACCACTTGTTTTGATCTCCAGTGATACAACAGCTCATCATTTTTTAAGTAGGTTGGCTCTGTGGCTTACCACAATTATTTCGTCCTACCACCAAGATATATGTAATGTTAGAAACGTAGGAGGTATTTATTTTCTTGATGAAGTCATCGTCAGTGTTCTTAAAAAAGACAGTTCACAAAATAGAGATCCACTTAAAATAGGAGAAGCTCCCCCAAAATGATAAGTTAAGTAAAAAGAAGGATAGTAAAAACAACAAACGCTCCCTAGATTAACCTTTTTGAGAAAGCATACTTAAAATTATTCCCTAAACTATCAAATTTGTGAAATTTATTCATCGGAGGCTTTACTTATCCTTTAATCATGGATTCTATTTTTCCTATGGAGTATGTTTAAAAAGATTATGGTAGTTGCTGTAACCAGAAAAATTAAAAGTGTATGTTTCCTATGAATGCATCCTATGAAAATCTTTTCGCTGTTGTTTATGCATTTCCTATTTGGGTCATTTAGAGCTCGTAGTATATGAAATTTCTCCGATCGACAGAGTGCAAAAGTTTGAGCTTGAAGCGTATGCTAGTTCTTTCTGTAATTTTTTCTATTTGATGATGGATGGTATATTTTTGTCTTTCAATTCCCATACTCAGGTTACAAGTGTTGTGTTCGCTTTATCTCTTTTTTGAGAATATATCCGTGTATGTATAGTCTTTGCTTAAATATTTCCTACGTCATACCCATGTATGCTCCGGTCTTGTTGTTCGTAGCATGCAGTAAGGTAAATACAGGGTGTTTCAAAAGTCTTGGGAACATAACGATTTTTAATAACTCAAAAACTATTAGGAGTTGAAAAATGAAATTGGTACCGTTGGAAAGGTTAAAGTTTCAAGTTTTGTGGGGAATCTTCAAAGTTGCTCAATATGAGCACGATTCGTCACACGCAGACATCTAGTCGATAGTCCATTTCCTGCCAAACGCGTTCCAGCATCTTGACGTCAATGGTTCCCACAACTGCCGTTACTCGAGCCTTTAGTTCGTCAATATCTCTTGGAAGGGGCGGCACATAGACTTGTTGCTTGACAAAGCCCCAAAGGAAAAAGTCACACGGGGTAAGATCTGGAGACCTAGGAGGCCAGGGCATGAGAACGTCATCACCTCGCCCAGATCTCCCAATCCATCTACCAGGCAGCCTTGTGTTAAGAAACTGCCCTACTCTAAGACTCCAGTGTGGTGATGCACCATCTTGTTGAAAAATGAAGTCATCAGATTCTGCTTGTTCCAACTGAGCCATTAACCAGTCTTCCAGCATGTTAAGATAGGATTCACCAGTGATAGTTGCCTCTTCAAAGAAGAACGGTCCATAGACACCTTTCTTGGAAATTGCACAAAACACGTTCACTTTTGGTGAATCTCGCTCGTGCTCTAGAAGTTCATGAGGATTCTCAGTACCCTATATGCGAGTGTTATGCTTGTTAACTTTGCCATTCAGATGGAAGGTCGCCTCATCGCTAAAAACAAGCCGGTCATCAAAGCCGTTATCTTCCAACTTCTCTTGCATTGCAATGCAAAAGTCACGGCGAAGTAGCTTATCAGTGTCCTTCAACTTTTGGACCAACTTGAGCTTGTAAGGTACCATTTGCAGTCGTTTCCTTAAGACACGCCAGACAGTTGCTGGAGCAAGCTGAAGTTCCCTGCTGGCTCTTCTCACTGATTTACGGGGGCTCCGCTGAAAGGCTGTCCGAACTTGCTCAACTGCATCTTCTGAAGTTGAAGGGCGACCTGTTCGCTTACTTGGGCACAAACACCCATCTTTCACAAATTTAGCATGCCATCTGACAATGGATTTCCTTTCAGGGGCTTCTTTTTTAAATTTCCTGCGAAATGCACGCTGAACACATGTCCACGATTCAGTCTTTGCAAATTGGAGGACGCAAAATGCCTTGTCTTGTTTAGAGAACGCCATTACTGCACCTGGAAAGATAACACGAAAATCATTAGTATGACCAAAAATTTGATTACGCAAGCTTTAAAATGGCACCAGTTTCATTTTTCTACCTGGAATAGTTCATGAGATATACGCATTTGTAATGTTCCCAAGACTTTTGAAACACCCTGTACATTATATAGTCGACAATGTTCAGAGAGCGTAAAAATTTATATCATATATATATATATATATATATATATATATATATATATATATACTAAAAATGTGACCTATTGGCTCAACTATTGCGCTTGGATTAGATTGTTTGAATCAGGAAAAAGTAAGTTTGCAAAGTCAATTAAATCTTAAAAATTAAAAAAGCAAAATTCAACATTAGTCTTTCTGTTCTCTCTCCCCTCTCTCTTTCTCTCTTTCTCTCTTTCTCTGTGTCTTGTTTTTCTCTACAGCTATGAGTTAGATGTATTAATAATTGTGATGACATTCCATATTGTTAATAATGAACTATTGCAATCTTAGTATTAGGTTTTAAACATTTTATTTTACTTTTAAATGTTTCTGCATTATAACATAGTTATAGAGTCGCCACCATGTTTGTATATAATAAACTTTAGCCGCAAAATCCACCTTCAATATATTTGGATGTGTAAGTGCTTTGTTAACCTATTTTTTTACCGCTTTTTCATTCTTATGATCATTTTTATTTCCCCAAAATAGGAGATAACCCGACAATAAGTGGTGAAAAATAGATTCATGAAAAAACATAGTCAAGCTTCTCATTTATTTTTTATGTAAGATTTGTTATAACTTTCTCAATTGTTTTTATATTTACTTTTTTAATTTCCAAAATTACGCATTTTCTAAAGTTAAAGAAATCCGTTAAAAACGGTGAAAAATTGATTCAAGAAGCAACTTAACGTCCAATCTTCTGTTAGTTTTATTACCTCCTTTGCCCCTTAACAAACAGAGTGAGTGTGAGAGAGGGAGAGAGAGAGAGAGAGAGAGAGAAGGAGAGAAGTAGAAGGATGGAGAGGGAGATATGGAAGCGGGAGTGATAAACACTGTATAAAGTAAAAGCCGGCGATGAAACAACATACAGTGAAAGAAGGTGAAACTAATAGACGGAAAATAAGTAAAAAATGAATTACTTGGTGAGTAAAATGCAAATTACGGCTAATTAGAACAATTGTTATTTTTTTTCAAGCAAAACTCAATCCTAAGACTAAGCAAATTTTAACATGCCTAGCCACCAGGACCCCGTCCTATTGCATCACAGGTCGCCACCCACGGCTAACAGGTGGTCCCGTTATCGGCAGAGGGTGTCCCTCTGCATGGGGTTGTAGTTGGCGAATTTGTAGCTCGATCGGCGGGGCGATCTTTTATATATATATATATATATATATATATATATATATATTACTACTAATTATATTTTTCTTTATAAGCCTGTGTCCTTCGTGTACGATTTAAATTCTCTTCTATTAGTATCCACTCTGGTGGAATTTATTACTATTCTATTAGCTCAAATATGTGAAAATAGTAAAGCACACTTTACATTTATTTGGTAATTACATTTCAGATTCTAAATTACTTTTCTATTTTAGGGTACACTGTTTAGTATAGTATCAGGGAAAATGAAAATGGTAACCTATGGGTCCTTATAGCTTTGCATACAGTTAGTGAGAATTGTATTATTTTTGTTTAATAGGTTACCAGTATGTTTAATTATGGATAATGATTCCTCCAAGCATAACTTGCAATATCTATGTAAAGGTTAATGGGCTGTTGCTTTTTAACTATGAACTATTTGATGCTATATTGAATATATTTATTTTTATGATCCTATAATGCCTGGACAATTAATTATAATTGAAGTGACCTAGATAATTGAATGTGTGTCTACATTTCGAAATCTGCTGCTTTATAATTCCTAATATAGCACCTACGTAGGTGGTTTTTATCATATTTAAGTCTATATTGTTGTCTCTATCAAAAGTATTCGTTACATTATTGTTACTTTTATTATTATTATTGCTGGATATATCATTATTTCTGGTTTTAGTTAATACTTTGCTACATTATACATTTATATGCAACATTATCTTGTATGCAGTTATTTTCTAATGGACAGGAATTTCTATCCAACCAATCACATCTAGCACCTAGAATAGTTATGTTATTTATTTTCTGGACTTTATTAATTTCATTTGTATTGTATTGCAAGGTTTGGTACTGTAAAGAAAAAAGTTTAATTGTATTTTTGTTAAAGATTTGGCTGTATATATGTAGGGTCTCAAAGTCGTTTCAATAATTAAAAAAAAACATCTAGGAATGCCTGTCTAGACATTTTTCGAAAATGGTGCTTTAAACCATATAGTCCGACGTCTTTTATTTTCTCTAGATTTATTCTCCGAGTCAATATGTTTGTTACAATTTATTTTAACATTCCGCTGCTGGAAAGCCTTATTCTGTTTATTGCTTCTAATATGTATTTCCATTGATATTATTTTTTATTTTACGCCTAGTTTTTGTCATCGCCATGTTATTAGTTATTATATTCGGTTTCCTAAAGATCTTATCATTTTTATTATTAGAGGGGTAGCCATTTTTATTTTCGGAAACTAAGTATTTCAGTATATCCTGAATGTTTCAGTACAGTATTGTAACATTCAAAATTCATTAAAGATAAAATCCTAGATATTCTATTAAAAATGTTAGGCACAATAGAGTTATAACATTTTATTTTTGTATATAAAATCGGTGTTATATAATCTCATTGTAATACAACTAAACTTATTGAACTAAACCGTTCTTATATATATATATATATATATATATATATATATATATATATATATATATATATATATATATATATATATATATATATATATATGTAGTTAGTATCCGAAGGCCGTAGATCAGTTTTAAAATAGTATCATTGTCACTAGGAATATGGAATATAGGAAATGCTTCCGTATTTTTAGTAGTAAGTGCTTTTTATATGTATTGCATTTGTTGTGGATGGCCTATATATATCAGGTTTTGCTCGCATTATATTATTAATGTTGAATACATATACATTGTGAGCTTTTCTCTCTCTCTCTCTCTCTCTCTCTCTCTCTCTCTCTATATATATATATATATATATATATATATATATATATATATATATATATATAATTTATTGATTTTATACGTACATAAACGTAATCCATGGGCACGTATTTCTGGCTTATAGCCGTCATCAGCATTACTAACTTAGATATGGATCGAACCTTCGATGTTGATGTTGAAGTTAATTGGCTGGCGTTTCACCCCAGGCTGTAACGGCTTGCCTGGAAATATGCACGATTTATACCACCTAAATATTTGATGTATTTTTATGCAATTATCTGCATCTTAATCACTTAGGAAGTGAAACAATCGAAATAGTAGTAAGCAAAAAAAAACCCAAAAGACAAACGCTGCAATCACCAATAAAAACATTTACATAAAAATACATTATATATATATATATATATATATATATATATATATATAACTTTACTTCATTAATTTGCAAGTATAAATATTTTGTCTAATGATTTAATATATCTATGTTTACAGAACGATCGTAATAGACGAAATAAGATAATTGCATGGTTGTCTGTGTCTTTCAAAGTTGATGCAGCTTTTTGTCGCAAAAGCAAGTGACAGAAAACAGATGTCTGATACCATAGACTCGCATTAATCTTGCACCTCTTAATCATAGCTAGCGTTTGCAGTCACTGTTATTCCACTATTACGGAATAAATCCCATATCAAATTATCTGTTTATTTAATAATAAACACATACCTAAAAGCACACGTATCTGTTCTTTTAGTTGATGTACTGAGATTTTTACGGAACACGGCCGAGTGGAAGTACAAATATTGTGTGACATTCAACTTTCTAATAATAAACGAATTCCTGTCATTAATCCTGAGGTTCACATAAAATTATAGCACTTCTGGCACTTGCCTGCATTTTTATCTACCCCTTCCCATCTGTGTGCCTGTATGAAGCTGCCCCGTTATTGTCATAATAATGAGTAACTACTTACCAAACCACACAAGGATAAGAGGTAATGAGATTGTCAGCTAGATTATGAGAGGCTTGAAAACGACGAATAGAATGGACGAAATTTGATTACTTAAGAGGACGGCTCGACAAGTATTTGTTGACATTGGACTTTGAGACGATCATGTTTGAGATGAGGATTGATAATTCGTACAGCTTTCTGAGTTCGACATTAAGATTCACTAGTTGGACAAGATGCACCCGAAGAAGGTGGTGAGAATAAGATCCATTGACAGTAATCCGAATAATTCAAATAATACAGACCATGTTGTAATCTGCAAGAAAGCATTCCTGTGGCAATGTGTTTCAAAGATGAAAAGTTATTGGAAGGAAACTATGTTCATGGAACACTGTTTGGTTTTAAGTGCACAGAGGAAAAAATAAAAATCCTTTGTAGTGGTGATAAGTAGACAAGTTCTTGCTGTAAATATTTTTATGGGTGAATCAGATTGGAGCTCAATCGAGCACCTTCAATAGAAATAACGATAGATTACAGAAAGATTAGCAACGTCTATTTTGTGAGAAAGAGGCTAAATAGAAGAGAAAAGATCACCCCACGAGGTTGCAAAGTCAGTTAAGACAAGAAAGCGTGCTCTAAACGGCATCTTTTCATATGTGGCAACAGGACTCCATCTGACTCTTGTATAGTTAGACGATTGCATCAGTAGTCACGTACTTTCTGGATAAATAGAATGATCCAACCATTTTTTCAAGATTAGATATAAGTTCTCCATGTTAGATCTGAAATGAAGGTCAGTAGTAGAAGTTTATGAAAGCAAAGGACTTCATATAGGATAGAGCCTTTCATTTAAACTTAGACAAAACATGGATCTAAGCGTTGGTGCTGAAAAGAAAAGATACTTGGTTTTAATGTGCGCAAAGTAACAAGACACTCTTTCCCCATTGCACCATGTGCGTCAGGTCTAAAGAGGTATAATCAGCAAGCTCTTTGTCATCAATGCTCTTCGAAGTATTGCATAGACAGTTGTATCTTCTGTATTAATGTCAACAAATGATCTCAGAATGTGGGTTGTAAGATCAGTGGGGATCAGGAAGAAGAGTGTTAGGCCCAGAATAAATCCTTGAGGCACGCCAGCGTTGATACTATGCACTCCAGATTTCTGACCATCAACAACTACATTTATAGACTTATTAGCGAGAAAGGGTTTGATTGTTCCTAAGATATTTCCATATATTCCATACTAGCAAGTTTGTGCAGCAAACCTTTCTGCCAGATCGTATCAAAGGCATTTTATATGTAAAGAGCTACCGACCTAGAAACGACACACCCACCCCATCGATATATTAACTGACATTACGGTCAGCATGGCAACGGTTGATTTCTTTTGCTGAAGTGATTGTGGTTTTTTAAATTATCAGAGATTAAAACAACTTACTCCTGAAGCACAGCAAACCGTCCATATTAAAACAAAATCACCCAACGAGGGTCGGATGTGACACAAGGTTGAGCTTTAATGTAGGGGAGACTGCTATAGAATAACCTATAAATATTGTCTGAATCGAACCTGTCAGCATTTCCTGATAGTGACGCCTAAGATAATAAACCAACCTCCCCCTAACGAGGGAGACGACGGGGGAAGTAAACCTTCGCCGCTTCCAATATGCCTCCAGCCGAACCAGCAAATCTAATCGTAGCTCAAGAGCCGACGAAAAAGTGATTTTCCTGTGTGAATTTGCGTTTGTATCTTCATATTTCTCTGTAATTTTTCATAACTTGATATGTTTGTAGGTTAAGTCTTGTTTTTGCAAGTTACGATTGAGTACGACTGAATTTAGAAATAGTAGAATGTTTTTGTCGTTTACGAAAGAAAACTTTTCTTGTTACCAGTGATATAAAAACAAAATTAATTATAAAGAAACGACTTGTTTAGCATATGAAAACATATAGAATTTAAATATTTTGTTTTTACAGCAAGCTGTTTCGTCAAAATATTCTGGCGCACATGTGCTAATTATCCGCGCCATTGATGAATGGCATTAAATTTACTCAGTATCGAACTTAATTTAATATTTTCACTGTATTTTTGTCAAATGAGATTTGCCATTCAACGTTTCTAATTAAACGCAGTTTTATTGGTGGTATGACAAATGGAGGTGCCGCGTACTGTCATTAAGTATCGGACTTAATTTAATATTTTCATTTGTGCGAAATCACATTTTTCATTTGACTTTCTAACTTAATTCATATTATGAACTTCTTATTCTACGCTATTATTAAATGTGACAGTTTAAAAGAAGAATCTCACTTTTAGCAATAGCAATGGTTGGCCGTTCTCATAAGAGTTTTATAAAGTTTTAGACGCCACTGTTTGGCTTTCAGAAATCAGTTTGCCGAAGTGATGGACACCCACATTTTTCTCCATTAACCACATGGTTATGCAAGTGGCTATATAAAAAAATGCAAAGACAAAAATTAATCTGAGCCAAAATGACGAATCGTCGATTATTGTTATTTAATTTAATAGGTCCCACAGTCTACCAAGCTGCAATGTTGCGAACCTGTGCATGTTCTACAAGTACTTCAATGGAATGTGCCCTCACTAACTTGCTGCACTTGAGCTCTCTCAACGTAAATACTCCGACTAACTCGACAATCAACAAAATCCCACCCTTTCACTGTAGAGGTCCCCAGATGCCGGAACGCTTTCTACAAACTTTTCCTTTCATCGAACTGCTTGCCTTTTGAATTTCCTCCCTACTCCCTATGTCTCCGACTGCACCAACATGAACATATAACGAGAGCAAGCATCTCGCTGCACAACTCCCCACTTAGGATGTCCTCTATTAATCTAGTCCTTAATTCACAGTAGTCCTTTACGTCCTAGTGGCAACGTGCCTTGTTTGGGGCTAATATAATTAAAATAAAAAATACAAGTGTTCTATTAAATAATTTCCATCTAATGATTCAAAAACAAAGTTCGATCAAATTTACTGAGGATCATTTGTTAATGTGTTCGGTCATTTTGAAGTTACACAAGACAACTGCGACCCGTTAGGTTACCCATTGAGCTAGGATTAGATTGTTTGAATCAAGAAAAAGTGAGTTTGTAAATGCAGTTACATTTTAAAAAAATAAAAAAGACAAAATCAAAAATTAGAAATTAAAAATTAGTCTTTCTTCTCGCTATATTTACCCTCCCTGACTTCCTCTCTATAGATACGGGTTAAATAGTATTAATTAATTGTGATAATGGCATCCCTTTTGCTTATAATAGACTATTTCAATCTTTTTACTCTTTCCTCTGTTTATTACCTTTGACTGTTAATAAACAGAGAGAGAGAGAGAGAGAGAGAGAGAGAGAGAGAAAGAAAGAGAAAGAAAGAGAGAGAAGTAGAGAGAGAGAGAGAAAGAGAGAGAGAAAGAGAAAAAGCGAGTAGACATCGTATAAAGTAAGAGCAAGGAGATCAAAGAGAGGGTGAAAGTGATGAATAGAAAGTAAGAGGCGATCATTTGATGAGTTATTTACAAATTACGACTAATTAGAACAATTAAAATAGAAGTTTTTCTCGAGTTATATTTTAGCATATATTTTGCGTGATTTAAATATATAGTGAAATAAACGTTGATTAACTCAGCTTTAGTACGATAGATTTTATTTATTTAAACGAGACATTCGATTAGAAACGTTAAACAAAAGTACATAAATAATTTATTACGCTTTATTATACGTGGCCATCGACTAATGAGAGATACACCGTTTGTATTCCAGAGTACATGTTTCTCTCAGGCTGTATATAACAAGCAGCACGGGCGTTGTCCCCCTCTGTATGTGACTCGATGTGGCGAGTGTGAACGCAATAAATTTGGGCAATTTGGCCCCCTGGGGGCGAGAACCAGAATTTTTCTGAGGTCAAGGATGCTCATTTTATATCCAGAACAATTGCCTCTACATTTTGGCTAAGTTTCAGAAAAATTGAATGGATGGATCAAACGTTATGGGAGAAAAGGGACATCTTTTGCCATTTTGAGGGCTTTTGACCCCCTGGGGGCGCGAACCAGATTTTTTCCAAGGTCAGCGATACTTTTAGGAACAACTGCCTCCGCATTTTGGCCAGGTTTCAGAGAAATTGAATGGATGGATGAAAAGTTATGGGGCAAAATATGTCATTATTTGCCATTTTGGGGCCTTTTGACGCCCTGGGAGGCTAACCAGATTGTTTTTCAAAAATCGGAGGATGTCACTTTCTAACCTGACCAAAGTTACAACTTCATGCAAAATTTCAGAGAAATTCAATGGATGGTTGCGGAGAAAAATCCGGACGGACGGACATGCCTCATAACATAAGTCCCTCGATTTTATAAATCGGAGGACCAATTATTGGAGCGAAGGGGTGTACTCAATGTGATTCTTATGCGCATAACGCATCTTAGGAGCCGAGAAAATTATATATTTTACTGTTTATCTTTTTCCTCGTCCATTTCCATAAAACGGCAAATTAATATAATGTTACAATATCATTCGATTGTGTAACTCTTCAGCCAGATCATTTACACATTGACATTTAAATAAAAAATATATTTCTATGATCTTATGTTTAGTGTATATTTAGTTTAGGTGTATTTTAGTTACCCGGTGTTGGAATTTAAAATCTGCTAGGAAAAAAATGACATCACATGGTAACAATAATAGATATTTGAGTCATAAAGAGTCGTTTTATTGCCTGTGTGTTTATATTATTAAAGTTCGCGAGTCTTAACTTTGATGTATAATTAAAAAACCGCTCATAGAAATATTTTTAGAGTTAATTAGAGATTTGAAATAATTGGCAAAAAGACTTTTATAAAATCACAAGCTTAGGCGCCCAACACTGTGCTATGGGTAGCGAGTTATATTAAACGAGTGTACACTGCCCGTCAAAATGACAGAAAAAATATCCTTCGCAGTGTTCGCACTAGCGTTCATAGTTCGTATGCATATGAAATAACGTCTGAATCGGTGAACTTAACAAAAGGAAACAAGAAAGAAGGAACATGTTTCACAACTGGAAAGCTGATAAAAGAAAAATGGAAAAGAAAAGGGAATGAATCGATATAGAAAGAAGAAAGAAAGAAAACGTTTCATTATGGAAATAAATTAGCTTTCTCAATTCCCCTAAATACTTTAAATGGATTCGTCCGGCAGTTTTTTTACTCGCTAACTTTCTTACAGGGATATATATATATATATATATATATATATATATATATATATATATATATATATATATAATATTTATTAATATTATATATATATATATATATATATATATATATATATATATATAATATTTATTAATATTATATATATATATATAATATATATATATATATATATATATATATATATATATATATATATATATATATATATATATATAATATTTATACATAATACGGCACAATCACGTTGACACACCGGTTTTCGTTAGATCACCGAAGTTAAGCGGCGTCGAGCCTGGCCAGTACTAAATGGGTGAGACCATTTGGGAATACCAGGTGCTGCTTATCTCGGCATAGTTTCCAGTCGTCTTGTATTACTACTTGCCATTGGAATCAAGCAATGCCGACTCAGGAGAGCGGTTGTTGGGGATTGCGCAACCCTTGCAATTACAAATTCACGCGCGGGCAGCCCCTCATACGTCGAAATCGACGGGAGAGTCCATCATAATATTTATTAATAAATATTAAATTATATATATATATAAGTCAGTTCATATTATATTCAATAACCATGGTTTTATTTTATTATTTTTATTTTTTCACATTTCCAAAAAACATAATATTTCTGTGAGATATATTTTTTTACGGTCCGTTTCATTTGTCTTGTGCTAAACAACATTTTTATGTCAATATCGTCTCTGCAACACTACAAAATCATCAGAAAAATTCACAAAGAGTAAAAAGTTCTTGGATTAAAGTGTCTTGAACAAACCTACACTATACAGTAGTTCATTTTTGGGTGAAAACAAACGAAAAACAAATAAAAAGAGAGCAAAAACTCACAGGTGGGGGAATCCACTAATACGCCATTTTGAATTTTTCGTTCAAAGCTAGTGCATCCTAAAAATTGTGCGAACAATTATAAATTTTAATTCAGTAATATTTCTTAAAATAGTTAATAAGTTCTATAATTTATTTATAAAAATTCTAATTCACTTGAGGATAATTTTTTTCTTACTAAAGTTACATCAATGTCTATTTGGATACGAAACTCATTTAAGTTCAACAGTTTAGAGCCAGTTTCATAATGTCAGCCGTCCATTTAAGCAACTATTAAAAAATGTTATACTTCGGTGTTTTGTGGAAGATATATAGTATCCATTAATAAATCCATTAATATATATATATATATATATATATATATATATATATATATATATACCCTGTAAGAAAGTTAGAAGAACAGATACTACACTTTGCTCCTACTGTTGAATGTATCCATATCGCTATTTATATAACGTTAGGTAAGTATATATGTCTATATATTTGTATATACAGGATACACTATTAAACTAATAAACCGATCATTATGAATTTTAGGACACAACTACTAGACATAAGTAGTCGTAATATGGGTTGTATTTATATTAGTTTAATTTAGTTTTATACAAAGGGGTGAAAATGGATCGGAAACCCTTCAAAAAAATTCAGATCATTCTGATTTTTGTGAAATTTTAACAATAGGTATCAATAGATATCAATAAATAAATATTCCTTAAATTTCAGTTTCTTTGTGGAATTTTAAACAGTTTTTAGGGGGGGGGAATAATATTGAAGTATATCAGATTTGCATTGACTTTGATCCATAGACATTAGACATCAATTAAGTAAGATTCCCTTAATTTTAATTTCTTCCGAAATTTTAGAAATTTTCTGGTATCAAAATCATGTAATAATTTTGATCAAAATCAGAATAAGAATACTAGACATAAGGTTTAGTATAATTATATATTGGTTTTAATCTTCGTAAAGTGACATAAAAGTGGCGCAGAACTGTTCTGTTCAGGTTATTAACTTTACTCGACCTGTTATGAGTATTCTGGTTATCATAAAAGTATCAAGTTATTTTTATAATAAACATATAATTCCTTCTTGAATTCTGAAAGTAATTATGAAGTCAAATTAAGAATTGTCATTAAAAATCTCTGAGTTCGAAAATAAAGTCTGATGTTTCGAATATGTTTTTATACATTTTTAATATAAAAGGGATACATCTTCTCTCTTCTACGCCAAATACGTACGATGATTTGACGTGTAAAGTATAAACAACTATTATAAGTAAATATGTTGTTCAGTCGGTTAAAAAAGAACGCTAAAATAGTGAAACATTTGTTTCTAATGTTATTTTTACGAAGTTTTAATTTTGAATGATGAGTTTTAAAAAGAAATCACGAACTTCTGCATTGATAAGAACATCGAATCGAAGGTACTGATTTAAAACTCGACGGTTAGTTTTACTTTTAGATCAACTGTTTAACTGCGATGCCGCGATACACAAACAGTAAACTTTGCTTATATATATATATATATATATATATATATATATATATATATATATATATATATATTATTGTTATAATTAATGTTATTTGATATGCAAATTACCATATCACACGGTAGTCTTAAGGGTAAGATATTATTATTATTATTATTATTATTATTATTATTATTATTACTATTATTTTAGCAAAATTTAAGCTGAATTATTTCTACACTTGATTATTGGGGAAATGGTCGTTTGATCAGTACCATTGGAGAGCCATGAATATTATAACTGTCCTGTTTTTAAATCTTCGAAACAGTTACATGGTAAACAGCTAATGATCCCCGTTTTAACATTTCACGCTTAAGATAAGGTCCGCTGTTTTTGTTTCACTGTTTGATACTTGAATCCACTTTTTTTTATTTATGAATTTTCCAACGAATGCTAAGTCTGCGATATCTTGGATTTTGTTAGTTCCTCTGGGAATTTACACTGCATTTTCCTTTTTTTCTCTTTCTTTTTTTTCTTCTTTTTTGTTCTTTTTTTTGTTCTTTTGCTTTACTTTTGTTTAAAATGACTCAAAGCTTCTTTAGACTATATATATATATATATATATATATATATATATATATATATATATATATACTAGAAGAATACTTGTCCAAGGAAGGGTAACATTAATTCTCTGAACAGAACAGTTTTGCATCACTTTATGTCTCTTTACAAAGATTAAAATCAAGATATAATGTATCGAATTCAATGCAAATTTGATGTTTTACAAAGGAAGTGATGCTCATGTCATTTCCCCTAAAACCCTCTAAACTACCCCAACGAATTTTCACTAAGGGCTTCCGCCTCTTTATACTCCATTTACATAAAACTACATTTAACTAAATATAGGCCACCTTTCGACTCTTTATGCCTAGCAGCTGTGCTCTAAAATTCATAATAATCAGCAGGTTAGTTTATGCGCGAATCATGTACATATATAAACATAATAAATATAGAGGTAGCTACTGCTCGTCATGATCGTTCTAATCCGCCATTATTGTTTTTAGCAAAGTTGCCATTTTTGTCTAAATAAAACGTAACACTGAAACAAAAGGTTATATGTGAGCGATGATCACGCAAGCGAGTTTGTCACGCGCAGCGTTGGATCATGTCGCTTTACTAATGAGACAAATAGAATGTTCTAAGTGAACATGTTTACACAGATGAAAAGAGTCACACGCGTAGTGTCACGAGCGCAATTAATTGTATACAATGTATAATCGCTGACAAGTCTTCTGGCGTGTCTCTGTTAAACTATTCAGTGATTAATACGTCTTAATCCAGACATAGCCAGAAGTAGATTCAACTTTGTTTTATTTTATTTCATCGACGGCCAGCTGCTACTTTTATTCTATTTACTTATAAATATTCTTATTTACTCACACAAAAGAAAATAATGTATACCCTTAATATTCTTATGCTGATACAAGACAAGAAAAGAATGAAAAACAGCAGAAAAGAGAGACGAACAAGAAAAAAGCAAATTTAGGTAACGTGAAATTGGTTCATGTTGACTTATTAGACAGAATACTCTACCTCTATCTATATAATAAAGTTACGTATGTTAGATATATGTTCACATATTTGTATGTACAAGGTTCACCCCGAAATTAATGGAACATAGCTGCTAGGCGTAAGGGGTCGTGATGCGGTCTATATTTAGTCTAATTCATCTTCATGCAAAGTGAGTAAAAAGGGGTAGAAGCCCTTCGTGAATATTTAAATATCTCCGATTTTCGTGAATGTTCAACAATAGGTGTTAAACATCAATTCATAAATATTACCCACATTTTTAGAGGGCATAATTTAGGCGCAACTTCCTATTTCAAAAATAAAATATTTCAGATTTGCATTAAATTTGATCCGTAGTCATTATGCACCAATTAAGCAAGATTCCCTGATTAAACTGTTGTTCTACTCGGGATATTAATTGCCCCCATCCTGGGACGGGTATTCCTATAGTTTATTATATACCAAGGTTTTCGGTAACGAAGGGTCAAACACTTTTATCACAAATTTAAGTCTTTCTTTATTAGCTGTGTTTCAACATTTACGAAGTTCTTTTATCATGTTTTAAAGGTTTTCTAACCGGTCGTCTTCAATTTAAGGCCGGGTAAATATGACAAGGAAATAGTAGTAAATGCCTAATAAACTCGATCCCTTCTCTCGCTTTTTACGCCCTGGCGTTACTCATCTCAAGTACCTCGATTTCTTGTTATGCCTAACGTAATTCAAAATGTTGACTAACGTGGTTGGTCATCCTAGAATTGGTTAAGGATATCGTCTCCTGACGTATTACTCATCCTTGGAATCAGCCGTTCGTTCCTCAACGCACTTGACTTCTTCTAAAACATCCGCCTAATCTAACAGAAGGCAATTCAATATTTTGCACATTCTGATGATTTTCACACATGTACCTGATTCAGGCATGCCCCAAACAAATAAGTGTCATTATCAACAGTTGAAACTTGTACATTACTCCAAATTGGCATGTAACCCATTTTAATAGATAACATATAGAGAAAGACATAAGAGAAACAATTTGTTTCTCGTTGTTATTTGATAATATATCTTTGAAGTTTTTGAAAACATCAGATGTATATTTTAATAAGTGGCTTCAAATTTGTATCTACTTTAGAACCTCATCAAGTCCAAATCCGCTGCTGACTGTATTTTACATCTAATAAAATCTCTCTCCATCTTTCAAAAGAAAAGTGTCAAAAAATATATCCCGGTTCTTATATTAAGCTATTTTGTGAATATTACTTCGACGCTGAAGACTACCAACACAATTGCATCCTACCTCGCTCCTCGCGGTTGTAATAAGAAATACACAGGATATTGGAAGTAGAAATCATCTCATATATTTATCGATGATATGCAGTTACTGGCAAAAAAGGATCTAGAAAAACTAATAAACACAACTAAAATCTTTAGCCGGATATAGGAATGGAATCTGATATAAAAAATGTGAAGAGATGAAGAAAGGAAAGCCTGAAACCACGGAAGGCATAATAGAGCTATTCAGTCGAGAGGTGATGGGGGACACTCGGTCAACGCGGTAACTATAAACATCTGGTCAGTCTGGAAGTGGACAACATCAAATCAACAGAGATTTTATCAACGTTTGTTTCCCTAATGCTTTTTATTATATATTTTAATCACACAAAATACATTATAAAATAGTACTTAGTTTTACGATACGTGGAAGTTAAATTCCATTTTGATTTGTCCAATTTACTACAATTTGCAATTAACTAAGTGACCAATATTTTACTAAGTTTCTGCCTTTCACTCATTGCCTCTCTCACTGTATATTAATCCAATCACTCTCTAATTGTTTTCAATATCATTGTGACAAGGCGATCGATAATACAGGCCTGGCAAACATGCGACGGGGTTCACGACTGAGGGCGTACATGTGAAGACCAAAATACTACTAAATAATAATTACTGAGAAAAGTTTTAGTAAGAATTTTCTTAGTAATGCCCAGTAATTAGCAACTATACATATTACTAGGAATTAGCTTACAGTAATTGATTTATTTCCATCAGATCTAATGTAAAAGTAAAAAAAATATATAAAAACTTAATTCACAAAAAATCACTTTATTCACCATGAATTAGACACATTTTTGATATTGTTATGCTGCCGTACTTATAACGAACATTTGGACTCGCCCATTCGCTATGAATACTGGAAGCCCGTTCAGTCTCTCATCGACTTCGGTTGGTTGAGGACTTCGGGATGGGGTAGGGTGATACCAGTCGAGGATTCGTTCTCGACAATCAGTCCGGCATGAACTGAGCCATTTAGGGGAGTTTTTATCTGCTGGGCTGAGGTATACTGTCCTGGGTTGTTCTAGGAGGTGCAGCCTCCCAGGCCTTGCCTCCCCTCCTGGGTGAGGAGTAAGTTTATTGCTTACTGCCTGGGGCGCCCTGACCGGGGAATTCCGACGGGGTTGCCCAGGCTATTTTTGCTAGGCCAGAGTGCTCCTCCTTTGGGGGCGCTGGCTTGATCTTTCTCCACCTTCCCGACCTTTTGTAACATATTGCTGCTGTGGGAAGCAGTTAAATACCGTAGAGGCCAACCCTGGTCTTCGGACTGGGGTACACTTTTCGATGATTCGTTCTCAACAGTCGGTCCGGCAAGTACTGGGCCATTTGAATTACCTTTTATATGTCGGGCTAAGGGGTTGAGTCCTGGGTAGTCCTAGGAAGTACACCATCTCAGGCCTTGCCTCCCCTCTTTGTGGGAGATTAAGATTATTGCTTACTGCCTCATGCGACCTGACTGCGGAATGCTAACGGGGCTGCCAAGGCTATTTTTGCAAGGCCAGTGTGCTCCTCCTTTATGAGTGCTGGCATGGTCATTCCCCACCTTCCGACTATGTGTCACATATTGCTGCCGTGGAAAGCAATTCAATACCGTTGAAGCCAACCACAGTCTTTGGACTGGAGTACACTTGTCGAGGATACGTTCTCAGACGGTCGGTCCAGCATAGACTAGGCCATTGCGGTGACCTTTTATCTGTAGGTATTCAGTCCAGGGTTGTCCTTCGAGGTTAACCGTTCCAGGCCTTGCCTCCCCTCTTTGGAGTGGTGTAAGTTTATTGCTTACTGCCTGAAGCGCCATGAACGGGAAATGCCGATGTGGCTACCCAGGGTATTTTCGCTAGGACAAAGTGCTCCCACATTTGGGGCGCTGGCTTGATTCTTCCCCCAATTTCCGACCTTGTGTAATATATTGCTGCGGTGTGAAACAATTAAATACCGTTGAGGCCAACCCTGGTCTTCGGACTCAACGAGGATTCGTTCTCAACAATCGGTCCGGCAGGTACCTTGTTGAGGTAAAGTAAGTTTATTGCTTGCTGCCTGAGGCGCCGTGACCGCGGAATGCCAACGGGGCTGCCAAGGCTATTTTCGCTAGGCTAAAGTGCTTGTCTTCTAGGGGCGCTGGCTTGATTCTTCCCTAACCTTCCGACCTTGTGTCACATATTGATGCGGTAGGAAGCAATTAAATACCGCTAGGGGCAACTCTAGTCTTCGGACTGCGTAACATCTGTCGAGGATTGATTCTCGACATTCAGTCCTGTAAGTACTAGGCTATTTCGGTGGCCTTTTATTTGTCGAGCTGAGGGGTTGAGTCCTGTGTAGTTCTAGGAGGTCCCCCCACCAACTCTTGCCTTCCCTCTTTGTGGTGGAGTAAGCAATACACTTACTCCATTAGGCGCCATGACCGAGGAATGCCGACGAGGCTGCCCAGGAAATGTTTATAGACCAGAGTGCTCCTCTTTTAGGGTCGCTGGCTGGAGGCGCCCCACCTTTCCGACCTTGTGTCACATATTCTTGCGGTGGAAGGAATTAGATACCGTTAAGTTAACCCCAATCTACACTGGCACTCAAGACTGAAGGTCCACTTCCTTTGTTTCTCTGTTGTATATATCTTTCTCCAATATACTTGTTTAACCTAACACCCGTGTCCGTGATTTCATTCCGGCCCCTAAACAGGCTCACAACTGATATTTAAAAAACCATGAGTCAATGTTTTTATATTGACTACTTGACTATAGAAAATATAATAAAATAATATAATCAGAAAGCAAATTCAACATTTTACAAAATAAAATATTTTATGAACAAAATAATGTTTGGAAACATTTTTTTCATAAGCTTTACAAAATTGGTTCTGTTTGTTACATATACAATTTGTTTTTACCGAAGATGAAGAAAATGCTGATTTCTTCATGATAAACAGTAAATGCAGACTGTGTGTACAAAGAGACGAAACAGTAAATCACATAATAAGTGAATGTAGCAAACTAGCCCAAAAAGAATACAAGAACAAACATGACTTTGTGGGGAAAGCAGTACACTGGGACCTGTGCAAACAAATGAATTTCGAATATGCAGACAAATGGTAAAAACATAAACCAGAAGCAGTACTGAAAAACAAAAACACACAAAATATTCTGGGATATAGATATACAAATAGACAAACTCATACAAGCAAGGAGACCGAATGTTATGATAATCAACAGGCAGGAAAAATATTGCAAAATCGTTGACTTCGCCGTACCAGCAACCACAGAGTGAAAATCAAAGTAACAGAAAAACGAAGCAAATACACAGAACTAGCCAGAGAACTGAAAGGAATATTGTGCATGAAGAAATTCAGTATAATACGAATAATCGTAGGAGCACTAGGAACAATCCCAAAAAGCCGTGAGAAAAGACTGGGATAAATTGGAGTCAAATGGATCATTGAAACCATACAAAGGACGGCAAAGATAAAAAAAATCTTCCAGGAGAGACCAATGGTCGTTTCCAGCGAGAAATCAATGGTAGGCGGCTGTTGCGATACCACAAGGTCATTTGCGGTGGTGATCAAAAAGAAGCGGAGTATTCTGGAAATCTGGGGAGGCTTGTTGTCACTCAGACTCCATGGCACACCACTGGTTGTTGTCTGTGAGCAATACCTGACGGTGACTTGCGTGATAACTCTTAGTGAGCAGAAATAATAATAAATTCTCATGTTGTATCTACAGCGTATATGATAACTTAAATGAATGAAATCAATTATAATTTCAAATAAGACATTATATTTTCAGAGTAAACGCTGTCTTTTTTAACGATACCCATGTGTTGTGTAGAAACATAGGTATTAAATAAACGTATAATAATATTTTAATAACTCACAAGATGGACGTGTAAAACTGTAACGTCATAAATAAACTTATTCAAATAGAACTAATTAGAGACATAAATCCAAAACGAAAAATAAAATTTAAGAAAAAGTATTGATATGCAGAGATGAGTTAACATTTAACCATTTTAGCTATTAGATTCAGATCAGGAATAAATATGCGGAGTTTTTCAAGGAATATATATATATATATATATATATATATATATATATATATATATATATATATATATATATATATATATATATATATATATATATAATTCGTTTGGTTTTTATTTCTGCAATTAGTTTTGATTCATTAAGGAAGTAACATGGCAATCTGTGTGCTATTCAAGTAGAGGGAGCCAAAAGGATAGAAATTAACTTTTAAATTTGATATTTACAACGGGAAACTATTAATCTATATAATGAAGTTATCAGACAAATTATCCTCTGTCTGTTGCAATTCACGTTTAAACGCAATTTTAAGTATGTTATAATTTGAAACAATATTATTAGATTAATGCAATTACTAAACGATGCCGTAATTCAATTAAGCTGCATAGAATTCCGATTTAAAAAAGAAAAGTAAAAAGACGGCAGCTAGTTTATATTACAACTATTTCTATTAACATCTGTTGTGAAAACATACACTGCATAGGCCTCCTATACCTATCTGTCTTATATATATATATATATATATATATATATATATATATATATATATATATATATAATGTATGTGTGTATATGTGTGTTCCCGACAGAAAAAAAGGTTAGAGAATCTACATAAAATCTAAAAGTACATTCTCATGTAAAATTAACCGAGAAACATCATGGAAGAATTCCTGAATCTCTAAGTGCACCACTAAGTGAGTGCTAGAGCAGATTTTCGTCATCTGGGGGGGGGGGGGGTCGAATTTACGGCCATAATTTAGAAAGAAAACACTATAATTTCAATGTACTCCTTCCGCTCAGCATTTTCTTTGAAAATGATATAACGTTTCTTAAACTTCTCATCAGACTAAGGAGCGGATAGTGGGGTGGCAAGAAACTCGGAAAGGATGGTTCTAGTAGTGCTCTGGAGGCATCCTTAATTTTATTTAGGTGGTTTCAGTATTGCTCTAAATAGGAGCAATAAATGTAAGATTACACTTTGATATTTGATAAGTGGTATATAGTAATCCAAAAGTTCTCAACATCTTAGATAGAGCAGGTGTGTTTAAACGCAGCGAACGCCAAATAATTTTTTTTGCCATTTTTTTAATGTAAATGGTACCCTGGCAGTATATTGACCCGCCAATATGTATTAAAGTAATCAAAAATTGTCAGTAGCCAAGACTTTGGGTAAGTATTGCGTTCAAAACAAAATCCAAAACTGGCATATATGGATAGGGTACATTTAGTTTGATGATCGTTGCGGCCGAAAGTCAATCCTATCCAGATATGACAGTTTGGGGTTTGTTTTGAACGTAATACTTACCCAAATTTTTACCTTCTGACGATTCTAGATTACTTTAATACATATTGACATGTCAATATACTGGCAGAGTACCATTCACATACAGAAATTAAAAAAAAATTTTTTTTGGTTGTTTTATGTTAGGCTGGGTCTAGTCTACAACATACTAAAAGTTGGACCAAATCGTAGTATGTGAAATTGTCAAATTTCGACGATTACGTTTTTCGGTTTACAAGTCACATATTTTCGTATATTTTCAGGGTCAAACATGAGTTCAGCACCCAGCAGAGAAACTTGTCCCTTATGCGAACGGGATTTGGACTGTGACGAGACCGTGGTGCTTCGAGAAAAAGGTGTTGCAGGTGTCAACTGTGCAAGTATCGAAAGAGGTGTTAAAGTTATTGTTGAAGCCGGAACTCGTGTTTACAAAACATGTCAGGTTAACTGCATGAACAAAAACGCCATTGATTTAGCCTACAAAAAGTATGATTCTGCCCCGCCAGTAAAAAGGAGCGCTCGTGTTCTGTGGGACCATATGACAGTAAAACGCATTGCTATTTCTATGGAACTGATACTACGAAAAAAGACTATGAACGGAAGGATGAGGGAAGGATTTGCTATGTGAAGACTGATGCATTTGCTCAAACTATCTTTGTTCATTGCAAAACAAAAGGGGGTGAGTGTACCACTGCTGTTTAAGGTCGGATCGAATATTTCGGTGGTGATCTTCACGCTGCCGACTTTGGGTACCACCAGTCATGTAACGTTAACTTCCGTACAATACAAGCCATTCCAAGACAGTTTACGTCATTTGAATCAACCAAATTACGAAACAGTAGAAGACCAAATAGCAGCAACCAGGATGAAGCATTCGAAAGAGTGTGTGTATTTTTGGAGGAAAACGATAAGGAACAGATTATGATATCGGACCTTGTCGCTAAAATGGGAGAATACTTACGAATCATTTCTGACCGAAAGCCGTTCTAGCGTCGCAAATATTGTAACATTTAGGGAAAAACATGTGACATTCTTCGTGAATACTACAATTCACCTCCGATAGACGATAAAGAAGCACAAAACCGATCAATTTTCAAAACCGCAGCGACACTTATCAAAGCTGATATCAAGACGACAGTGGCGCCAGTGGAGGATACGGCCGAACTGAAACTTACGGCAGCATTAGACTTCATTCCTGCAAGTTTGCGGTTCTTGTTGCAACATTTGTTTGTTGGGAAGGATACATACGAAAGTTACTGGCATAGGACATGTTGTTCAAGAGCTGTAATTGTACCCTTAGATTAGAGCTGGGTCTCTCGGTGCAAATGTACCACTTGTACAGATCACGATTCTTGATCGATAGTCTCTCAACCATGGAGTTTGCTTCATCATACCCAGCGGCACAATGGTTTGAAGTGAACGCAACATGTTCCCTTGCTTCAGATGTGTTAGGCGGTAATATGCATAATCTTGATCAGTCCCTGTTATTTGCCGCAGATAACGTGGATCACAACATTATAACGTTACATAGAAAGGGTACATTCTATGCGATGGACATGACTGCGGTTATCACACCAAGGAAGCAAGTCAGTCATGGCATACCAAGACAAAAATGGCGGACTTAAAACTTGTTCGAATGACGAAGATTGATGTCATAGATTACCGTTTTTCAAAGCATGTCAACCGTGGAATTGAATTCCAGTCCCTCCCCACATCTGATGTCTGTGATCGCAGAGTAAACATTTTCTCGGGAATGTCCTTTCGCTTCAACCAGACTACTCCCAACTGGCAAGGCATGATGCATTTGATGCATAATGGATGCGAATATCCGGAAAAATCACCGGTACAGTTTCGTCCCATGATAGACATGAACCCAGGAGATAAAATCTGTATCCTGTCCACCTTAGGTTACCTATGCGGTCTTTCATCAAAACACAACATAACGACTGTCATTACTTTTGATCAACTGTTTTTTGGGAAGGCTTCTAAAATCGTGAACGCTGTTCCAGGTGGTACTCATATTAGGAATGTGATACTATTGGTTGGAACATTCCATTCTTTTATGAATGAGTTGGGTGCTATTGAGACGTTGATGGATGGCAGTGGACTGTAGGAGATCATAGAGACATTATATGGTACCAATGCCGTCGTACACATGGTGAGAAGAAAATCAGTGCAACGAACGTTTTGTGGCCACCTGCTCGTAGATTAGTGTCTCACACGTTCGATTGTTGCCAAAATCTTGGAGGATGAACATGGTTTTCAGGACAAAGTAGAGATATTTGAGCGGCCGTGCATGCTGATGGAGACTGGTGCATACGACTTGAAGTCATTGTCGGAATCAGATTGCATTGGTAGTATTTACAACAGTGTAAGTCTGAAATGGGATGAACTGGCTAGGCCCTCGAAAACTAACAAACTATGGATAAACTATCAGAACATGCCAGGAATTGCTAGGACACTTATTGCAGCTGATCGAATGGGGTCTTTGGAACTGCATCTCAGTGCTGTCTCCGCTTGCCTGCCAATATTCACAGCAGCTGCTCATCCAAATTATCTTTAGTCGGCTCGTCTGTATCTCAAGAAGATGGATGCCTTGAATAATGACAATCTTGCAGTACATCAATTGTTCCAGTCTGGGTGTGACGTAATCGAACGCAGTAGCCAATACTGGGCTGGTCTTGACTCCGATCTTGTCATCGAGCAAACACTAATGCGCTCACTCAAATGCCAAGGTGGTCTCACACGGGGGAGTAGGATGTCCGAGCACCAGAGGACAGTTTTGGCCATGTCGCCCACTGTGTCATCCGCTTAAAATCTCGTCATGCAAGAACTTACCACATGAAGTTACACAACAAAAGAATAACAGCAGGAGTTGTCTGCTTCTCAGGTGAGATGAGACAGACTTTGGGAAAATTGCAGAGCAACTAAACAACTTTAAACCGTTTTCAGGCAATATTATCATAGGGATTACTGCCAACGAAGATGTCAATGTTCAGGACCTTTTTAAAATCGGAAAAGACATCGTACAGAAGATGGATAGATAATCAGTTTTCTCCTACTTTCACAAACGGAGTTTGAAGACAAAGACTCGAGCATCGAGCAAGAACGTCAAAGTTTCTCACCAACGCCTTCTGTCTGTAAATGTCTTTGCAGGCTTACTACGAGGTTATGGAGTGGATGGGATAGTGTGATGAAATGGCGCCATCTCTGGATAGAAGGCGGAAGGAAACAAACGTGTTTCAGTGATAACGGAAATTGTGATGATATAAAAAATGATCCAGTGGAGGATGATGATGAGGAGGGAAAAGTTTTGAAAAAGTACTGTGACGTGAGTGAATCAGGGTGGATGCAAAAAGGGTAATGGGCGTAGGAGTACCCCTTGATATTGTATGAGGGTTTATTTGGCATAACTTGTAACACTTTCATGTGAAAGATTGATCCTGAAAACCTGTATAAAAATCCATGATGTATTGATTTATCAGGAAAACTGACCGAGTTAGTGCTTCACATGTAAATTGAAAATGACTTGTAAACCAAAAATTCATATTCGAAATTTGACACTTTCCAATACTTCGATTTTGTCAAACTTTTAGTATGTTGTAGACTAGCACAACACCACCAAAGCACAACATGTTGCAATTTTTTTTTTGGGGGGGGGGGGCATCAGTATATTGACCCGTCTAATATATTTTTTTTTCAAAATACATCTTCCATTGTGCCGTACAAAATGCGCTATACTTATGCGTCTCGTTCTCTTTCAGTCCGTCTCCCTGCTTATTTTCTCCCTCGAGGAAAACCTTCGCTATTGTTGTAAGGAAAATCTTTGATGTCTAAGGAGACTGTCCTAGTTTCGTATTTATCCTTAACGTTATGCCTCTGCTCTTTCAACTCTTTTTTCATACCAACCGGGGCTAAACTTTTGCGCATTCTGATTCTAGAGTGAGGTTCACTAATGTAGCTCGACCCTTCTTTTTGAATAAGGTGTGGTTCGCTTCGGTTTTAGAAGACCATTCCTCCAGGCATTACCCCCTTCTTCCGGAGATGGGGTTGGTTGGTTCGGTGTCGGTCACTTGCAGCACTCCTACTGGAGAATGCCAACGAGTCCGTTCTCGGCTATTTTGTCCTATTTCAAAGTCCCCTTTTGGTAGAGCTAGATTCGTGTCTAGCCTTGCTGCAAGTGGGAAACCGATAACACCGTTCGGGTTAAATGGGGTTGTGTCACATTTTATTATCATTAGGAAATGGCTACCGATCGATTTTTCTCTCTCTCCTCTTTTGACAGTTTTTAACGCACACCCTTTCGCTAGAACATATTTATCTATTCCCCTGTTTCTTCAATTGTGCAAAGACGTGTAATTATTTCTAGAAAAGTGATTCTAATAAATATTTGTTTGTCATGAATCGTTTTTCTTTTAACTAGGAGTAAAGTGTAGTATATATCATAATATTACACTTCATCTTTTCTATCCTCGGTTAGTGAAGACAAAATACTTCTAGACTGACGCAACTTTTATTTTATCCCAATCCAGAAGTTCTCCATTTTGGGGGGAGGTAGATTTTGTCACATTAAAAACCGACTTCATGTCTATCTCTGTCTTCGTACCGAGTCAAATAAATATGAACCCTTTTGACAGATCCGTCTTTTAAAACTATATTCTAAATTAAGGCCTTAAAACATTTTGCACAGACATTACACTATTATCAATATACATATTGCATTCTGTTAAATACTTCATCTGATAGTCCCCAAAATGCCTTCTTAATTTCTTTTATTACCATTATTTCTAACTCATCTATTCTTAAAATGTTACACTATTTCTTTCATGGAAATCGCCCCAGACAAGGCATGAATCCACTTGATGTAATAATCTAACAAGAATATCGTAAAGACAGAATATGCCTATTGGCCTTAGTCTTGAAAAGACCCAGGCTTTAAGCAGGAAGAGAGTTTCACTAGCATGCAGTTCTTGAAAATAAGCGACTGGAATAGGAAGCTGTATTACAATGAAGTATCAAAACAACGAATTTATGGAGACCACTAGACCAACGAGTCAAACGAGCTGGAACTAAGGAAGCAAAGAATAGATCAGACATTTCCGAAGAACACATGTCATAATAGTATTTACAGAAAAGACTACTCTGTTGTACAATATTCCGGTTCTTTACTTTGTCCAGCAACTTGTTCCAAAATTATATTACTCTATTATAAAGATTTAAATCAGTTAATAGATCTAGTTTTTAAATCTGATTTACCATTAACCTTCCAAATCGAGAAGATATGAAAAATTATCCACCATAGTTAGAAAAGCCACTAATTGTTTGGAAAGTTGCAATTAAAATCACCTCTCATTTATCTCTCTAGTAAAGTAGTTAATCCTAATGTTTCCAATCTCTCCTTGTAACTGTAATCTTTTTCACATTTTTTTAGTTTTGTCATTCTTCTTTGTATGGATTACGATCTCAATATTACATAATGAAATACCCCAGTTACTGACAGTTCATGGAATGACTAAGTTACTGACATTAAATGGGATACATTGGTTAGGTTAGTGGCATTTAATGAAATACTGCAGTTAGGGGCATTAATTGGAATAATTTATTTAGTGACATTTAATGGAATATATAGGTTATTGATATGTAATGAAATACCTTGGTTATGTTAGTTACATTTAATGGAACACCTCAGTTAGTGGCATTTAGTGGAATTATTTAGTGACATATAATTAAATACCTCACTTCGTGACATTTAATGAAATACCCGAGTTAGTGGCATTTAATATAGTACTTCAGTTAGTGACATTTAATGGACTACCTCAGTGAAATTTAATGGAATACCTCAATGAAATTTAATGGAATACCCAGTGACATTTAACGGAAGACCTTGATTAGGTTAGTGACATTTAATGAAATACCTGAGTTAGTGGCATTTAATGGAGTACTTCAGTTAATTAAATTTAATGGAATACCTCAATGAAATTTAATGGAATACCTCAGTGACATTTACTGGAATACCTTAGTTACATTTAATGGTTAGGTTAGTGCCCTTTAATGGAATATCCCCGTTAGTGACATTTAATGCGAATACCACAGTTAGTGACATTTTATAGAATACCTCAGTTATTGACATTTAATGGTATACCAAAGTTAGTGACATTTAATGGCATACCTCAGTTTGTAACATTTAATGGAATAACTTAGTTACATTTAATTGAATACCTCAGTTAGTTACAGTTAATGGCATACCTCAGTTAGTGACGTTTAGTGAAAGACCTCAGTTAGTAGCATTTAATGAAATACCCAAGTTAGTGACATTTAATATGATAGCACAGTTTGTGGCATTTAATGTGATAGCCTAGTTAATGACATTTAGTGTAATACCTGAGTTAATTATATTTAATGGGATGCATTAGTTAGTGACATTTAGTGGAATACCATTGCCAGAGAGAATGCACACTACGTCCAATGCACTAGCATATTACTAAACTTTTTGAGTTTTCAAGAGGTGCTGATTACGTTTCTACGAATTAGTGGCACACAAAAGTAAATCTAAGTCGCTAGAGCCGAGAAAGCTAAGAGTAGAAATCATTTTGTTATTCTTTTCAATGTTAGATACTCCTCCTCCCCCTCCTGCCGATAATATAGTATAATTAGGATATGCCCCTTGTCTGCGACAATGATGTAGTTCTCAATATTTTCTATCAGTGGTCAGACTTTATAGATGAATTAACAGGAAGACTAGGTATTACCTGGGATTGAATAGGGAGTCCTGCTTAACCTATAACACCATATTAACATTTTTATTGTTATTCTTTTTTGCATATTAAAACATTTAATTTGAGGATGGGCCTAATGGATTGATTGGGTGAAAGGAGATGTAATGTGATATTAATTGAAATAAATGTCGGTAAACTTATAGTATTCATCACCCATCGAGACACACCCAGCGTTTCTCGAGAATAAATGAGGAACGCGCTGAATCCCTTATTAACATTTTTTTCTCATTTCTATAATAATCCAGCTATAAATAAAATAAAAAATAAAAGTTTTATGGATGCCAGGCACGAATGAAGACCCAATGATAATGTTGTACTGCCTTTGATCAAAATGAAATATACTTATCCAAGTATCCTGGGCAATGTAGGTTTAGAATATATTCATGGTTATGGGGTTTATCTCCAAAATACTACGAGTTTGTGAACAAACAAACAGAGAAGAAAACTACTTTATATATAGGGTGTTTGGAAAATCGATGGCATAACTTCTGGATTATGTTCTATATGTGCAAAAGAGGCTCTTTATGTATGAGTTGTTTTAATAGTATTCCATTATTAGTCTAATTTCTTTTGTGGTTCATTTGGTCTTTGGTTTGTTCTGATAATATTCATTTACCTGTATTTGGTCTGTTGTATTTTGTTACCTGAAATAAGATGGACAAACATTTGTAGGATGCCGACCGGGTCTCTTATGTTTGCTATCAAAGGATAGTGCTGATCATGACGCTCAGATCTTTCTTCTGAGCCCCAAGGCTTTTATATTTGTTTGGTCTGATTTTTCATAGTTTTGTTGGTGTATGTGACAACACCAAGCGTTTTCGGACCT
This sequence comes from Sepiola atlantica, assembly GCA_963556195.1. NCBI lineage: Eukaryota > Metazoa > Mollusca > Cephalopoda > Sepiida > Sepiolidae > Sepiola > Sepiola atlantica. The sequence continues at coordinate 60,855,903 of OY744529.1, read as the reverse complement.
ATATACAAATTTAAGGAAACATAGGTGTATGACACCGGTTGCTAAGGTTATTCCCCTTTTGGACAGAGAGATCCAGACGACTGGAGGAGAAAGAAGGGAGTCCACTATGCTGGACAGGATTCCACGTGGTTGAATATAAAGAAACTCTGTCTTAGATTCGTAACCTACCTTGTATGGTAGAGACCACAACGAGTGGTGAGTAACAAGCTATCTTATTGTATGTTCTTTTATGTTGTGTTGTAAGTTCACTTTACGTTTATCAATATGTTAATAGAAACATATATTGTATTTGGTCGTATTTTCCCCTTATTCTGTGTGCCCCATAACATTGTGTTTAGTATATATGTTTTCCCTTACAGAGTGATAAAGGTAATACAAATAAATACTAACACACACATAGAAGATAATCTCGAAGTTATGCACTCGATTTTCCAACCAGTCTGTATAAAATGATTATGATTATAGAAAATCTATGGGAGCTACTGTTTCACGTTCACTAATACCTTGGGAAAGGTCTGAATCCATAGATCCTTCGTTCACCTATGGATTAAATAGTAAGGTATATGATATTCTTGAGTCTTGTTTGTGCAACTATCTAGGAGAAGGAAAACCTTGAAATAACGCAAGTCTTACTATGGTATTTTTTCAGGCGTCTTGTATTTTTCTTTCCACTAAGTAAAGTAAATTCGTATGAGTCAGCATGGTACACTTTTGTTGACCGACTTGATTCTGTTGTTGGTATTTTTACAGGAGGGACCATGTGGAGGTTTCCAATATCTCTAAGTCAGCGGCGGGCAACCTTTTCAGAGTGAGGGCCAGATGAAACTTTTGGAAGGAGATCGCGGGCCGGAGTGAAAAACGAAATCTCAGAATTACTATATTTTGTTTACATGAATAAATTGTAGAAAAATTGCATCGCACACTCTACAAATCTGATACCTTTTCTCAAAAGACTTCTGTATGTGATGTTATAAAAGGCGCCGACGAAGAGCCATTTTGGAATCATAAAAAATAATGACGGGGGAAGTAGCAAGTAAATCCAGCATTCGTTTTGACACTACTCACATAGGTTCTATGTTTCATGCCCTTTCCTCGTCTCACGTTTCCTCTTTGCCTCTCTCTTTTTCTTTTTCTATTTTTATCTCTTAATAGTTAAAGACAAATGAAATATACATTCATCATCGCTCGCTGACATTCATACATTTTTATCTGTAAATATTAATTGAAATCTACTTTTACGTCTATGTCACAAAATGATATGAGTTTTACTGGGAGGTTCGCGGGCCGGATTGCAATAATAAAGCATAGCAGGGTGGTGGGCCGGACGCTAAGCCTTCGCGGGCCGGAGGTTACCCGCCCCTGCTCTAAGTGAAAGTAATACTATGGAACCGACTGGATTCGAACTTGTCACACTCAGATCTTCATACTGCCCCGTTATTCGCTTAATCACTGTCGCCTCATTATATTTAAGCAATACCGGTTCAGGAGAGGTGCGTTTGCGGATTGCGCAACCCTTGCTTCCGTATAGACTCTCGCACAGGCTCCATTACGGGGTTTATCAACTGTCTCTCGAATCAGCAGGAGTCCGGTTAAGAAGTAAACGGAACGCACCATTCAATAAATGAAAATGTATGCAACAAATCTGCCGAAAGTGAATGGGAATCTCCATGTTGGGGTGTGGATAGTAGTACAACTAGTTGTATCAGAGGGAAGCTTTTTCTTTTTAGTCGCGGCTCGCCATTGAAAGCCTGCTTCCATACCATGGACATAACTCTCTTGTCACACCCTGTTTACATGACAAGAGGAGGAGGCGTCATTTTGCAAGGTGCTCTCAGGGTGGGATTTTTTTTTCATTTATTTATTTATTTACTTACCGTGACTGCTGCTGCTGCTGTTAATGTTCCCACATTTTTGGGTCTCGGTACAAAGTCAGACAGAGGAGATCGCCCAGTCTTGTGTGTAATTTGATAGTAGCGGTTTCTATCATTGGTATCGGGGACAAAAAAAAGGGTTAAGTATCCCGAGAAACGTTTTCGTATGAAAGAGGAAGGAGGGAAGTAATGGAGTCTGATCTGAGATAGATAGGTCGGTGTAGGTAAGTAGGATTGTTGGTGAGATAGAAAGAAAGTAAAAGTGTGTGTGTGAGAAAGATAGAAAGAAGGAAGGAGAGAGAGAGAGAGAGAGGGGGATGAGCAGGAGAGAGACATGAAGAATATACACAATAGTCAATACGTCCACAGTTTGACATGTAATTGTATATATTAGATATTGATTTTAAAATGTCCCAGCACAATCTCTATATTAATAACATTCTCTGATCACTTCTCGTTCGTTTGTGTATGTATTTCTCGCCTCTACGTGACGTACATATATTTTTTTATTTACTATTTATTTATTGAAATAAAAAATGCAACAGCACTAACACGAACTTACAAACAATCCTAGTTAAACAGTAATTCAATTACGAAATTAAATCGACCAGAATGCATCTCGATGTCTTCGTAAACAAGTCACCCATTTTAATTTCTTGTTAATAGTTGTTAAAAAAATAATTGCTTCGTGACTCTTCAACATTTTTAATGAATTTAGAAGCATTTATTTTAAACTGTCGAATGGGAAGTCATTTCTGGTTTTAGTGAATCCTCATGTATTAAAAGAAGAAAAAGTTTCCGAAACTATTTACATCCCATAATTTTAAACGTCGAGATCAAAGCAACATTTACACCTTTACAAAAATTATAGTTACAATTTGGTGCAATGAATCATTTAATGAAAAAACGATACCGATATGATTACATTTAACTTTCAGAATCCTATTACAAAAAGCGAAGCAAAAATGAAAGCAAAAGATACTCCCGTGTTTATTAGTGTCGATTTTAGATTAAGGCAATAAACTTTGTTAGGGAAAAATATACACACAATGAAAGAAAAATAAGAATACAAATTAACTAAAAAAAACTTTTTTTTTAGATATGAAAGAGCGGTTTAGTTTGCTTGAACCATTGTGTGTATTGTATAAAGTATTGTATTGACAACTATAAAAATGTGTGGCAGACGATAAATACAAAATATAAAAACATACGAATACACTAAACAACTCAGCAAATAATTCTAACCTCCGATTAATGGGTGATAATCTCGAAATATTAGGACGAATGTGACTATATATATATATATATATATATATATATATATATATATATATATATATATATATATATATAATGGTCCACTCTATGATAAAGAACAATGTGCATTTGTATATTATTTAGAGGAATTGAGAAAGTAAATTTATTTCCATAGTTTTCTTTCTGCTTTCTATACAGATTTATACATTTTTTTCTTTTTTTCTTTCTAAGACTTACCAGTTTTCTTTGTACCTTTCTCTTTTTTTTAAAACTTCTCCGATTCAGAACTTATTTTATATGAATATCATTATTCGTGTGAACACTGGCGAAGAATACCTTTCTCCCGTCAATTTTGAAGAAGGGTGTACAGTGTACACTCGTAAATATATACAACATGTGACATTATCATCTTTGTGGTTGTCTTCTATTATTCTTCCCGCTGCAACCATATATGTTGTATTTACCGTCTGGCAGGCATTGTCATCGCCGTCAATACATTTTTGATACCAAAATTATTAGGCATCTTATCGTCTGTCTGTAGCAATTCACGTTTTCACGTAGTTTTTAGAATTAACTTTTTAAAAAGAATGTTATAATTTTAAACAATTTTATTCATTTAATGTAATGACCAAACGATACCGTAAGTAATTTAAATAAACTTAAAAAAAATAAAATTTCGAAAGTATTTATGGGATTTACATTTCCACATTTCGCACCATGCCCTGGCGAATGTATTGCAAACCGATTTTTTAAAATGAAATATATCGCTTCATTGAATTACCCAAATGGAATTATTATTTTTACAAGAAATGAAGGTCCAATGAGTGGGGGAGGAGGGGGTAATGAGTAATGCCGGTTAGGTACAGCCAGTAATTTATAAAATAAAGGTCTCTCTACCATCACTGAAAAGAACTTTTCTTTCTTCCTCTGTGTATCTAAAACCAAAATGAATTTCCATGAACAGAGTTTCTCTCCAAGAATTTCCCATTTGTCGAATACATTATCACGGGACTGCTTCCCTACAGACTACAACATTATTGTATTCAAGTCTAATGTAAAAATATACTTGTTGAGCTGTCCTCTTAAGTAATCAAAATTGTGTCCATCCCATTAACCGTTTCAAATCCTCTCATAGTATTATTCATCATCCAACTGACGATCTCATCAACCCTTATCCTCGAGTGACCTTTGGCCTTGGCAAGAGGTCTCATTAGCAATAATAAAAAATAACTTTAAAATGTGGCCCGTTTGATCGCCCATTGAGCTTGGGTAACATTTGAATCAGGAAACGTGAGTTTGCAAAGTCAGTCAAATTACAAAATAAAAACAAATTCGAAAATTGGTCTTTTTTCTACTACTACTCTCTCACTACTTCACTTATTCCCCTTGCTTTTATCTCAGTCTCTCTCTCTCTCTCTCTCTCTCTCTCTCTATATATATATATATATATATATATATATATATATATATATATATATATATGTCCCTCTTTCTCTCTCCAGCTACGGGTTAAATAGTATTATTACTGTAGTGATATTTTCTTTTGTTTATGTAAATAATGGGCTATTGTTATCTTTAGTTTTGTAGTTTGTTCGATTACCTTTGACTGTTAATAAACAGAGAGAGAGAGAGAGAGAGGGAGAGCGAGAGAGTTATAGACACGATATAAAATTAAAGAGGGGGAGGCAAATATATTGTGACAAGGAGTAAGAGGAACTTAATAGGAGATTAGTGACTTGTTCAATAACTCAATCTCAGAAGTAAGGGATATTTTAGCGTGGATTTTGTGTTATTAAAGTATATGGGGAAAAAGGTTTTAGAAACAATTCACTCAGTTTTAGTAAAATAAGTAGAAGAATACCCGTTCCAGGACAGGTAAAATTAATTCCACGAACACAACAGTTTTGCACCACTTTTATGTCCCCTTACGAAGATTAAAATAAAGATTTAATGCTGCTAAACCTTATGTCTAGAATCTTTATTGGAATTTTAATCGAAGTCAATTTCATAATTTTGATTATAGAGAACTTAAGAAGAAATTGAAATTCAGGAAATCTTGCTTAATCAGTGTCTAATGATTATTAAAAAATTAAATGTAAATTTGAAATATTTGAATTTTCAAATTTGAGGTTGTACCCATATTATACTTCCTAAAGACTCTTTAAACTTCTCGAAAAAACTGAAATTTGATACCTAATGCATATTAAAATTTCACAAAAATCGGAGGTTTCTAAATTTGCATCAAACTAAATCAAACTACATATAGCCTACATTACACACACCCTTACGGCTAGCCCACAGTACACACCTTTACTGCTAATGATCGGTTAATTAGTTTTAGAGTAAATCCTGTACGTACAAATGTATAAACATATGCACATACCTAAGTTTATAAATTTATATATTTATCATGTTAGCGAAAAAAAAATTTATGTAAGGAAGAAAGAAAAGTGTATGAAGAAAAAATGAAAGTGAAATATATGTCAGTCTTAAGCAAAAATGAAAAGCAAAAACAAAACCCAAAAAATAAACAAAGAAATGAAAGAAAAAAATTCTCTTTTTTTATCAAAAGATCGCAATTTCTTCTACCTACTTACTTATCCGCTGTTCTTATTGTTATCATAATGAAGGGATTGCACGAAATCAAAACACAACAAAGAATTATAATCAGGATTAGGGCAACTTTATGGATTGAACAGAATATTGGGGTCCAGTTGTGAAAAAAGTATAAAAACAAATCAAGCTAGAGGTGGGGCCATTACGCCGGCTGTCGAGCGGTGCTGGGGGGTTAAGGAGATACTTGGCTTATTTTCGCCAAGGGACTGAAACAGGGAAGTGTTGGATGGAGAGAGGAAATTGATAAATACACAGAGAGAGAGAGAGAGAGAGAGAGAGAGAGAGAGAGAGAAAGAGAAAGAGAGAGGGGGCGAGAGATGAGGAAACACTTGTCAGTTTGAGGTGAGATGTTGTCTCTCTCTCCATTTTTCTGTGGCACAACTCGTCAAACCAAAAAGCGTGCGTTAACGAGACCGTTTCTCGATCTTGAAAAACAACAACTAATAATAAGAGAGACAGAAAAGAGGAAGAGAAGCCAGGTTTCTATTTTGTGTCACTGCTTTTACAACAGCATCAACAACCACGACAACTATTAGTTTCCTCCAAGTACCGTACTTCTAACGGTAGTACCATCATCGCTACTACTACAACTTACTACGAGACTTTCGCTTCGCCGACGATTCACATAGGAATATATACCGAAATGTGAAGGTTTCCATTTCTTTATTTAAGACAAAAACAACCAAAATAAAACCCCAAAACAAAAATAAAAAACGTAAAAATGTTTTTTCGTTTCGGGTACCAATTTGTTTTTATGCGTAAACAACACTAAAAAAAGAAAAAGAAAAGGATTTTACCTGTTTTTATTCGTTATTTCGGAAGTAAAATAATGGAAACGACTTTTTGGCTGGTAAGTGAAGTTACCTTTGAAACCAAACTTCGGTAATCATTACTATCACCGACACAAATTATTTTAAAGGAAATTAGTCAAAATAAATTCCCTTTCGTTTATCTATTCACTTGTGACGTATTTGCGTTAGAATAACTTAACATTTCATATTTAAAAGAAGTTTAAAGAAATTTAATTTACCCTAAATAGTGACAGAGTAAAATAATCCGCGTTCAGCCATTACAGGAACT